>WBNH01003663.1:17500-103040 GCA_013401255.1 Urocolius indicus | reverse complement strand
GCGGATACCCCGCGGGGGGAGCCCGCCGGCCGTTCCGCGGGGGGGTGGGGGATGTGTGTGTGGGTACCGCGGTGGCGGCCGAGACTCGCTGGCGACACGTGTCGCGATAATTGATGAAAGAAGCCGGTAGCATCGTTGAGGCGGGGAGGAAGGAAAGTTTGTCGGTGATGATGCTCGTACCAGTGGGCTGGGGAAAGGGAGGAACGGAGCACACTCGTGTTTAGCCGGTTCGCTTGAAATTAGTGTTTCTTTATGATTGGAAATAGTAGCGCCGTCTGTTTTCTCCCGCTGTCCAATGCGCGTAAGGGTAGTGAAAGAAGAGGAGAATTAAAACCGATTTGATAGATAAGGATTGAAAACTTGTTTGGGCTTGGAGAAACAATAATCAAATTTATTAAGTGCCGCATTAAGAAAGGTTAAACATTAAACTTTGCGTCTTCTTCACCATCCGCAGCCCAGGGGTGCTTAAAAACCTCCTCTTTACCTCTGTAAGAAAACAGCTGCTGGCAAAACGTAAAGGGAGGGCCGGGACCAGCCCCACACCGTATTGCATGCTTTGCCAGCTTTTTGACTTTTAAGTGAATTGGTGCGAGAGAGGAAGGCGTGATTTCCCCTGCTTTTCGCTCGCAGCCACGAGGAGGTTAGCTGATGTTGGGTAAGGTTTTATTGTCCTCTGCACAAAGCAGAAGTCGCAAACTCAGTGGTCAGGGGGCTTTGTTGTAGAAGCACAAAAGGGTCATAACTTTCGATGCCCCTGATGAAACAAAAAGTCTAGAGGGTTCATAATGAAGTAACTTTGCGGGTGGACAAAATTAGCGTGCAGTTAATCGACCAGCTACAGAAGGAGTTGAAACCCCATCCAGGGCCATTTTATATTATTTGTGAAATATCCACCGTTTAACAGATGATTGCAATGCAAGTCGTACGTGCTTCAAATGTTTATGAAGTTTCTGTAAAGTCAGTTCTTCATCTTTATACAAAATCCTTAAATCGTTTGGTTTTGTTGTTTTTTTTTTTTCCCTGGACTACGGGTACCTTTTAGCATTGTGCTGCGGGGCAGGTTTGCAGCAGTGCCGTTGTGACCCTCTGCAATCCCGGACAATCCCTGCTAAAGGAGCTACTTTAGTAATTGGTAGCTGAATGTGAGGGTCTGCGGGCAGAAGAAAGGCAGAGCTAGAGCTATTTCTGGGGGATGCTCTGAAAGACTTTGTTTGAAACTAAAAAGATCACAGCTAGAGAACGGTGGTGCAGGCCTCAGGTCATGACTTCCCTAGGATGAGGGGATCATGTTTAGTGGTCAGGCCTCTGGAGTTTAAAATATTTTTCTGTGTTAAAGTGTCACATTTAACGATCAGGAAATAGTTCTATGCCAGTGAGAACTGTGTTTGCTCTAGAAGCTCAGTTAGTAAACATTGACATCTCATGCCATAATAACGTTAGATATTTAACGTTCCTTAGTCATTTGTTTTCTACCTCATTACTTTTTAGGAGGCAATGTGTCTTGCAAGGGGCTTCATAATGAAAATCTTCTTCATAATGAAATCTTGACCCCAATTCTGATACAGAACTGATCACTGTTTCCAAGAGCATTTTTATGAATTGAAGCAGGTAACTTACTGGCAAGTCATAGCTAAGAAACATTATCCCTGTAATGTAGAAATATCTAGAAGGTCTTTGCAACAGTGAGCTGAGTGAAGCCCGGTTTTAAATGATTTAACTATTTCTGTAGTCTCTAGGCACAAAAATGCACGTTTTCAGCTTCACCATAAACTGTAAATTACAGGTCTTGGCATGAGCTGACTAACAGGGAATCTAAGCAATGAGCTGAATCAGGGTGAAATTTTGGATAATAGGAGGCAACTCCATATTTAGGATAAATATGTATGTAGGATTCTTTCTTTCTATTCATCTTTACCGTCTGCTTTTTAAAAGTCCGTCATATACATTTTGTGGTCTAGGGAGCTGGCAACCCAGTAGATTGCCACAGTACACGTTTCCATGGAAATAATTGAGATGTAATAAATAAAGACACTCTGAGGTCACAGGTTTCCCAATTCAACTGAGAAGAAAACAAGCATAAATTATGCGGGTATATGTGGAGCATTTAAGATTTAAAATAATTTACCATTTTTCTCTTTTCCGTATATTCACTTTGTCTAGCAGCTTTGTTATTTATTAACCACTACTGAGATTTGTGCATCCTTTCTTCATTCGGAAAGATTATGCACTAAAATAGAATCAGCGTGTGCCTGTGATGAAAGGGATTGTTCTGCATGCAAAGTTGCCTGCACATTAACTGGGAGCGATGCTGACTTTAAAGAAGTGGACTGACTTTGAAAGAAGTATCAAATGTTGACAAGTCTTAGATACATGTTATTTGAAATGAAGTGATTGCAAACCAAAACTGGATGCCAGCAAAGCTGTGGTTCACGTGGCCTCTGTGCTGTTGTGTTATCAGGTCCCGAGTTCAGCCTGGCAAAAACTTGCAGCAATTCCTGTGGTTGTAACTCCAGCACTTTCCCCTGATGTGGGATGTATGATTTGCAATACAATACACTGATTTGTTTTGACCATTAGTTTGTACAAACTTGGACACACTCGTCTCATAGCTGCTGGTTGGGAACAAAGTTCTGCTTGGCTTAAGGGAAGGTTATTTCAGATCAGTGAGGACAGACTAAAAGTAGGAGGGGTTGAGTCTTTGTTGGCTTACAAACCGAACACTTAGGTGACAGTGTGGTGCTAGCAGTGATTGAGTAAAACACTGGCCTACTCTGAAGCTTTACTTCACATCACAGATGAAGCCCATGGAAGTAATTTTCCTCAGTACAGACCCTTCTTCTGCCCTATTGCCAGTAACCTCCTCTGCCAAGGGCTTTTGCAGCTGTCGGTGGGGAAGAGTTCTACCTTAGTCACTAAAAGCACGTGGTCCAGGACCCCAGAACCACAGCTCACTTGCGAACATCAAAACACATTGTCTGTCCCCCATTACAAGTGACAGGGAGTGATGCTAACACCAGTGTCTTTAAAAGTTTGTTCTGTGCTGCCAGCTCTGGGGAGCAGCTGTTACCTGGAGGGCTGTGGGGGCTGAGGAAGGCAGGCGTTCAGCACTCCCTTTGATTAAACTGTAGCTTCTCCTGCTACAATTGAGGCCTCTGGAGGTGGTTCTGTAAAGTGAAGTGCTGAGGTGCTGGTAGCAGCAACTCGCAGGTTTCCAGTCCCATGTAACTGGAACTGAGGAATTAGTCACTGCCATTTGTGGGGACTGGGCTGGCATTGGCACAAGGTTTTAAGCATCAGATGCACTTTGGTTGCTGCATTTGACAGTTCTGCAAATTGCTGTCAGCTTGCAAGGGTATTATGTGCATAAACGTGCTAGTTGGTAATCAAACTGTTTTGCAAAAGAATGCACTAATTAAGTCTAGATTTGTTATCCCACTTGAATTGCAGAATTGCTGTCATATTTTTTTGCTTTCAGTTGGCAAAAAAATGCTGATAGAAACTTTTGATTCACACCCTACCTGCCTCATTTGTGTCAGTCAAGAAGAGAAAAAGGGGGGTTGCTCGCTACTTCATTATCTGCAAAGTAAATAAAAATACTTCAACCATTTGCTGAGTTCCAATTAGTTGATTGCTATGAATGATCTTCTTTAAAGGAATGCTGTTTTACCTATCTGCTCATACAAAGGTTTGATTTTGAATGTCTTGTGAAAAGGATTCTCTTTGTCTTGATTGATGTCAAGAATAAAAGCGTGATGGTAATATCCCTTTGAAAGCTATTGTATTGTCAGCTCTGGCTGACAGCAGGAGGCCCTCCTAGTGCTATAGATTAGCGCTGTGAAAACACTGACATTTTCTTTGTTATATTGCTGTTGTTCTGCTTGCAAAGTCAATTATACAATGTCGGAGCTCAGTTACAGAGTTGACTGTGGAAGTAACAATGTCTTTCATACTTGTCTTAAAGATATAATTTTCCTTTTTTTCCCAGTTGATAGAGAAGAAGCTAAAGGTACTGGAACAGTACATTCTGCAAATTAAATTTTGACAAGTATAATCATAATTGCCAAATACAAGAGACTTATGCCATTATCCTTTAATTTTACAGTTCATTCAAGTTTCGGTGGAATTTTATTGATACAGTGAAAGCAGCAGCTAAAATTGATAAAACTCATATCAAATAAGATTATGCTCTTGATTGTTCTTTATCAAGTGTAGCTTTTGGGGGATTAGGAATAATTGGAGATGTTGGTGTTTCATTGTGGGGCCGGTGCCCTGAGAGCATTTGAATCCATGCAGTATACTGAGCATTGCCTTAAGGGATTAACCTGCAGTTTTTAATTTTTGCCTGTGTATTTTGTTACAAGCCTAGCAGCGTTCTCCCCTGAACTCCACAAGTCCCATTTTCCTGCCTTTCTCTCCCTCCGGTATGCTTTCCTGGATGGGATCGGGGTGGTATTTAACTGGTTTTACTGACTGAAACTCCTGCCTGTGTGCAAACAGCTTTTAATTGTGGCCTGTTCCCATTGGTCTCAGTGAATATAACGAATAAACGTGGTCAAAAATTGTAAAGAGAGGGAAAGGTCTAAATAGTAACGAGGAGAAAACAGAAATCTCATTTTTAGTGATGCTAAGTCTAAAGCCCTTGATGAAGAAAAACTACCATGTAATGGTAGCGGCTCTTGAAGAATGCCTCCTTTTTCTTTTTTCTTTTCAAATGTTTGCCTACAATCAGTGCAAGTTAAAGATCATCATTCACTGCTGAATTGCTTCAGATGACACGTGCAAAAAATAATCAGAGAGCTCTTGTTAGGACGTTAATTGTAGGATTTCTAAATTACTATTATAAACTAATAGAGTAACAAAAGATTCCACAGTTACCAGTAATTTGTCAGGATTTATTTTGTTTTTCTTCAATAATTGAAAATTAATGTCTTGAAGTGAAAGCAGATGTTCATGCCATCCTCTGAATTGGATATAAAAATGATGTTTTGTAGATGCGTTAAGCTTGTGTAAAAACAAATCGTCTTATCAGAGATGGGGCTTTGGCTTGGTTTTGTCTGTTGTTTGGTGCCAAATTAACTTTTAGGTTAAATCTGGCTAAGGGCTTTCAGCCTGGTTGAATTAACTAAGCCAAGTGCTTGGGGTGGCTTCCAGTGATCAGTTATTATAGTAAATGTTTTTAAAAACCTTCCTCACCTGCTGGCCCAGTAAGTGACAATAACTTCCTCTCACTGGAGAATTAATATTTATTTCTGTTTTGATAAATGCACTCTCAGTTGTTTATTCAGTTATTTCTACTGAACTAGTTAGTTTATATCTATCTTCCCTCCAAATTCCAGTTTGTGGAATCAGTTTAGTTCATGACAACATTTCAAAAATGCAAACCACACACATATATATAGATATATAAAAGAAATTATATCTTAGTGTCATGCAAACTCTAAAAGATAATACGTTTCTTCATGTATTATAATATTCCCTTAAACTAAAGATTATTAATTACCCGCAATAATTGAACTGTCTTCTAAACATGCCTACATCAACCCTTCATCACTCCATCCGTATTCTCCTTAAATGCCTCTGAAAAAATGATGCCCATTACGTTCCCTTGTATCCTAGTAAATGTGCTGGAGTAATGAAATACTAATAATATAAAACCTATTACAAGCTCCTGCTAAATCTTGACTGACAAATGGTGGTGGAGGGGAGGATCTGGTTCCGATGCGTGTGTTGGTGGATGCAGACTCAGAGGGTTCAGGTGGGAGCTGGAGCCAAGTGAGGACCGGTTCCAAGCACTCTTTAGCACGTGCATTTATTCAATATACTCTTTAGAGCCCAGAATAGATTCTTAAGCATTTTCTTTCCTGATGTCCATTAGTAAATGCACAGAAGCTGCTTCCTTGTCCTCTTAGACAAACAAGGTGCTGTGAGTTTTAAGTACTATGTTTTCTTGACAACACCTAGATGTGTGTATGTATATGTGCAGCAGTGAATGATGGTGGTTTGTCGGAGATGCTTTATTCTAGGGAGTAGATGGAAGTGCAAAGACTAAATGGTCTCTTGTGACGTTTCTAGCTGCAGGAGGCTCGAGCTTCGACCTCTTGCAGTGGTTTGCCTTCTAAAATGCAAACAAAGGGACCAGACGGGGTTGGGAACTGGGTGATGCCGTTCGGAACAGGCTCACAGCTCTCGCTGCGGTACACTGAACTGGTGTGTGGCATTAGCTTTCCACTCTATGACTTACTTTGGATAGTACTGCAATACCCATCTGAATCTAGCGATAAGTAGCTTCATTATATTGTTTGCATTTGCTTAGAAAGAAAACCTTTTCCTTTCTAGCCACGGATTAGGCAACAGAAAGACCAATCTGCAGAGCCTGTAAATGCCACTTGTTAATCATATGCAGCACAACTATTAATTTCTTTTTTTCTTTTCCCCCTTGGATGCATTAAGCCAACTTTTTAGCTTTTTATGTAATTGAAATTTGCCCTTTTGTTACCTGGGCATGAATTATTTTCAAAATGTTGTCATTGCCCGCCCTGCTGTGAGGTTTATCTCTTCTGTTCATCCTAATTAAATAAAACATACTGTTGTTCGCTGGTCTTGTGTTGAAGTGAATTACCTGCCTGAAGGCTCGTGCTGGTGTTGGGCAGGCTTGTTGCAGCAGCAGCCTTAGTTGACTAACACATTTACTTTTAGATTTTCATTTCAAAGGGCTCAGTTTGTGCAGTGTGACAGGTGAATGGTGAATGCTTTACAGGACTTTCAAGAGCTGAACAAACAGTAAAGGACTTACTGCTACTGCAACAGAGTGGCAAGTATAAATGTGAGGCAGCCTTTGTAGGAGAGGAGTGTTTCCTTTGCTGGATAAAGGCCACTCAGGAGACCTAAAGGACTCACTTGGGTACGCTGGGGGCAAAATAATCTCAGTTGTGGTCTCATTTAAACCCATCCCACTTGTGTGTTCTCCTGAGCAATTTCTAGTGGGGTTGATCTCAGCTCTCTGTAGCATCACCTGCAGTCGTGTTCTCCTTGAGTCTGGTGCTGATAACGAAGGCTGCTTCAGAAGTGTAACAGTTGGAGTTTCTTTACATGGAAGTTATTTCCAGTTCATATTAGGTAGAGTAAACAATGTGTGCAGGTTTTTAAGTGAAGCAGAGGGAAAGATCCCTGCTTGTAGAGAAACAGTTTGCTTAAGCCTTTGATAATGCAACAGAAAATGTGTTGCTCGCTAGTGAAATCTTGTTATGAGTAAAAGTAGAAGAGTTAACAAGTCGCTGTGCTCCAGTCTCTGTTGGCTCCTGCTGGGCTCTGGAGGTTTGGTCAAATGTGGCCTAATTCTGCTTTCCAAATATTAAAAAAAATACACAGAGGGCAAAAAGACAAGTTCTTAATATGCATATCTTGGGAAAATCCTAAACCAGTATTTTTTACCCCCTCCAGTCCCAAGGCTAATCAGAATTCCTTTGTTTCCACATCTACCATTAGAATACATGCCTTCTTTGCTTGTCTGCTGACTGTACAAGTTTAACCACTCAATCAGTTGGATTCATAAAAAGCTGTTACTGAGTTTACATATCCTTTGTCTACAGGTAATTTAGAGACAAGAATGAAGCTCAGGGCATCCTTCGCCAAGACTGGTGCTTATATTAGTGGCTCTGCTCATTTCTTGATGATCCTCACCTGACTGATGAAGTTTTTCTAGGTTACCATTGGAGGCAGCTGATCCAAGCTTCCATCTGGGTGTTGCTGGAACTTGCTTCACCAGGTGGTGAACTGAGTGGTAATGAGGAGAATGTTACTAAAGACAGACTTGATGGGTGTCCTGAAAAGAGAGTTTGGTGTAATGCAGGGATGAGTGAAGTCGTTTACGGGGTAAGCATCTAGCACCTCCTTTTTGCAGTTTTTTTGGAGAGTATACTTTTTTTTCCTTGATGTTCATTTTTCTTGATAAAGTAGGAGCTAGACTGGAAGTTTAAATGTAAGACGGTGATAGTGTAAGCCTGAACTCTATGAATCTGTTAGAGGTGCTAGTCAAGATTCCTGTTGATGTTGGAAGACTATGAGTTGTCCTAGGCTTATATCAGCCATGAAGTGAAACCCCTGCCTTGTTTTGATGGGTAATATTTCTCACTGACCTCAGCATGGATAAGACTTTACTTTCATTTCTTGCATTGCAATTGAAAGAACAAGAGAAACAAAGATATTTAGTGGGAATAGTCACTTGGCATCTACCACTGCTGCTGCCTCTGGTTCTGTGAGATTGCTGTTGGGAGGATTTCTAGGGTGCCACTAGCAAGGTTCAAGAGGATCTAGCAATGCTGTGGGAGATCCCTTATGGCATCGTGCAAAACCCAAGAGGCCCGAGTTTTTTCTTTAACATCTGTTAATGTAAGCAGGTACTGATTTATGTGAGCAAAACTGACTGCAATTCTATATCCTTTCAATCTGCTTTCCTCAAAAGGAGAAAATTGAAAGGAGGTAGAGAAAACACATGGTAGAAGGATGAACTTAATACTTGAAACAAATGCTAAACAGAGAAAGATGGATGTAAGATAGGGGGAGTAGGAAATCTGTTGCTGGCATTTGAATATGGAGGGTGCCCTATCATTAGATGTAAAGTTTTGGCGTAGAGGTTTATTTACTTGCAGCTATACCTATAGTATTTTTAACTTTTAGTTTAAAGACTGAGAGAAGGCACAGATCTGAAAAGCCTCTCCAACTTCTTGGATAAGGTATGATCAAGCATAAGCAGAAAAAAGAAAGGCAGTAGAAATGTAAAATACAAAGTAGTTTTCCTGCTCTTATTAGACAATGATAGGGCTTTCCTGTCTGGAGGAGTGTATTTGTTGTGGTTTATAGCTGTTTTCTGTTTAATGTAGAGAAATTTGAGAACAGCTGTGATTGCAGTCATTAATTCTGGAAATTTAAACTGTTTTATGCTTATGGCAGTATCTTAACTTGGCCTGTGAGGACTCCAGTTGTTCAGGGTTTTGGAGGGAAGAGGCGGTCAGGGTGGTAACTGGAAAAAGTGGGGTTTCAACATTTATTATGTGCATGCACACAAATACATATAGTAAGTGATGTGTGCTCACACATACATGAAAGAGAAGGTCTAGAGGATAGAAGATCTCTTTTGTTAAACCTACTAACAAGGCTGCAAAATGCAAGGAAGTTTTTTTTTCCCCATGCATGAACCTGCCTTCTGAAAAAAAGCAGCAGCCTTCTGGCTATTTTGCTTGATAGGTAAATGCAGCATTGCTTTAATTTACTTATTCAAGCTCTTACTCAAATTCCTCTTGCTTCATTAGATTACTCACATGAGTAAAAATATACTGGATTACATAGTAATGCCAAGCTTGTGTATTATTTATTGCTGAATTCTGCAAATGCATTTCAGTTGAGTAATTTACTCATGGCCTCCTTTCTTTCTAGCAAAATGGCATGCCTTGCCCTTCATAATTTCTTTGCTTTTACTGACCAGACTATTCCCCCAGAGGGCATGTGGGATGTGGCAGAGTATTGAAAATACTGGGATGGAGAAGTAGAGAAGGAGGGCTGTGTGTGAATTGTGCCTTATTTCTGTTTATACTAGATTTTTTTCCTGTCAGAAATGGTCTGTTTCTGGCAGTGATATTTTGTGGGGAGTGTAGAAGGCAATTCTGGGTGAGAAAGTTGTTACCTTGAGACAATTATTTTTAAAGATGAAAGAAGTACTTTCAGTCTAATTCTGGGCATCCTTTAGGAGCATGGCAAGATGTATTATGAGTCATTTTAAAAATGAAACTGAGTGCTTGTGTTCAGGTCTTATACCGGCTCTTGCCTAATGATCATATACGAGTCTACTGACTTGATTATCTTCATTTCAAGGGTGTTTTCTTTCCTGCTTGCTAACAGATAAGTGAGATTGCTTTTAAAGTTCCCATTTGGCTTATTTTGATTAATATTTTTTTTTGGTCTTAAAGCCAGAAGCTTTCCACTGAGTGTTTTTTTCTTCTGATAGAAGTAAATTCAGTAATAAATCCAACCTTAAAGGTGAGGATCTGAAAAAAGACCTGCAGCCCTGAGCTGCCTGTCAGAGCCGTGGTGTGGCTGGTTTCCAGCAGAGCGGGGATCTGCGGGGTGCTGCCTGCAGAGCTGCCAGGCCATGTGCCTGGGTGTCCCTGCCTGCAGCCCGAGCTGCTGCTCCAGACACCTGGGGACAACCCCCCTGCAATTGGCAGAGAGAAGCTGCTTCAGGGATGGGGCTTAGTGGCACATGGGCAGATATCCTGTGAGCAGGGTTTGGGAGGCGCTCGGACATGCACCAGGGATTCACCCAAAGACCAAATGCGTGTTTTTTTGAAGAGGTATCTCAGCACTGGTTTTTCTTCCTTGCCAGTGGGTCTGTATTCAAAATGTGGCTCCAAAGAAAATGCATAGAAAAATGAGCTTTTAATTTGTCACCTGCTGCTGAGCCACCCTGTCCTCCTTGAGATGCCAAGTTGTAAATGAGGTTTTTGTATCCCAACACCCGGCCATCCAAGAAATGTTCTGTGTGTCATAGCAGTCAGTGGCACAGCTGAAGACATCAGACCAGTGGCTTAAAACCTGCTGCTGTCTGATTGGCGTGAGCAAAGCCAATGCAGTGCAAAACCTGAGCAAACAAAAAGGCAGGTAAGGGTACTTCTGTCTCCTATGTCTTGGAAGGTCCTGGCTGCCTCCAAAGTGTGGACCTGTCAGGCATTGTTGAGGAAAAAAGAAGCAAAATTGTTTTTGTGCTATCACTCAGAGTGCTGTTGGAAAACTCCCTTTAAATTAACCTTTAAAAAAAAGTAATGTTGGTCTTACAGATTTTTATTTTGAGGTAGTGCCTTGTCTGACTGTACATCCTATGGCATCTTCCACCATGTAGTTTTGTGAGAGCACCAGGGACAGCAAATATCCCAGATGACAAATGCAGCCTGTCTCTTAGCAAACCTCAGATTACCAAATGAAAACTTATCTAGAGGTAGAAATCAAGAACTTCAGGCTGTTTTGTTGTGTTGTTTTTGTTTGGTTTTTTTTTTCCAATCCATGGACAAATGATGATGAGTTGAAGGAAAACTAGCCCAGCTCTGAAATAGACAGGGAAAATGGCTGTTCCCAGTGCCCCTCCACCCAGGAGAGCTGGGTGCTGTTGTATTTGAGTGCTTGTATCAATTAGGTAGCTAAAAGTTAATAAGAGTAGGAAATGATCCTGTTTTACGTGAAGGTATTATTGTGTTATACCTAACCTGGTGACACCGTCTTCTTCACCTTCAGTTCCTTTCTTCTTCATAATACCTGTAGCATTTAAAAATGTTGATGGAGGCCCTGTAGCAGCTTTGTGTCCCTTCCCACAGCATATCTCCTACCTTGGAGCTTGGGAAGCTTATGAGTGCCTTCCCTTAAGGGAATCCCTACAGGTAAGTTTTCCTCCCCAGGTAGAAGCCTCTTTACTGTTTTTTCCTCTCTTGAATCTTTGCTGGTTTTACTCCTTGCAGTTATGGAGAAGATAACTGCAACCTTGGCCAGTGTTAGCAGTGCTCCCTAGGTCCCTCGTGCCTTTGGGAAGGGAAGCAGAGAGAGGAAGGGCAGGACATGGCCTACCTTGCACGGTGTTGTGCCTGGCCTCAGCTCATGGTGAGACCTACTGAGGTGACAGCAAGGAGGAGACGTGGTAGAATTGTTGCACTGCTTTGGGAAGCTGAAGATTGTTGGTGCACTTATTGGAGGGAATTTATCTGCCCTTCTGTCTCTTGCTGCCTTGACTCTACTTTCTTTTGTTGACACATCCTAACAGGTTTGTTTTCTCCTGAAGTTCTTTTTAATTTGATGTTGCCATGTTGGAAGAACACATACCAGCCCTTGGCTTTAATGCAGGCTTTAAATCAGCATATGTTAAACCCCACTGCTCTGGAAAGGAGTGTTTGAGAGAAATCCTGGTTGGATCAGGGCTGCCGTTGCCTTGCACTCAGCCTGTGAAACTTGGTTAGCCTCCTGACTGTTCAGCACAGTCCCATGGCTGTACTTGCTGCTGCATGAGGTGAGGGCTGATACAATCAGTTTTGTTCTCTCTCTGTTTCTAGCTCCTTGTCCTGCTGCCTACCTAGCAAGGAACTTGGAAACTGACTTTACCCAGCAGCTCAGGAGAAAAGTAACCCTGTAGCTCTCTGCTGGCCACAGATAAGTCTGGTGTGTGTTGGTACAGGGTAAGCAGCGATGGGCAATTGTCCTTGGAGGTGTTCAAATGCCATCAGTTTGGGTTGAACCTTTCAGAGAAGAGGCTCTGCTTGGGAGGCTGGATTGTGGCTGCTCTCATGGGGTGAGGATTTATGTCCATTCTGCAATGGGCTGATGGGTAGGTCACAAAACCTCTGCAGATGTGTCCAAGAAATGACTGTTACTGAACCAGATGCTCAAATCTGTGGTGAGGCAAAGGATATGAACCTACATGAGTACAACCAAGTAGTTCACTGGAAGTGATGAAGAATGGGCTCAGTTTGTACCCCTGCTTCTTGCTGTCTCCTATTCCTGTGAGAATTGTGTCTCAGCAGAGATGTGAGCTATGGAGTGCTCTGTGTTGTCCCACTGCAGTGGCTTGGCACTCCACATCCCTCTCAGGTTGGAGATCCCAGTCAAGCAGGCAGCTACGCTTCAGAAGCAGTGCAAAGGAGAGAGTTCATGTTGTGGGGAAGAAGGAAGGCACCCAGAGTTCAGAGTTTGGCCAGTGTCTTTCACTGCTGCTGTGCTGGTGGAAGCTGCTGGCAGTTGCCTTGCATGAGGCAGCATTGCTGGAGAACAATTTTCTTCTGACTTCTAACTTAGTGGGAATAATGCTACTAAGACATTAGATTACGTATCTGAAGAAAAAGAGAGATTTGTTATTCTGCTTTTAGCTGGCACTGTAGGCTGTATCACCATGGGTTGAACATTACCAAGTGAGTGCTCCAGCTAATCCTGGCACTGAAACACCAGCCAATCCTTTGGCAGACACTGATCTATCTCCTGCACTTGGATGGCAGGAGATACTATGGAATATCCCAGCTCTTCTTCTTCTACTTCATACAAGCTTCTTTCTCATGGGTGAGTTTTGACTATGGTCGACTGAAGCACTTCTGTGTCTAGAGGCTCTTGTGTGTCGGGAGTTGTAAGGTAGCAATAGCTTTGATGGATGCAGCCTCCACTGCCCAGTGCACCCAGTATCCTTGAGCCCACCCAGCTGGAGGCCGGCCTGGCCTGGCATGTTGTGGCTGCAGCTTGTGCTTGTTTGCATTCTTATTAGGATTATTTCTGATGTGGCAAATTTTGATGGCTTTCCCTGCTGGGAAGGGCTATCTCTTTCTTTTTTTTCCTTTCCCTTGTTTTCTTGTTTTTAGTCATAGGAAGTAAAAGAATTGGCTGTTTGCCAGGAAGAAAAAATAACAACAAACAAAAACCCTGAAGCAACCACCACATTGTACCTTTCCTTGCTTTTAAAACAGCATTTCCTTGTAAGTGTAACTACTGATGCGGAGGGTTTGTTTTTATAGTGGAAGCTTGTGATTCAATGTTAAACCAATAGCACATCAAAGAATAAAATGGGGTGGCTTCTTGCATGCTTTCCTATTTATTATTATTCTTGTTCAGATTCAGGGAAACTGTGGTGTGAAATTATGAAGAAATGTCTCTAGTAAAGGAATGAAGAGTAAAATCTTTAAATAGCTCAGTGTGCGTGTGCAATAGTATCGGTTGGGCTGCAGTCTGGGCTCTCAAACAACCTTACTTAAAAAAAGCTTTAAGTTTTATAAATATTTGTGTCTTTTTTCTCTCTCCTTCGCAGTACCTAACATACATTGTCTATTCTGCTGTTAACTCCCTGATGCAGAATTCCTAAGTTTGGGCTAATAGAAAATTTGGAGGATTCTTCATTATCTGAACCTCTTGAGAAATACCAAATATGTTCCGGTAATTGTGGTGTAGTACAACAGGGAGTCACACTGGCAGTTTGTTGGAAAGGGTTTTTCCTGTAGTTATGAAAACCATACAACTATTAAAATCCCCAAAACTGAAACCATTGGGATTACTCACATACTTACAGTTAAGCGCATGCCTAAAGGTAGATCTCGTCAGCGTGCTGGTTTTGACTTGCATTTGATTCCTAGCTTGAGAACATCGGGGGGTGGAAAAAAGCATTCCTCACTCACTTCCACGTTGTGCAGCCTTTTTATTCTGTATTACACAGCTGTAGCACACTGGGCTATGGCTCACAACAGAAGCACCCATGTTTGCTATAAAGCGAATTATTGATAATAAAGAATGAGAAGTTTGCAAGATAAGCTAGTGAGATACTCCAGGCTTTTAGAAGAGACTCAAAGTCTGCCCTCTCTTCTTTCTTTGCCACAGCTCCTTGATGAATGTGCATGTGCCTTTTTTTTTTTTTTTCCCCTCCTCTCAATGTTTTCCATCTTGAATGTACACAGAGAGGGTGTAACACTTGTCTCAGAGAGCAAAGGGAATTCATGAAATGCTGGGAGATGCTGCATAGGTAAAAGTGAAATGGAGCACCAACATTATGGCTCAGGTCATAATATTTGTTTGCTTTGTGGTTGTTTTATCTTCCCTATCCTAGAAGGTGTATGATATTGTAGAATTAATAGGAAAAACTAGGAAGTGATGCTTGTCTTGTACCTGTGGTAGAGGGACTCTTGTCCTTGCCAGACACTCCCTTACTGAGAAGGCACAGTTGCCTTGCTTTTCTGTCCGCAAGGCAGCCATAGTGATAGCTATCTGCATTTCTTCAGTTTCTCTCTCTCTTCCTTTGATTCAATACTCCTTACCTTGTGTGTGACTTTATCTTGGAAAACATTGGCATATGCCTGTAAGTTTATTGATATATCATCCTGGGGAGGGAGTTAGTGCACCTATTCTTCTTATGAAACAAAATGTGTTTTGTGTCTATGAAACTGTCTAAACAATTTGCTTTGTGCCAGAATTTGGAAATATGCAGGTTGTGGAGTATAACTAATACAAAAGTGGTTTTATTGTGCTGCTTTAAAGAAAAATCCATTTGCACAACTATCAATATGTGAGGGAATTTAATTTTAAAAAGTCCCAGCCACTTTGTAGACAAATATAATGCAGTACATAAACTCAGTTTAGACACTACTTATTCTACCGTGTCCCATTAGTTGATGTTTACACAGTGCTTTGGAAATGTAAAGCACTATATAAGTGCTTATTATTACTACATTATTATTATTCTCCTCCTTGAAAAAAAGACTCTCTAGGGAGAGGGAGACTTGCCTTACATTTCATCTGCAGTGCAGATCACACAAGAAATATACCCATTTGTTTTGGTTTTTACTTTCTTGCCTCCTTGCTTTCCACCCTCTGCAAGGAAATAAGTGTTGTGTTTTAGTGACTGCAGAGCTCTTGTTTAGTTTATGCATGGTAACGACACCAATGAGAATATATGCCTTCAAGCAACAAGAATCTTAAAGCTTTTTATTCCAATAAAATGACTTGCTGCCCTTGTCTCTGCCCCTGTGGTCTGTGGATGCTGCAGAGGCACCTTGCCCAGCCTGGGCACTAAGGGATAAGCAGCAGCTGGTCAAGATGGCCTTTGGGGTCCTGCTGCCTGACTCCTCTGTCAGTGTGGGCCCACAGGCAAAAACTGCTGAGTGAAGGGAGTACAGGGACAGTGCCAACAAAGCCTTAGAAGAATTTCCTTCCTGTAGAGAGGAAGCATTACAAGTTTCTGCAGTATCAGAACTATTGTTTTTTTCTTGTAAAGAAAAATTCATCAATCCCTCATCTCCTTTGCAGTCTTTTTATCAGCAGCTTGTATCACTGCAGGAGAATGAGATTTCAGTGTAAGTTGTTTTAACCCACTTTATCCCTTGAATTCTTAACATGAGAAGGACTTCTATTGGACACTGTTAACTGTTTAGATACTGAAATTTGAGATTAACTCCCTGTGCGTTATGTGCTGTGCCTTACCATGGCTGAGGCTGTAACCATGGCTGCTGAAATTTGGAGTTCTTTTTGCTTGAGTACCTCTAGACTTGCATTGTCATAAGCTAGGGAAGCAGTAACCATAGGCCCTCTGTGAGTACAGGGAGGAATGTTTCACTCCTCTTCTGGGTTTACCTTTGTTCCACTGGTGCTCTGGTCTCTGCCCAGCCCCATGCTGGGCTCCCTGCAATGCAGTGGCTCTGTTTCCAGTGTTCCCTGGCTGTCGCTGTTGTCAGCTGCCCTTTGGGAAGAGGCATGAAAGAAAGGGAAAGAGGCCTCAAGAAGTACAGGATGGGGGAGTCTGAACGTGATGTTTGTTACAGAGCAAAACTGACTTAGATTTGTCACTGGATTCAGCCCTCCGTTACACTGCCACACACAGTCACTAAATAATGAGGTCACATGCAGCCCTTCAGCCTGGTTTTCAGCAGAAAGGGAGTTTTATGCAGCCATCTTCATCTGCCTGAGTGCGCGTGCCCTTTGGTGGTGGCTGGGTCTGAGCTGCGGCAGGGGAGTGATGGTTGCTGCTAGCTGTGGTTCCAAACCTACACAAAAAAACATCAGGGTGAAAGGAACGAGAAACTCCTGAAACTGACTGGAAAGGCTTTAGCAAACAATGAGCAGCTCGTGCAGATGAGTGTCTGTAGTACTGCCGTGGCCATGGGAGAGGCTGCAGTGTGCGGGAGTGTGGACATGGTGACAAGTTAGGCCGGTCCTGGTCACATTCAGAGCTCCTTTTCCTTTGTTCAAAGTGGCTTCTAGTTCAGCTCTGTGACTGACCACATTTCCAGGCGTTGTCTAAATCAGAGTTGAAGTGTAAATGTGGTCTGATAACTTAAACCCCTATTATGTTGTTATTTGATAAAATGTTCATCAGCCTTGTCAATGCAGGTCAGATGCCTTAGTGTCAGAGAGGAAAGCACCAGGTGTTGAGAGGTGCAGGGCAGGGTTGGGGCTGGCAGGGGTGGGTAGGGAGCAGCAAGGATGGGTAGAACTTTGTCCCTTAGGTTGCGATGCTGCTGAAGCTGCCAGACCTGAAATTACCACCAGGAAACTGGCCGTGGGCAAGTTCTGCTGCGCTTATTGCTGAGGGACTCCTCAGTGTTGAGGAGGTAGTAGGATGGGTTGGCACAGCCTTATATCCTTCTCTGGTTCATTCCTTTCTAAACAGCAATTAATTTGGGGGTGGAAAAGTGTAAACTTTTATAGATTGGAAGCTTAAATTTGCCATTAAAAACAGTTCACTGGATTGTTTGATTGCAGATGAATAACCGGAGACTGAGCCTGGGGCAACAGTAGGTGTGTGTACTTTATGTAGTTAAAATGACACAATTCCTCAACTTCTCTTGCCTCTTTCAGTCCAAGCCTTCCAAGTTTGTTTGCAGCTTTGTCAGAGAGAGCAGGCATGGTACTGAAAGCTGGCTCTGGATGATGCCCAGCACAACCCCTGGGTGACAGAGGGCACTTTCCATACCCTGGAGAAGGCTCAGGCTTACTGCTGCACCTTAGTGGAGGTTCCCTTCAATGGGAGTGATAGTTGTCAGACCTACCTGTTATCAGATTTCCTTGTTAGTGCTTGTCTCTTCCTCATGGGGTATCACTTTCTGCTTGTGTTTTAATGACAAACACACCAAAATGGAAGTGGTGGTGGCAGTCATTGCCCTCACTGTGGTGTAAATCATGGGTTGCAGTGGTGGGGGTTCAGCATTGGAGTACAGCCAAGCTGTATGGCACTGGTTCTTCGGTGTCCCCACGCCTCCCTGAGGGATGGGGATGTCCCAGCCTCCCTGCACACACGCCAAGTCAACCCTAAATGCAAAAATGCTTCAAAAGCACAACCTGTTTCCGTGGAGGCAGGGATGAGCGAGCAAATACCCTGCAGAGACTAAAGTACAGCTGCCCATCTTGGCCATGGAGCCGTGGCTGTGCCCCAGGGGCTGTCGGGCAGCGGGCTGGCCCCCGGGCTGGCTCCCGGGCTGGCCCTCACGGCGTGCAGCAGCACCAGCCTGGGGCTGGGCAGATGGCTCCCTCCCGGCCACGGCCCCGCTCTTCTGGGAGCCAGCCCCGCTGAGACTGCAACAACAGCAACCCAGGAGCCGGGCAGATGGTCTACTGGCGGCCGCCAGCATAATTGCATCAGCTGGTTACTCCTGCAGCCAGCGCAGCCTCCGATTCGTGCTGCTCTGAAATGATCCTGATTTTTTTTTTTTCTTTCTTCCTTTCTTATTCCCTCCCTGCCTTGCTTAAATTTATGTATTTTTTGGGAGGGGTGGGCTGAGGCCATCTGCCAGGGGGGTTGGTTGTGGGGTTGGAGGAGATGGGCAGACACCTGAACAGTTGAGGGGACTGTTGCAGCCTCCTTCTCCTGCACCATGTGTCGCTCAGGGCTGCAACAATGCTGCAAAGAGAAAAGCTGGGCCAGTGTGACCCTTTGCAACCTCAGTTTCTGTGTGGTACCATGTGCCTGCCAGCCTTCACCTAAAAATTGCTCCATGTACCTAAGCTGCTGATCCCAGCCCTGAGGGCTGAATGAGGCAGCAAACCCCCTCGGGTCCTGTCTCTCTGCTTCCCCTTCCCTGGGTCGGCACCTCAGTGCTGGGACTGCGGGGGGCTACAGAGATGGCTGCTGGGGCTCATCTGCCACCCTTGCTCCTTCTTTGGGCTCTTCTTACATAGATGAAAGATCTGCCTGTGCCTGCCGAAGTCTCTGCTGACAGGTGTGGGCTCTGCTGACATTTTAAGCAGCAGAATTTTTATGGAGGATAGGCTGAGGTCCCCTGGAGATGGCCAGTGTCCCCGCAGTTGGTTCCAGAGTGCCTCAGTGCTCCAGTGTATCTTGCTCTGAGCTTGGCAGGGAAGGAGCTGGGAGCGATGAAGTGGTGCCTGCTGTTTGCTTGGGTTTATTCACTCTGGTTTTAGCTCTCAGCATGGCACAGGTAGTTGCAATAGAGCTGATCTCAACTTGCTGCTGACCCAGAGGTCCCGTAATCCCTAGTAGTAGTAGGATTAGATTTTGTCCAGCCAAGTCCTCCTTTCCTTTCCCTTTTCAGTTTTATTTCTTTGCCTTTGTAATGCTGTATGCCCCAACTGGCATACAGTCTGCCTCCTGCCTCGACCCTTTCTTGGTTACTCCAGCTCCTGAGAAAGAATTGCCCTTCTTTAGGGAGTAGCTTGTCAACTTGTCCCTTCCTCTGTGCCATTCTGCCTGTCCTTTCACCAATTTCTGGTGAAGAGTGACTTATTTTTTGCTGATGTGAGCCTGTTTCTGCTCCTCCCCCACCTCCATTGAAGAAGGTGAGATCTCTCCTGTCACTTTCTTGATGCACAACTAACTTCTGTGATGGTAACTCTAGGTCTTTGGTTTGTACCCATCTATCAGATTTTCCACTGGCATGAATTCTACAAAAGTTCCCAAGTTCAGCTGACTGTGGTGTGACACTGCTTGTCCTGAGCTTCCTGTTGCAGTTTCCAAGAGGGACAGGATGTGTGGATGCACTAAGGGTTCTTGAAGTGCTGTCTGAAGTCCATCTTTACAATGAAGGGGGATTGCCCAAACTCTGCACAGCTTCAGATAGTACAGCACTGGCGGATTTGCTTAGTGATGTGATGATACCAATATAAAAATATTAGGTTGCCCACTTCTGTGAAAGTCTCTTTATCCGCTTTAAGCACCAAATATGCATCTGCAAAACTTTGCAAGTCTCCCACTGGGCTCTCCAGGATCAGTTCTTGTATAGCCATATTTTTTTCCCCTTGAAATTGTAGGTGTGTGTAATTATATGTATTTTTGAAGCTCTAACTATGCCTCATTTAAACTTCTGCAAACATCTTTGAGGCCAATTAAATGCCTGCAGAAGAAAATGATCAAAAAATGAAATGGGGAAATGTGCATTTACCCAGATAGAGCTCAAAAGCCAAGCAAAATGTTATGTTAGCCCAACAAATGGGTTATTCAAGCAAAGTTCTACCAAGACAAACAGAGGAGAGTCAAGGGTAAGTGAGTTTTGAAGCAATATGGGATGTGACCCTCTCCAGTTCAGTTATCAAGATTGCACAGATTGAAGATGCAGCTGATTCGAGGTCCTCACTGTTCCCAGGGCAGATGGCAGCGCTGAGGGGTTGTGCAGGCGGGCGCTGAGGTGTGGTGGCAGCGTGGAGGCGTTTGGGGGTGGATGCACAGGCTTAACACCTTCGCTGGGTTTCAAGGAACAGTTTCTGTTGCGCTGAATTCAGTTCCCATCAAAGTTAAAAGCAGAACTCGTAAGTAACTGTGTTTGGCCCGGTGTGCTTGCAGTCTCTGCTCTCCTGATCAAAAGCAATACTGTTTCTAATTTGAGAAGGATCTTGTTTTTTAAAGTAGTTTAAAACAAGGGGAAACCGTCACATCCTGAGTGACATCCTGTGTGCTATGGCAGCATTCTGACTGCTCAGTGATCAAAATTTCAGCCCAGGGAATAAAATCCAATCCATGTAAAAATATGTTTGCTTTGTGAAAGTCTTGTAGTACTGCACAAGCTGTTTTCTGATGTTAAAATGCAGATCTAAAAGTCTATATCCAAGTAAACAGAAAGATTAATTAAATTAGTTGTGTGGAGGAAATACCGAGGACACAGTCATTGATTTGATCTTAGTAAATTTATTTTAATATGCAAGATTACATTTTTAATACTTGAAATTATCAGTATTTCATAGTGCAGATAATTATTTCTCAAACTGTATTTTGTTCAGGACTTGCTAGCTTTGGAATCTGCCGCTGCCCAGCTGTTCACACGTTATCTGCTGTTCAGAGTGCCCTCAACTTGCAGGGAGCTTGTGACCACCTGGGCTGTCCAGCCATGCTAGGTACCTTTGGGTGCTGCTAGTTTTGAGTTAGGTTTATTTGGCTTGGTGGTGTTCCCCAGAGGATTTGGGGCAAATGTCTGCCCAGGGCAGCTTGGCTGCTACTTTGTCCCAAATTGAAGATTTCCACAGGGAGCCATGGCAGGAGCCTTGAACGTTTGCTAAGGGATGGCAGCAAATTTTTCACCCATTACTCCCAGGAGCACAGTGGGTTTTTTTTTTGTGTGTGTTTTTTTTTTTTAATTGAGGGTGGGAAGTGGGTTTTTTTGTTTTGGTTTTGTTTGTTTTTGTGGGGTGTTTTTTGGCAGTAATCTGCTGTGCTTAGCTTCCTTTTTTTGAGTGGAGACTGAACCATTTTCTCACCTGTCCTCCTGTGAGGCTGGTGGGGCTGGCAGGGCGTCTGGTCAGGTGGGTAGTGAAGGCATGCTGTGTCTTCCGTCTTTGTACACCATAGGTGGAAAATCTGCCCAGTGGCCTTATTTGCTCATTCTTACATGGTGAGAGTGGCCAAACTGGCAGAGAGGAAACAAATGGGAGGTTTAGTAGTTTGGCAGAATGCTATGTGACCTACAAAACATGTCCTCCCCACATGCCAAGCTCTTCCTCAGAGCTAATGGAAGGCGTTCGGCCTGGCCTGTGCTATGCTGCTGCCGGGTGCAGAGCAGGAGGGCCTTCCCTGTGGGGGCAACGCTCACCCTGCAGCGGTCCCTGCAGCACCTCTGCATGCAGGGCTTGGCTGCTCTGAGGCCAAGGGAGGGACTCTGCCCTGACACAAAGATGTTGACTTAAACAATGCTGACCTGAAAAGAGCAAGTTTTAACAGATGTAGTATGTTTTACGAACTCTGTAGTTGTCCTTGGTACTGCTGGAGCCCCATGTGCTGGCTTTGGTGGCTACACTTACATGTTACCATAGGCCTACAAGCAGCCTTCAGCACCTCCAAATGAACCCTGCCTCAGGAAGGAGCTAAAATTAATTCATCTCTGCCCACAGCATCAGGGTGTGATTTACTCCCATCTTTAGTGTTTGGAAATCAAACTTAATGAAGATGGATAAGATATGTTGACTCCTCTCCTCAGCTGATTTATCAGCTTTTAAACCTGAATGTATCTGGTAAGGTATATTTGTATTGCTGCTGGAAAGTTGGCAGTATAGTTAATTTTTCTGTTTTATACTCGACATTAAACTGCCGTATGCTATAAAACACCTGGAGAACACAAACCAGTCTTTTAGAAAGATGCTTAATAACACTGTTTATTGAGATTAAAAGAGCAATAAAAGGGAAGAGGAAGATGCTGCCCTTCTGGGTACTAATACCCCTATTAATATGGATGCAGATGAGTGTGCGTTAGCCCATAATAAACAATGCTGTATATTAGCTAGGGTAGTGGCAGGGTTAGTTTGTTACATGCCACAAGGAATATGTGAATATACAGGCAAGGAAGCTGAGACAAGGCACAGTCTGGGCAGTTGTGCTGTCTGGTGGACACCCTCATGACCCCCTTCCCCATTGCAGATGGGGTGGTACAGCTGCTTCTGCCTGGGTACTGCTTTCTTCCAGGAGTTTGGTTTCAGCACAGCAAGGACCACCTGATGGGGAGCAAGGAGTGGTATTTCTTTAAGGTTGCAAACATGGCAGTTTGTAGATGTGGGCATTTTGGTACTCTTATTTATTATTTATGCCTTTTTGTTTATTAAAGTGTAAATGCTATGTAAGGATAACATTCAGGAATCACTTGAAACAATGTTGCAACCCTTAAAGGACAATATTTTTGTTTTTGAAGCCTTCTGTTGTCAAAACAGGGTAATGTAGAAAAATCTGTCCCAGGTGACTAGCCTGCCTTGCCATGGTGACATGCAAAGTTCCAGCTGTAAATCTGGGTTGAAATGATCCTTTGGCCAGTTCCAGCTTCTTCCTGGCAGGCCCTGTGACATCTAGTGACCAATTCTGTGGAAAAGCAGTTGGTGTAGCCAGGAACTGACTTTTTTGGTTTTTTTTAAAGTGTTAGTTGACAGCATAAAACCAGGTTGCCAAGTAAAAAAAGTTAGTAGATCCCCAACTGAGATGCTCCCAGCTAAAATTAAAGTTGCAGATATGCATCCAAAAGTATATATACACACATGATATTTATGCTGTGTCTGAAGTATGACACTGAAGATACACATCTGCATATGAATCTGATGTATCCTAGAGCAAAGCCCAGGCATGTCTGTAAGTACATCCTCTTTCCAGGTGTCTTGGTGGAGAGAGCTCTGAGTTGACAAACAGTAGGAAAAAAGAAGCCAACCCTGAATGAAAATAGCAATATTTGGGATAAATTTAGCTGTGATGGCAATTCTGTTCTCTTAAGAAACTGTGAAAACAATCAGTGCAAGCTTTGACATCTAAAAGTGGTTCATCCTTCTGCATGCATATTGACTGTAGCTCTTGAGTATCTTTGTCCTTTTCTCCCCTTGTGTCAGACACATGGACAAATGCGTTGCTCAGGAGTGGTAACCTCCCAAGAATGGGTAGATGAAGGGATGCTGTGAAGGGTTTGTCTTCCTCCTTGGATGTGTGTGTTTAAATGTAGATCACCAAGACCTCTCTACAAAAGTTCAGTTGTATCTCATTTGTGGTTCTCCCACATAGTGCAGCTACTGTGTATCTCAGTGGTCAGAAAATGTATTGAGCAGCCAGTGTTCTCTATTCTTGTCAAACACACAAGTGTTAGATTTAATTACATGAGAAATAACTTTTATTAAGAACTAGCTGAGCCTTCAGAAAGAGAAGGACTCCAGGATCAAGTTCACGATAAATTCTGGACAACGGAGAGATTGTGTTTGAGCTTTTTAAAAAATGATTGCTTTGGAAATGACTCTCTTGTTAGACTAGGTTTCTCTCCCAGCATTGCATTTCTGCTATCCCCTGCTCACTGGGCTCCCCCTGGTAGGACCCTCTCCTGCCAAGGAGCTGCATGTCCAGGGAAGCTGAAGTTGGCAAAGTGTCCTGCAGGGCAGTGGCAGTCAAGGCACCTCACCCGTGGTCCAGAAACCAGCCAAGCAGGAGTTAGCCCCTACCACCTGGCGAGTGAGTGACCGTCTGTAACAGTTCTATGCTTCTTTCTCCTGATCAAGCTGTTAGAAAAAGCTGCAATCAGCCTAATGAGGGTATGCAACCAGGAGCCACTTCTGGGAGGTGGTGGGAAGATCCAGACTGGTAAACGATTGCAACAGGATAAACACATCACTTTGTATCAGTCTCTTCTCATTTGGGAGTAGGCCTGTCTTCCCTCAGTTAAGCTCAATTAGACGTAGAGAGAGAAAATCCATGTTTTTCCTTCTAAAAGTTGCAGTATAAAAATTAGGGAAATAGGTAAACTCTTGTTTTTACTGTCAGCTCTGTGGGACACTTTCAGAAAACTTTCCTAATGTATGTGTAAACTTCTCGAGTCTCTGGTAGATGATTTCACTTTTCTAGCTCTTGGATTTTATTACACTTGAATTTTTGTTCTCATTTCAGTTTGTAAAAGTGTGGAAGATTGCTTTGAAACCTTACCCTTTCTGGCAGGTTTGAAATAAGTGATAGCCAATCCCTATTAGGTTAAAAATAAAATAATCTGACTTACATATGTGAATTGGACTCCAAGGGTTAGGAAAATACAGAGTGGCAGGAGGTGATGACATAAATTGTTGGAGACCAATTCTGTGCTATGTATTTAAAGTTCAAATAT
Organism: Urocolius indicus; assembly: GCA_013401255.1. NCBI lineage: Eukaryota > Metazoa > Chordata > Aves > Coliiformes > Coliidae > Urocolius > Urocolius indicus. Next base: position 78,495 of record WBNH01003663.1, on the reverse strand, counting down.
TTTGTGAGCATGTGGATCCTATAGCTTGATCAAAGCTGTACATTATACTCTGTGAATGAAGAGTTAGTGTTAATAGCTGGGGTAAAACAAGATGTTTCCAGCTCGGCTTTTTTCAACAGTCAGGCAAAAATTCCCCTGTTTTATTACTACAAGGATTGTACAATATTTCTGCATTCTCGTTAAATTTCTATGTCATTTCCACCCTCTCCCCTAGTGGCAATGTTGAATCTTGTTTTTATAAGAGAAGGCTCATTACATATAATCAAGCAATTTAAACAAATGATCTCTTAGTTTGAGGAGACATATACTGTAATACAAACTTGCTGAAATGAAAAGCTGTTGCTCAAAACACATCGTGCTGTATTTTCCATTTATTAAAAGCTCTCTCATTTTGGTTTTGAAAATGGCATTGGCTGCCAGAATTTGTCACTGATCACTAATCTGTTGACTGGTGCTTTGATAACAGCACAACAGTGGCAGAGACCAAGGAGTACTAATCTCTCTTGTTTCTAGTTAAAGTTTAAATGACATTAACTATCTGTCTTTGAATAATATGATAGTACCACCCCAAACCCAGCTATGTTGGCATACTTGGGGAAAACATCTGCAGTTAATGAGTCTTCAGAAGGTGTTACTGCCTACAGGGCCTGTTGTGGGTGGTTATTTTCAAGTGGTGCAGACGCAGAAGGCATGTGGAAGGTGATCCTTTGCTGCTGCTGAAGCAAAAGGGTGTTTTAAAAAGTATCTCTTAAGCTATAGATTTGGAAACATGGTAGGTTGGTTTCTTTGCATGTGCTTGTTTGATGGGTGGAAAATACAAATTGTTTGGCAAAAGTGTTTTCCATGGATAGTCTGTAGCCAACTTCAGTTGTTCCTTCCTGCACTCATCTGCAGGGCTGACTGTGGTAGGATATCCAAGATGTGGGGAAGGAAGGATGAAGCTGGAAAGAGGGAGCTGGGAGGGAGCTGATCTACCTCCAGCCAGCTCTGGAGCTGCTTTCTGAATTCTTCCCTCTTGATCCTTTCAGAGTGCAAGTTACCTTTCTGTGGGTACTCAGGAAGCATTTGGGCTGTAGTTCATTACCCTGATGCTTCTCTTATAGTCCTGTTGCTTTCATGTAAATAACTGATGAGTCTGGTTAGAAGAGAAGGCTTCCCTCTATGATTCTACGATTCCCTCCAAATTCCACTGACTGTTAATATCCCAGAAAAAGATTTTTTTAAAGCAATCTCTGGATTCAGCTGAGTGGGGAGAAGTGTGGGTTTTATGGGAGATGGATTTGTGGTTCTGAACAGCTTATAATATCATAGAAGCACAGATGTGAAAGAATAACTTCAAAAAATTTGACTGTGCACTAACTTTTAAAATGCAGGTGTGTTCAGTTTTTGGTTTTGAATGGATGTCTATAAATCATTGTTTTTAGAAAGCAGGAGATGCTCTAATTCCTTAAGCCTTGAGAAAAAACAAGTGTCAAGGTTTTCTGGACTCTGGAAAGATGAACAAAGATGTCCAGGATTGAGCACTCTACTTGCTGCAATTTCTGCTTCATCAGGAGACACTTAGATGTCTTATTTTTGAAAGTTGATTAATAACTCTTTGCCAAATATATAAAACTTGGCTTTTAAGTAGGACTTAAAGTATTTAACATCATACAGCATCTTAATGTCAAGCTTTCTAGTCTTTCATATGTTGGAGTTGTTGGTGAGACGTGGAGGCTGTGTTGGTGTGAGCTGGCAGAAATACTGACACATCCTGCCTGGTGTCAGAATATCTGTTGAAGGGAGAAGTAGGTAAGTGCAATATTGCTCATAGTATAAGTAAATTATTCCCAAGTTTATCTGAAAAGATGTGGAAGATCACATCCTATTCCCCTGAATTTGAATCTGAGGTGATTTCAGCAGTGTTCAAGGTGGAGAACCTCAGATTGTGAGGGATGCTCAGGATTGTTCACCTGGAGACAGTATGGTGAGCAAAACCACGACAGGGACCACACTTGTGAGGTACCAGCACTAACTGGTACACAAGGAAGCCTCTGGTATGGTTCATGGTGGCTGATGCTGAAATGCTGACATGGGAGGAGCTGGGATGTCAGGAACAAGTTCAAGTCTCCCCAGCTGTGGTAGAATTGCAATAATTATTGCATGTATTTAAGAAAACTTTTGAGTCTTCCACTTCAAGTAGAGTTTATAAAAAACCTTTTGTCCTAACAAAAGAATGAGTTCACATTTTTAGACATTACTTGCATGATGAGGAGAAAGGATGTCTGCACCTTTATCGATTACTGGGTTGGCTTTCTGATCAATAGAAAGTTTTACAGATGCTTGAGTGACGCTCACTTTAACAGCCTGTCCTTGAAACCAGTCAGCACTAATACAAACTGATGGTTTCCCAGAACAGGCTGTAGTGCCCGTAACTCATACAGAGGGGAGGCAGCACTTGATCCCCTGTCTACTGTATTGCTATGTAGACAGTTGATTTGTCAGTGTGATTCAGAGTTGTTTCTGGACTGATGTGTGCATGGGCCAAAGTGTGCCCATGTTGTGAAGCATGAGTAAGCATGGACTAAGCATGAGCACGGCTTTTATTTATGGCAGGATTCCCCTTAGAGTCTGTAACTCTAGCAGGAAACTAGGAGAACAACAGCAAAATCTCATTAACAAGAAAACAATTGTAAGTATGGATAGGAAATATATTCTAATGTTATAAAAATTTGTAGAGGAACTCTGCTTTGCTGACCCATTGGCTATGGGTGAAATTTGCCTGGGAAAAAAACATTAGTTCAGCTAAGTAACCCTGTTTTGCCTCAACTGTAAATTAATTATCTGAACATTTTTTATAGTGCTTAAGTTGGAAAAAGTACTTTATTTTGAAAGTCAGGCACATGTATACATTTTTCCTGTCTCAGTTTGGCTTTGAGGAAGAGATTTGCAGATTGTAAGAAGTCATAACAGGAACCATTCAAACTTGGGGGAATTGTTTTACACACAGCAAAACTACCAGCACAATTGCAGTCTGTCCATGTAGGAATAACTGTGCATCTGTGTGTGGTTCTGGTGCAGGAACCTAATTCTGAGTGTCATTTCATAATACCTATTATGGTACCTTTTATTTAAGGAAGCAGAGCTATTTTCACTCAAGTCCTATTCACTTAGTCCACTGAAACTTAAATATAAAACTTCATGCAAGTTGTATTTCTAGAAACTTCTGTCAACATACTGGCTTGAGCCATGTGTGGAAATCCCCACACCCCATTTCTCAGGCTTAGCAGTACTTGTAGGAGACAGGACTTAGGGTTTTGGCAATGTTCCTTCCGACAGAAGACCAAAGATCAAAACAAGCAAATAAATATAACCAGGAAACGTTGCAGAACACAAAGGCCTGTCAGGAGCACTTGTCAGAAGAGCAGATACAGTATTGTTTGCTTCCAAGTAAAGATGGTTTGAGCTGATGTTATTCCCTGTGGTCCCTGCCCATAGGATGGGGATTTTAACAGCTCTAGAGGCAGAGGGTCTAGTGGCCTTATGAAGGGGGATGAAGGTGTTTATTTGTGCTCGCCTTGTTTCTGCAGATAATCTGAGCTGCTGTCCTGAGCATTGCATTTATTCTTATACTGGACTTTTCATTCCCCATCACAGCTGCACATTTGGTTGGTTCATTCCCTCCTGTCTCCCAAATATTTGTAAAAATTAGATCTGATGAGAGACTATCCTAATGTGCTCACCTGACACCACACCTGTGTTTCTGCCCAGCAGCCGCATGTGTTTGCACAAGTGTGCATGTACAAGTGTGCATGCATTTACACACAGGTATTGGCACTGGACATTTGGAGAAGGGATGCAACTGTGCAGTAAAGCCAGCTAAAAGCATCTACAGTTGACAGGAAAACTCTGCAGGCTCCTAGAGGAAAGGGCTGCTCAGGCTTCAGTGCAGTTTTGCTTTGGTTGCAGTATGCCTGAATATTCACTCTTGGTGGAGAACAAGATAAGTACGTGTCCCTTCAGCATTTTATGAAACAAAGTAATGCAGATATCTATAAGTGAGACATGACATGAAGCATACAGATAGTAAGTTTGGAATAGTTCTGGGAGTTAAGAATTTACATGTCTTTATTAATTATTAGATGTTATTAGTGAGTGACTAAGGAACTGGGAAGCTCTAAGCGTTCTTTTGAAGTAGTGTACCCAAATTAGGCTAAATAAATAAATAAATCTAAAAATGTTGGGGAATGTCTGCTCTAATGAATTTTCTAAATACACAAATCACACTTATTAAATCAGTGGATCTTTTAACTGTAAAAATATTATTACTGTTACACTAGGGAAATCCATTCAGCATGATAAAATGTTTGGAAACTCCGTTTCAATTCAGTGGAAAGGTCGTAATTTTAAATAGAAATGAAAAAAAAAAAAGGCTTTGGGATAAAGTTTTAAAAGTCAGGTTTCCTTCCTTTGTGTGTATGCCAGTTTTCAATAACTGTTCCCCTTTTAGTCTTGTTTAAAATAAACTACATGTGTAACAAGATGTTGAAGTTTATTGCTGATATGTTAGCACTAAGGACAGATTGTTAAGGGGTTGTTAAAAATACTAGTTTGTGCTTTATGGTGGCCAAGCTGTGTTTTTTTGCAAATTAAATTTGATGCTATGAAGGGAAACGTGATGTGTAAGCTTTCTCTCCCTCATTACAAGTTCTTTCACCTTAATTCAGCCAACAAAGCCTGTCTTTTTAGTTGGAAGAATCTCAGCTGGAGAATTTCCCTTTACCTGTGCAAAAAAATTCAGCAGTAGGAAAGCGTGGGACATCTGCTCACGTGGCTCATTCTGTGTGACCAAAGTCTTGTGGTGAAGGAGGCAAGATGAGTTGCTGGGTTCTCCAGCAGCTTTACACCTGCTTTTATTTTTTCATCTGTGTTTCACTTCACTGTATTTGTTTTATACCACTTGTGTATTCCTTCATCAAAATATTTAGGCTTGTGTACAAATAAGACTTCCCTGCTAATATTTAAAAGGCAGTACAGAGGAGTATACTGGTTTATTATTAAAATACAATTTATGAACCAGAAATGATCATAGATGCAAATTTATACTTTTGCACATATTTTTTCTTACTAAGAATATGTATATTTTCATCTGGGGAGAAAGCAGCATTAAAATGAGCGAGCCTGGGGAGTATTACCACACACACACACGCATACGCTTGCATGCACAAAAGAGCCACAGTGAGCTATTTGCTTGAGAAGCAAACTCCTGTGAACAGCCCTCCAAAACCTGCACTCACTCAGGGAAGCTGAAGCCCTCCTTGTTTGGCCATTGAAGGCCTGATCCTCTGTGGTGGCAGCAAAGTGTTTGCACTGACAGCTTGGTGTACATATGCTTTTGTAAAGTTGGGCTGTTCTGATTGGGACCAGCATCTGGAGAGGAGAGGAAAAGATGAGATAACTCTACTCACCAGACGGGGGTTTCAGAGTCCTCATAGCTGTGATTAAAATGGCTGGTCAGGAAAAGCCTCCTCTCTTTTCCTGTGCTACCTACACTGCAAACATAGCTCACTAGTGGAAAAAAATTCCAAGTTTGAAGGGTTAGGAGTAAAGCTCAATGTGGTATGGTTTGCAGGGGTGTGTTTATGCTGAGGTGTAGAAATCTGGTCAAAGTTGGCTTTTGGATTTTTTTCTGCTGTGATTAATAGCTCTGGGTGCTGAATGAGGTATTTGTGGAGGGGAGTGTGATGCTGAGAAAATGTTTGGTACAGCAGCTCTGCTTCTGCTGGAGTTTGCTGCAGCAGGGATGAGGGCTTTAGGCATAATGTAGTAAAACCTGCCTTGAAGAGTTATGAAGTAAGAGATTTAAACCTGTGTAAGAGTTGTGTGCCTAACTATTTAGTCAGTGACTCTCAAGATAATTGTTAAAGTAATATTATGTTCTCTTTATCATGTTAGCAAGTGGGAATTTTTCATAAACATTAAGCTCTTTACCTTGAACCTAAGTCTAAAAGTTAAGGTGTCGTCCACCCCACCATCTGGGACATGTCAGGACAGAGGCCAACAATATCCCACCTGGTAATGTAGGAGATGTTGCATGAGCTTCTGTTGGGTCTAGGTGAAATCCATAGTGGAAAAATTGCTGTGAAGTAGGACTTGATTTACGGTGATGAGTGTTGTATCCTGACAGCAGCTGCTTGTCGAAGGAAAGGACAAGGCTACTTGTTATCAATAGCAGGAGGGTCTGGAGGGATGTGGTGCTTGTGGGTCAGCAGGTGGGACAGGGAACCAGGTTTTTTTTGAGAGATTTTTTTTTTTTTTTTTGTTACAGAACAGCACTTGATGATCTGGTTTTGATTAAGCAGAATGGCGATGCCCATTGGTAGGAAGGGAGAGCAGACCATAGTCTGAGGTAGAGTGCCCTAAGTCTGCTGGAGCACATTAATCTCAATGTGTTTTACCAGAGCAAAGAGGGTAGTGTAACAAGCTACAGCCCCACTGCCTGTCTGCAGACCCTAGTTGTCTACTTCTCTTCTGCCCTGGTTTGATTCCTGTTTCCATAGAAAAGCGTTTGTACATTAGTTTCAGAGCATTCCACTTCCTTTGTGACACTAGTTTGTGTTAGATGTTAACCTTTCAGCATCCTCATTAGTTGTCTCAAGACAGGGCCAGCACATGTAAATTATTTTATTAAGTGTTCTGCTTACTGAGAAACTTTATAATTCTAAGGTAGTAGTAGTGCTCTCTCCCTTCTCTCTTCTGGAGGAGCAAAGCGTGCAATAAATCTGGCTTGGCGAGACCCTACATCTCATGTTACTTTGGCCTTATTCTGAAACTTCATTTCATTGTAGCCATTTCTTTACGCTCAGGAAACAGTAAAGGCTTTTCTGGCATTCCGTTGGCCTGTATCATTCCACCATCTGAAACCTACTGTATGCCCTTTGTCTCTGCTAGTTGTAGCTCCGAGGTCTGCTGTCTTCTGCTGCAGAGCCTCATGTCCCACAGATACTGTCTTAGGTGACACCTGAGATTTGTGTATCTTTACTCACCAGGGATCTGCCCTCAAAAGCGTGTAGGGTGATAGCAGAGCCTTCAGTAGTGTAGCTTCTAGACCTGAAGTTTGGAGGAAAGTGTAAGAAACTCCTCCAAATACTTTAGTAGCAGCTTGGTCTTTGTACCTGCTGACCCACCTCTGATCTGTTACCTTTCATGGGTCTCTTGCATCATTGCCTTGTCTCTGGGTAACTTCAACCTGCTTGTGGCACTTCAGCACAGGAAGGGATTGCTTCAGAACTTGCAAGTTTGATTCATGGACTTAAAAGTCCTGGACATGAATCGTAGGTGCATTAATTCCCCTTTTCTCTACTTCCTTGTTTTGGTTTGTTAGGGTTTCAACATGTACATGTTTCTGTCATCCAGCAGTGTTCCAGATGGAACAAGAACGTTTAAAATCTTCATTGCTGAAGCAGTTTTATGAGCAACCTGGGGATGCCAGATTCACCTGTTTTGTTTCACTGGAGCTTTAAAGTGCCTGTTTACTTATAGTAGATCTATTTTTGAAAGAAGATGCAGACACTATGGTGACAGTTGCCTTAGAAATGAATGTAATAATGCAGGGAGGAGCACACCTGCAGGCAGCTGGTGCTTGCCATCCCCTACCCCAGTCCACAGGAGTTGGCCACCCTGCACCCTGTGTTCTCCTGAATTTCCATTTCCTTCCCTACCTCTTTGCCATCTGCCCTGTGCTTGTGCTCTAGCCACCCTGGAGCTAGAGTGGTGTGGTTTGGGGCTCAGCCTGAGCAGGGCAGGTGAGGGCAGAGACCCTGGACTCCCCCATCCATTGCCAGCAGAGCTTACCACAGACAGTGAATCTAGGGGTGCAGTGTGTTAGTGGGAGCTTGGGGCTCGGCATGAATAGGCTCTTCAGGCTGGGTGGGATGTGCCGCCAGGCAAACACCAGGCAGGAAAGGCCATAAGGAACCCCAGACTCCTTTTCCTGCTTTTCTGAGGTGGAAGAAACAATTAGAAACAACCAATATTGAAAGAAGCTTTTATTCAAAAAGGCAAGAGGAGGGCTGGGAGGCAGTGGAGGTGCATTCCCTGTGCTGGGAATGCAGGGAGGTGGCTCAGCCTGCCACAGCGCAGAGAGGAGACTGACAGCACACCCAGCAAAGGGGACTGTGTTTCCCTGTGGCAGAGCAGTGGGGACAGTGCTTCCTGATGAAAACTCAGGAACCTAAAACTGCATGTTCACAGTGCCAGCTATTGCTGTGATGATTTTGTACCAGCATGGTGGGAAAACATGGTTCTTGTGTGGAGTTAAGGTGCTGCTTTGTGACTACCGTACCTAGCGAGGAGCAGGGGACTTCTCAGGACAACTTCTAAATTCCTGAATATTTCACAGATAAAATGCTACATATTGCAATTGGAAGGAAAAAATCTCCACTCTGCTCTCTGGGGATTAACCTTCAATGACAAGCTGCAAGAACTGCCAGTAAGAGTATTGATCCCAAATCTATAGTGTAAAGTATGGAAATGGTTGTGTGCAGGCTCAGTTTTTAAGAACCATAAGCTTCATGTATTGCATGGAGAAGGTGTTGCTCTTGAGAGCAACCTGAACCATGGACTGCATTTGATTACACTGTACACTAGTATTTATTTGCATAATAGATTTTGATGGGAAATAGCTGTCTCCAGTGAAGGCTGCGAATTAGAAACACCAAAACTAAATATGAGCACTGGGAATAAATATGCTCCGGCCTGAGTCAGGTGTGTGGTCCGTGGGAAGGATTGTGATCAGCCGTTATGGATGTCCTACAGCCTTTCTCATCTTGCAGACATGAGATTTTTTTTTTTTTTCTTTTTTATTTAGAGGGATCCCTTTCTGTAGTTGCAGTTGCATTAAGTTTTGCTGCAGCGTCTGAAGAGGCAGATCCGTTAGCTGCACATAGATTTACTGTGCCAGTTTAAGCTAATGGATACTTATCAGGCAGGCTGTATTTGGTGATCGTCCATCATTTGCTCATTAAACAGTGTATCTAAGTGATTCTCATTTCCTCCCTGCCACGTCTGGAAAGGAGGAAACTAGACACATTACAGTGGAATATTAATGTCCTGGAGGATTTAGCCACCCATAATTAGATCTCCTTTGCATAAACCTGCTAGTGCTACCTTATTTTGTTGTTTGTCTTGTTCTCCTTAATCACCTTCACATCTCTTTCTGCTCCTATCCTTTTTTCAGCTTTCCTTTGTAATTCTGTTGCATTTGTCTCATCCTTCTTCCTTCTGTTTTCTTTTTTTTCTTCTTTCTTCTTTTCCCTGACCTAGAGAGCACAGCAGTCTGGGTTTCCCCACTCCTCCCTCCTTCACACAAAAAGGCTGACTTTGCCAGCAAAACCCACAGTCTCTGCCAAGCCCTGTTACTGACTTTGGAGAAAAGCGGCTAGAGAACTTGCAAATTTAGGCTCAGAACTAGCCAAATAAGCCATGTCAGTAAACTCTGTCTTATTCCCTGGCCTGCTGGCCTGTGAAAGGACTAATATATAACTGTCCTGTTTAAGGTGGAAAAACCCCTCCTGGCTGAGGGCCACCAATGGCTGAATTGTCCATGCGCTTGGGAGAGAACAAGAAAGTGGCTTTGGAGCTGAGTGTAATGGTGCTGAGGACCAGGCACAGCTCCCATGGGGCATCTTGGGGTTAGGGCACAGTTGAGGAATACATTGTCATCTCTCTGGGGATGCCCTGGTGTCCCAGAGCTCCTTTCCACCAATCACCAGGGAAAAACATGGCTGGGTGTTGCAAAAGCTAAATGGAAATGTCACACAAACAAACAAAATACCCAGTAAACACATGAGACCTGGCAGGAATCTTTCTGCCAGTTGATTTTTTCCGCAGGGAGTAAGCCAGCTCAAGTAGCAGTTATGACGCACACCTGGCTGCTTCTGCCAGGTGCCCATGTGCTCCCCTGAATGGTGGCATGGAGGCACTGGGGGATTTTCCATTGCTTTTAGCTGCCAAGTATAGTAAATCATGATATACGCACAGGCACGTGTTCCCAGTAGCCCATCAAAGCCCCACAAAGCTTCCAATTTTCCTGCTGCAGGTGAAGATTTCCCTCTCTATGTTGGTGGGAGAAAGCCCCAGCCTGCTGACAAAGAAGGGCAGCGTGTTCCTTGTGGGCAGCATGCCCTGGGCAGCACAATGCAGTGCTGACACTGTGGCACTTCATTTAAAAACCAATGTTTTTCATACTGCTACTTGCTCTCACGGTTCTGCAGAATATTTTGGTTTGGAGATATTAGGAGGTGACAAATCTAACAGGGAACATCTAAGCAGGAAAGAGGGAAAGTCTACTGTCCAGCTGGGATGTGATCTGACAAGGAGGTAGCTGGCTTCTGTTTCAAGTAGAAGTCTGTTTTCTTGTTTGTTTGCTGTACGCCACAGCTAGTTGTGGTAGCAGCTCCCGGTGCCATGCTGAATGTCTCCGGGCAGGAAGCTTAGAGCAGAGACATCTTCCTCATTTCCAATTTGAGGAGCAAGTCTATCCACACCTCTCCAAAGAGCAGACTCTAGATGTGGGTATTTAAAGTGTAAAGATTGTTAACATCCTTTGTGTTCTTGCCATGCCAAGCAACCGGAAACTGGTGAACTTAAAATCCGCGATGCACAAAGTTTTGAGCATCCTCAGCTGCCTTTAACTTGGTGGAAATGGAAGCTGCTCTGCATTTTGCAGGATTAAGAATGCCGTATCAAATCCCAGGCTGGGTGCTGTGGGATGTCACACGGATGAGTGGGAATCGGATGGCGCTGATCAACGTCCTACATGCGTCAGGAGCATGTAATTTCATGTGATGAGAGGGACAGGGCTAAGGCTGGGTAGGGCAGTGTGGGGAGATGTGCATCTGAAGAGCAGCAAAGCCTGAAGATTATGGAAGATCACAAAGCTCTAGCTCGTGTGTGCCTACAGCTAGGTCAGGAAAATATGTGGTTCTTGGGTGACTGGCTTACAATGCAGATTGGTACTAGAGTATTTTTCTAGAGGGAAAGTTGTGAATCGTGACAAGTACATTACAACTAATGCACAGGCATTGGTGAGATTTCCCCAGGTTTATCTGAGAGCATCCTGTTGCCAGCAAAAACTGACAAAATCCTCCAAACTAACGTGGCACCAGTGTTTTCTGCCACTTTGTCCCTTCTGTACGCAGTGTTTTCAAAGGTTTCTTGGCTGTGATGGATGGCCCTCGTCCTGGATGCAGCTCTTGGTAACAGTTCTGATTCAGGAAAGTTCCCCAGTCAGCTGGGGCACTTGCTTGTAACTCAACATATTTCTCAACAGTTGCTCAAACTCTCACAGTTCCTGACATTTTAGTTGGCATACTATGGAGTTTTTATATCGTGGGAAGTGTTAAACTGGTCCTTGTGGTCTTTGAAACCTGTGTAATAGGATAAGGGAGCATACACATGCCACCTGAATTACTGAAGTGCTGGTGCTCACTTGTAAAGCTTGATTGCATCTAGAAATCAACATTTGGATCAGAAGCGTCTTACTTTGATAAGGTTAACTTCTTTCTTGGGAGTGATAAAGTGTTAAATAAGCACTGTGACTGTGAATGGAGTTCAGGTAATGGTAGCCCCATAAATAGATGTTCTCACTCTTAGGGGAATGGATGCTGAATTCTTTCAGAAGTTTCTCTGAGCACAAAGAACCAAAATCTTTGAGCCTGCAGCACTTGTGACCTAGCAATTAAATAAGCATCCTTGGAGAACATCTGAGACTGGCAGGCAAAATGCAAATATTTGGCTGTGTGGGAGTGCCGTACTGTGATGTTCCTATTGCCCACAGTTGCTCCCTGTGTCAGCCCTGTCCTTGTTCTGGCTCTTGCATGTGGGTCCTACAGTCATTTGGAGCAGAACAGAGGTCTTCTCTGGGTATGACAGCAGAGAGTCCTCTGGTGCTGGGACAGAATTGAGGGGTAGATGCAGACATGTGTCCTCCCACTGCCAGCAGTGTCTTCCCTGCAACAGGTCACAAGTGGGGAGTGTACAAACTTAGCAGTCTTTTAAGTTGACTGGCAAGATTTTCTGTGCTGCCAGACCCAGGCTATATTTTTTCAAGTCAAACCCAGCCTTCCTGGAAGGTTTTAACTTTGCAGATGCCCCTAGATTTTGCCAAAGATAAGGCTTTTGGAGCAGGCATTATTGAGTGAAGTTTCCTATCACAATCTCATAATCATCACCTTGAAGGATGCAGCTAAGAGCCTCTAGTTTTTATTTCCAGTATGTTACATCTGTGAGCTGGCAAATACTATGGACAATTTACAAAAGAGTAGAGGTTAATGATTTAAAAAAAAAATAGAAATATAGTGCTATCAGTGATGTCCAAGCTTAGTACTTCACTTTGAAACTGCTTCCTGACCCCTTTTCACCTTTCGTTGTAATGGACTGCAGTGAATCTGGCACTGGGACACATGTACACCCTCTCCATTGGTGCAGTGCATGGCACCTTGGATACCACTCTGTTGATGACACATGGAGCAGAGTGCGACTGAACTTCTGTCCTCTTGCTATACTGTCTCTGTAGTACTGAAGGAGTGAAAACATGCTTTTCCAAAGCATTCAAAAAAGATTGTTCAGATGCAGAGAGCAGATTAGAGGCAAGAGTGTAATTACATAGCAACTTCTGTGGTTGCAGCCATGACTTAATGTGCAGGCACACAATGTAACTTGGAGAGAAAATGAGGTGAGTTTGAAAGAAAGGGGGAAGAATCCAACAAAAACATGTTGAATGCACTTGTGAACATCGTGTCTGAAGCTTAACATCAGTGATTTTGAGTTTTCTCACTTTCAATGCCCAGTATGAACTGCCTCCAAAGTTCCATGAAATGCTGAGTCTTTACCATTATGTAACTCCTGTAAAGTAGTTAGAGTTGATACAAGACCTCTAGCTGCTTCATGAAATCTTGGCTCTCCATCATAAGCTGTGCTGCTGTTTCCTGCAGCATGCCCAAACTGCAGAGCGTTTCAGGTACATGGGTGGCTCCTGCCTGAACATCAGCAATGTGGACTTGTGTGTCTGCACATTGAGTGATTAACTATCTCAGATGAAAGTATCTAGTCCTTGACTTCAGTAGTTATGGTTGTGGCTGGTGTATCTCAGAAAACATACTTTCCTGCAAATGAAACAGGAGTTATATGTGCAATGTGTTCTGGAAGTGATTGTGTTGAATGTTTTGTACCTCATCACTGGCTTCCTTGCCCATTAGCACTACTTAAATAATATCATCCACAAAGTGAGTGTTAATGCACTCTGGTCACCTCAGTTAACCCAACTTTCAAGGAATGACAAGGAAGATAGTAAGAAACTAAAACTTTAACTGAAAAATCAACTTTTGTGAGTTACCCCCTGGCTGCTGTTATGGATTGAAGGGGTTTTTTTACTTGGTTCTCAGTAGAGGGAGCTGGAAATTCTTTCATAGCTGTAGCAGCCACATCTGTTCTGGACCCACTCCACCTTCCTGGGGAGGTCTGGCCAAGCCCTAAGGTAGCCTCCAGGAGGTCTCTCCCTAGATATGAGTCAGTTGGACTGCCTTCCATGCACAGCGTCACGTCCCCACATTTCCAACCAGCCTAGGAGAGCTCCTCCTGTTTCCCTGTGAGTCTAGCAACAGCCAGGTGTGACTGAGGGCAGATTTTAACTGCGACTACTTGAGTGCTGAAGTTGAGTTTGGGAGGAAGAAACTGATTATCTTTCCATCTGACTTCTGGGACTGATTCTCTTTGCTGAGGCTGAGGTAAAGGCAGCAGTGACACCACTTCAAATCCCAGCTGCTTAAATAACAATTGATATCCAGAAGGCTAAAGCTTCCATAGAGAAGCCTCTTAGCTCTTGGTTTTATGCTCATGTTAGACAGGGGGCAGAAGCATGGTAAAATGTCTCCCTACCATTATGCTTGATGTCTGTGACAAAGCCTAATCACCTACTTTATTGCTTCAGCCTCCCAGACACCTTTCCCCTCCAAACCTCTGGAGCTTCTTAATTACTCTGTTGTATTGACCCAATCTTCCATTTTTGGATGTGGTGTTCTTTTGCCCCTTGTTTCTTTGTGCCTTGTGTGGTGGGTGGGTGGGTAGGCTGGTGAGGATCAAGTACTGGGATCAGGGCTCCTGACTGGCTGTCACCATCACCGTGACACTTCATAAACCCCACTGAGCATTGGTCCTCATTAGCATCAGCCTGGCCTTGCCCAGTGGTCACGACCTGCCTGGATGTGTTTGGGTAACCCTAGTCAGCAGTGTGGGGTCTTGGCTTCCTTCTGGTAGTGCCCCTGCACCATGCTTGCTGTCCACAGGGACAATTTGATGTGCTGTCCTGCTGCCCAAGAGAAGCATCGTGGGTCCAGTAAAGCAATACCTTTTGGCATAAGCTTGGCTGTTAGGTTCTTTCATAGGATCAGCTATTAAAAATGCTGTTTGCTTAAAAAAAGCAATAGTAGAAAAAGGGTGAACAGCAATGTGAGCAGCAGCTACAAGGAGATCTGTCTGTGTCTAAGCTCAAGAGGCTTCATCCCACCGGCCTCCTCCTTACATGGAGGTGCAGCAGTGTCAGCAACACGGTGGGTCTGTGCAAACAGAGGGGCAGAACCTGAAACCATGACTGCAGTAATACAAAGTGAATTTAAGTGCCGTCATCTTCACATGTGTGTTCTCTGTCCTCTTTTCAGTCATTAGGGAGCAAAGCAAATTAATGCCAACAGAGGCTGACTCAAACCTTTGCCCTCATTTAAGGGATTCCAAAAAACATGGTTTTGCTACGCGCTGGAGCCAGCTGCCCTACAGCAGCTCAAGGACTAGAGCAGTCTCCAGTGTTTAACCAACGTGAAAAGCAGTATGTTGCTGAAATTGCCAATGACCAGTGCTGATCCCACATACTTCTCCTTGACTAAGACTGAATTTATTGCCTTTATGTATTTTTAGCAGACTGAGTTTTGTGGCTTTTTTTTTTAACCTCTCTTTTCAAGATAAAATGTGAAGAAATAAGCTCCAGCATAAAGGCAGTAATATAAGAAGCTGTCCAAGCAAGACAACCAAAAAGCAGTCAAGGATAAAATAATACTAAGACATTCCACTTGTCTGTTTTGAGTAAGGTACATGAATCGCCAACTTAGCTTATTTAGTTCTGGAACAGAAACCTCCCAAATGTATGTAGGGTTTGATGTTAAAATGAAATGTTTTTGTGTAAGAGTGACTTTGCATTTAGGGTAAATATGTCCAGAGTTTTTCTATTGAGAGATGGGTCAAAATGAGAACAAGATGGTGGTTTGCAGAACACAAAAGGGTAGGTGAGCCCCTAGGAGAGTGCATGTACAAGCCAAGCCTGCTCTGCCATTGTCACGGAACACTGCTGGTAATGGCTTCAATAAGCTTGTAGCTTTCTATCTTATTATTCTCTGTCATCCTGGAATTTAATATTATATGAAATGGCCTTTATGCTAACATAGTCTTTTTGGAAAAAGTATAACTGTCTCAAGTATGAGGTGGTTTTTTTTGGTTTTTTTTTTTTTTTAAGGAAGTAGCCAAGTTCCATACTTCTCTCTTAGTCAACCTGCAGAGTAAAAAGACCAGAGCTGTACCCTTTGCCAGGGTATTGTGTTTGTTTATTGTCTCAACAGAAAATCAAAATTGGTCGAGGCACTGCCTATGTAAATTATTGTGACTGTTCCTAATGCCACACCATATCGCCACTGACATCAACCTGATAGAGAGGCTCACAGGATGCCAGAATTCCTTCCCACATTGGGGAAAAAAAAAAGCGGGGGGGACATACGAGAGGGTGAAGGGGCAAGTATAAGATTAAGAATCTTGTAATGAAAGCATAATCGTTCAATGTAAGTAACTGCTGGAGCAAGTTTCAGGGCCTGGGTGTACAGATCCCATCTGGTCAACAGGGACTGTGCTTTTGTGGCTTTGCAGTGTGGGTTGGATTTCAGTTGCAGAATTATGGAGAAATTGTATTTTGAATCCAACGTAATTTAGATTAAAAGGTCAGAGATTGTTCAGTACATGGAGTAAGTACTTTTCATCAGGAAATAAAGATCCACGATTTAAGTTTGTTTGGTGTCACAGTACAGAGTAGGCAGGTGAGGATGATCAACTTTTTCAATTAACATGAATTTCTGTAGCTAGCACTTTCAAATGCCCAGTCTGATACTAGTAAAACTGATGCTGATTTCAGTAACAGCAAGATAGGCTATTTTTTTTTCTCTCGTTGTCAGTTGCTCTCATAGTTATTTTAAAGAATGTAAGACACAAATGATATTTTATATTTCTTAACAGGCAGAAGGTTGTAGAAATGTTGCTTGCAAGTGCTGAGCACCTGGCTCTGACATCTTTCACATCAGCAAACCTTAAATGCAGTTATTTATGACTACCATGTTACAGAATGTGGCTGCGTGTATTTTTGAATTCTGAACTCCAAAAAAACTTAAGATATCCCTCAGACCTGAATATGGCTGCTACGGTAAGATGACATAAATAAGGCAATTGTCCCTTCATGGGACAGTTCTTTACTGTGATCTGTTACAGCATATGTTTCAAAAACAACCTCTGGGTTTCCAGTAACAGTTTTGCACGTGCAAGTTGTTGTGAATGTACAAAATCTCAAATATGAATATTTAGCAGCTAGTAATCCTTAAGCCTGTATTAAAACTTCATGTGAATTTTCTGTTACCTCTTCAGGAAAATATCTGCAAACAAATTGCATATTTAGGTTAAAACATAGGGAAAAATCTCTTTACTGAATTTCTACCTTATGAATAATTTTATAGAAAGTAGTAAGTTCTTTTTCACCAGTAGAGAAGTCTGTTTTAATACTTAGTCATAGTGGACCTCATTTTCTGACTACTTTGCTTTCCAATTGGTTTGTTTTAGTAATCACAACTTGTTTTTGTTCTTTTTCAGTTGAAGAGGGTGAATCTTCAGATTTTGCTTTGACCTGGGACTCATCAGTGACTCAATCAGGTAAATATTTTAGGTTCTTCTGATTGCACAAACTGTCAGAAAGCTGCCAGGCTTTTTACAGGAACTGTATTTTGTATGTCACATTCCTGTCTCAAATCCAAGACTACCCACTGCAACACAATTTTTATATCAGTTCCATATGGTCAATAAAATCTATTACATACAGAGACTAATATACTCTTATCCTCTGGAGAGCCATTCTTTCTTCTTGTGGGCATACTGAAACGGGTTGTGATTTCTCCAGTATAACCACTTTGAAGTTTTCTGCAATGGGCACTGTTGCACATTCATTCCAATCTAATTACATAAAAGCTGCTTTAATAGAAATTTTAAACCCTGGTCTCTACTGGAATGTGTGTATTTCTCCTCTTGGAGGAAATTGGAAAGTACTGTCAGGGCTGGAGAATAAAAGTGGTACACTGCCATGGTAAAAGATTTAACATTTGAACCAGTTCTTGGACTGCTTGATGGTAGTAACACTTAAACGTGTGTCTGGGGCTTGTTCCTCAGTGTTACATTGATAATTTGAATAAAGATAGGCTCAAGAAACTGAACGGGATAAAGCAAGTTTGTCTGTAGCTGTGTAATGTGTATTGACACCCCAAATGTGAGGGTAAATATCAGATTAGTTTGCCTTTAACTAGCCACACCTCAGTCACCGAGTCCTGTGCAGATATCTTACTGTCTATTACGTCTTTAACATTTATGAAACTCTCAGAATATTTTTGATTTTGAAGCCAATAAGTCTATTTCTGTGGCCTCTTCATACTGGTCTGCCTGATGGTATTCTTTTAAAAGCTCAGCAGCAACGTGCAAACAACTCAGAAACTGAGCAGTAATATGAAAATTAACAATGGTGCTGCATTCCTGGTTAGTCTGAGTTTTATAAGAGTCACAGGGAGACTGGCTCACAGGAGACTTCTCTTACTGCAGCCAGCATCTAGCTGGTCTTGAAGACATAAACTGCCTTTGTGTGGCGCTTTGTGGCATTTCACTTTGTATCAACTGCACTCTGAGTTGAGCTGGGTGCATCTTCTCTGGACACCATGGCCGTTTTAAACTATTTGTGTTTTCACTGGTCTTTGATACCAAATGCTGCTGCTGCAAACCCCCAGCTGCGATGTCGAAGGCTCCTTTGTGCCTGGAGCTAACGGCGCATGAAAAGAGCGCTCGCCAGCTCTCTTGCTTGACCTTCATCTCAAACAGCAGAGCAGTGGAGTTACCCGTGTTGTCTGTCACAAGTATCGGATTGTATTGAATTTAACACAGGCCAGGGTTCAAAACAGCAGCCCCGAGAATGATTTCTGTGTGGAGCAGGAGTTAATTGGGGATTTCTGGACAGTATTGGTGACTGTGTTGTAAGCAAAAGACAGCTTGTGAAAGACTTTTCCCAAATTAGTTGAGTGTCCTCCATTTTTCTTCATTTACTTCCATAATTACAGCTCTCATTCAAGACGTCGGATGTGGGATAAAATGTATTGTATGTGTGATTTACGGCAGCCTAATGAAAATATGTGCTAATTGGCGGATTTTCCTCTTAATATGTTTTAGTAACTACAGATGTCAATCTTTCACGTATACAAAGATGCAATACAGCATCCTATCAAGCCAGGGCACAGTCCACGTGACAGAGGACGTAGACTGGAATATGACTGAGACACTACTTGAGAAGCCCTGATACATGGTGGTGTGTCTGTGTGGAGTCACTGGCTCTTGTGTGGTGTGCCTCCAAAACTATATTCAGTAACTAAAACCAGTCCCTCAATCCCAGTGTGCGAGACTTTCATTATGTTCTTTTATGATCTTCCTGTTTGCATTAGCTCCAGTAGTGTGATTCTGAAGTTCAATAAAGGGTGAAAAAACATGCTTCAACTTTTTGTTTCATGCCCCTTCCTTCCCTGGCCCAAAATGACAAAATTGCCTCCCCTTCCTTGATTCCCTCAACAGAAAAAACAACTCAAAAGGCCAAACCCGAGACTTGTTAACTCTGAAACATTTGCCAGATGTTTCAAATTAACATATTTCTCCCCCTTCTTCTCCTGTATGTGTTTGTACATCTCTGTGTGTGTGCAAACACATACAAAGCGTCTTCTGAAAAATCCTGTTGGCACTCTGTGCAGCTGCTGTGGGCTGGGGGAGCGGCAGTCCCAGGGTGGTGTGGTACAGAGGCACAGCAAGAGCAGGTTAGAATGGAACTTTAATATTTTTTTTTTTCTTGCTAGTATTTAAAAAAAAAAATCTTAAAAAATGATCACATAGTTGCAGCTGTGGAGAGAGAAGGTGCTTGTGCTGCTGTATCTTATTTCGTTCATCAAGTCAGTAGAGGCTGTGCTGGAAATATTTTTGAGTATGAGTTGAAAATACAGTCATAGAGCTTGTCCAGGTATCTGTGACAGCTGTCTGTCTACAGGTCAGGCACAAGCCTTTGTAGGTGCCGAGCAAGATATGCCAAACACTGGGGCCTGTGCTCCATATCTCATGGTGGACTGCTCTGCTGCTGAAGTGCACCCAAGGCACACTGCATCACTGACTGGACTGTGGCACTGGGCAAGGGCCTGCTCGTGGCATCTGCTTAGTGCAGCTCGTGGAAATTTGACAGTGGACATGCTGGCAACAGAAATCCTATGCTTGGGTGGGTCTGTTCTGTGATGGCTTAGCATGGGGCACCGTCTTTCTTCCTATGGTAGTACACAAGTTGCTGTCTGCTCTTGCTTCACTGGTAAAAGCCTGCGAAGGTGAAATGCTTTGCAGTAATCCAAACTTTGGCATAGTTGCACTGAGGAATTTATTCAGTTACTCTAAATAAATAGTTTTATGATTTTTTTTTTTAAATTACCACAACTTAGAGACTATTTATTAACCTAGAGAATCAGCAAAATTTTATAAGGAGGCAGAAGCTGCCCTCATGCCAGTGTAAATAATCTGGGTGTCTACCAGCCCTGGTTAACAATGAGCATATAGTGAATTTCCTTCCTCTTCAGGTCTTGTAAACATTTTTTTTTTCCTTAATGTAAAAGGAAGGGAAAAAAGCTTTTCCTTTCCTCTCTTAATCTGAGGATTTAGCTTGCTGTTAAATAACAGGTCAGTAGTGTTTTTTCTGTGTAAGAAGCAGATATGTTTTCTGTCCCAAAGGAAGAGCATAGCAGAGTACTCCTTCCCTCTTGCTTTTCCCTCTTAACAGCACATGCAGCCCTTGAAGCCTGTCTATCTTGCTCCGGAAGTGTCATGGAGGGTTGGTAGGGCAAGACAGAGCTGCTGAGGGGCCAGGCAAGCACCTGCCTCTGCTTTGCAAAAGGGGTTTCTGCTGCTTTGAAGCCAAGAGGAAAATAAGATACAGTGTTTGCAAAGCAATGGTCCAGCCAGACAATGCTGCATTGCTGTTGTAATACATCACAAGAGTATTATCTTGAGGAGCAACAAGGGACATTTTAAAGTAGTAAAAAGTCTTACTAAATATATAGAGAATTTAAGGCATTTTAAAGACCTATGAAAGCGTTTTACATGGGAGTTGCTGGGGAGTTTCTCATTAGACTGACTGTGAGGCCTCAGGGAATCTTGGCTGAAATGTCTGGGGCAAAGAGAGCAGATTGTGCCTTCTCCTTAGGAGCCTGCAGACCTAAAAGCCAGTGTTGTTTTGTGTCTGCTTTTGAGGTAACTAAATTGATCTTATTTTTGTGGGCAGCTATGGGTTTATAATACTGACCAAGAAAGAATTTGGGAGATGGGGTACTGTGGAGCCCTAGCCTGAGTGCTGGGGATTCAGCGTGCGAGTTGGCAGAATGTGGGGGCATCTCTGCAGTGCTTGTCACTGGAAGGGCCTCTCCAGTGCTAGTGCCCAACTATCCATTAGCACATAATGTTAGCATAATTCAATTATAACATTCCAGAAGTCGTGAAAATAAATTGCAGGTTGTTTTTTTCTCCCCTTTTCCCATTAGCTCCAGATTTCACATCCCTGCCACCAAGCTTGCTGCTGCAGCTAGGCACACGTGCAAGATATATGTTAAAGCACAACATCAAAACAAACCCAACCCCACAATGTTTTAGGACACAGACATTTGATGTTTTGCCATGAGGAGTTCTCTCATGCTTGTTTTGTATAGTGCAGTACTTTAGATTTTTTAATTGCCTTCTGCCATTTCTTCTAAAGTCTCCTTCCTTTAAGGAGGGGAAAAAAAGAAGCAGCAGTAGCTTTTGAGAAATGAACCACAAAATTAAAGAAAACCACCCTGTGGTCACTCCTTTCCCTTCTCTTCTGCTTTGCATGGCGTCTCCCAGCTATGTTAATCACAATTTTCTCCTGATATCCTCTGAGGAGGAACATCTTGGTGTAGTTTAGAGCATTATTTGTGCTCAGGGCTACCGGAACCTCTGCTGGGGTGTTTTTAATGCCATCTGTGCTGCTTGGGACTCTCCCTGCCTGTTTCCTCCTAGCTGTTCACTGTGCTGTCCTCCACCATCAGTTTTATCATCCCAATGCTGCTGCTGGCTGCTCCCTAAGTGTTGAGGGTTTCTGTTCTCTGTTTTGTAGGGCTGGATTTTATTTTGACTTCTAAAGGAGCAAAACAGATGAGAAAGCTGGGGTCTCGTGAGGCCATTAGAGACTTGCTTGCACAAGTATTCATGAGTTAACTTTTTTCTCTTTATTCATATAAGCTGCAGAAAATGTGTTCTCCTTCATCACCTTTCCCCTTTTGGAGGTCTGTTTTGGCCCTGAGATTTGTTGTCCCCAAGGCATTCTGGGCTTGCGTGGCCCAGTGCCCAGCAAGGCCACCGTCTTTGCAGATCCTCATACCCTGTGGTCTCATGGTACCCAGGGCTGTCTCTGCTCTGGCAGCTCCCACAGAGTCTCTGCTGCTTCTGAGCATGGGCTGTGTCAGGATTAAGTCAGGAACATCCAGATGAGAGAGGCTGTTCTCCATTAGACACCTAAGTCTTTTTCTCTACTTTTATATGTTTTGTGTATTGTCCCTTTTTAAACTTCTGAATGGCAGAATGATGAGGAAACACTCCCCAAAACACTCTCAACATGAAATTCTGGGATTTCTACTGCAGAGTGTTAAAAAGATTGGCCACAATACTGTGGGCATTACAAACCTGTTATCTTGCAAGTACTCTGAAATTACCTGACCTGAGTGCCTTCCCAAGCTGTGCTATCTTCTAAAAGCTGCCTTCATTAGTAAATCAGTATGAGAAGATTCTGATTACAGTGTGTAAGGATTTCCAAAGAAATAGACCTTTGAACTTGCAAAGAACATAAGACAATTTAATAACTTTTCTTAGTTGAATATATTCAATATATTAGGAAATGTTTGTTCTTAACTGATTGGCTTTCTTATGTTGGTTTTGAAAACAGCATTTTTCTATCTGCATGGACCTGCAGCATGCAGTCCAGTCAGTATAATCTGAAGCTCTCGAAATATTAAATACCTGCTTTGGAAGAAGCCAAAACCCAAATAAATGCAAACTAGAAGGGAATCTAGGGAGGCTTGTAGCTCTGACTGCTGCATTCCTCATTTATTGTAAGGTGAATGGTTATTCTCCTCAGTAACTTGTGTGGGTTTTTATGATGTGGCATAGTTATGTGTCCTTTCAGAAAAGGGAAATAAAATTTCTTCTTTCCTAATGGTAAAATGTAATTCTTAACTTCTGTCTTGTACTTATAAATACTAATTTGTCTTTTAATAAAGCAAGTACTTTTGGTAGTGGTTTCTCAAACAGGATGAAGCGATAGAAAGTGATACTTGGCTAATAAGGTGGTGGATGAGCATCCAAAAGAGATGTAAGGTTTTTGGAGTCAGGATAATATAAAAGAAACAATGTGAGTAATTATAAACCCTTCCTAGATTACTTTGCCTGTAGGAACTCACAGCACAACTCTGCATTTTCAGGCGTGAGGGCTTCCTGGGAGCAAGTCTGCTCCCAGTGCTGCTGGGCTGGTGCGAAGTGGGACATGGCACTGCCAGAGGAAGCCGTTGGCTGGAGCTACAGGGGTACCCTGGTGTCCCAGAGGGATGACCGACATCCTGTGGCTGTACTGCCTTCAGGGAAAGAAGCGTTGAGCATAAGCTTCCTTTGGCACAGCACTGCCACGTGTATCTGCCGTGGAAACAACTGCCCTGCCAATCCAGCCAGGTGTCTCTGGTGGTGTGGTGCCATAGGTGTTTCCCTCTTGTTTGGGGAGGGAATCTCCGGCAAGAAGGAGCGATCTTCAGATGTGAACACAGCATGGGTGTCAGTATTTAAATTAGAAGCACACACCTGTGTATTAATGGCATTTCCTAGAAAATACTTACTATTAAAAATGTTAATTGGGGAAAATTAAAGTGATAGCACAGAGGAGGTGTATTAATTTCCATGGTAAAAGAAATGAGGAAAGAAAAGCCCATTTCAAAGTGAGCTACTGTGTGCTCCCTCTACCCCATCACCCACCCATTCCCAGGCTTTTTAAAGACTTGCTGCTGGAAAATCAGTCTGCTTTAAGGAAGCTGAGCAAGTGTGGTGTATTGCTCTGCTGTTTGTGTTGCCAAGCTTCATGGTACCTAAAGCCAGCCACGCTAAATTGCTGCAAGCAGCATCTGTAAAGGAGTATTTCCCTAGGCTGTGGGGTGGCAGCCCCTGCCTGGCCATGTTGGCAGGGAAGACTGTGAGCTCACACACATGGGATGGCACGGGGAATATGGCAGCAAGATTCCAGTCAAATCTGGGAGTGTCTCATCAAGTTAACCTCATCTGAAGTCTTGGGAGTTTGGTGTATCTAGTAGCACAGGGCTTCTATGGGTTGGGGGACATTCAGATAGGGTCTTTTGGCAGGGACATCTTGCCAAAAATGCAAATACACCATTAGAATGGCCAGTAGCAGACGTGAGTGTATCCTTCTGGGGCTGGCAGCAGTCATCCTCCACGGGATCATATCCTCGTTTACTAGCAATGCTTTTTCCCTGCAACAAACTAGTGTTTTATTTGAAGGTGTGCTCATTGGTGCCTGGCTGCAATGCCGTTTCATTTCCTTGCACTGCCAAGGTCACTCATTCACCTTCATGGGTGGGCCCTCAGGCACAGCCTTCCTGGCTCTCTATTCCTTGCTTGCATTCAGGTCTCTCATGGGTACAAACATCTCAGTGAAGGATGCTGCCATGGAGCTGCAGGGAGCACTGGAGAGGAGCAAGACAGCATAGCTCCCTCCTATCATCTTCTCACTATTCTTGTGTTTCTTTCCAATGCTGCTACATTATCCTCTCTTGCTGTCCAAGCCGAGGGTTGTGATTAGATGAACATTGTCTGTGTAAATTATATTTGTTGTTTACAATAGCCTTCAGGGGCATAACAAGCAGTAATGGGCTAAAGTAAAGCAAAGGAGATGTTAGGCTGATTATTAGGAAACATTTCCCAGTAGTGGGATCTAAAAGACTCTGGTATTATCTCCCATCGCCCTGGTCATTTTCTAACTGGACTGGACAAAGTGTTTGAAAATACACTGTAGGAGTGGTCTTAATGTTAGCAGGGATGGATAAAATCACTTGATAAGTTTTTCTCATCTCTAATTTACCCAATTCTGCCACACTCTGGATTTAGGGACAGAAGCAGACTGAATGGTCAGGTAAACTGTGCTTTCTGTAGCTTATTTTGGTAAATAATTTTGTTTTAGTATCTCACAGTACTTCACAAATATTAATTAGGTCTCCCTACCTAGTGGAAAGTCATCTTTGTGCTTTGTGTCTGTGCTGCCTTGTCTCTGCATCATGCAGTGTGCACCATGCTGTAGGTCGACCTTCCCAGAGGGCTCCAGCCCCAGGACTGGTGGGCACTTTCCAGCCCATCTTGCTTTGTGCTGCTTTTGCAGGTCAGTGGCTTAGCTTTTCCCAGTCTGCTTTGGCTGGCTGGTAGGAGCTAGGCAAGATGAAACCATGCTGCTGTAGAAAGCAATTGCAGTGGATGAAATCAGACAGCTGAAGACTGGAAGGAAAGTCTCCTGGTGAACCATTTCTTTGGTTTTCACAAACTTCTGTTCTCCTTTGAATAGATCACACATTGCAGTTTCAACTGGTAGCTTGGAGCTCCCAGCCTGAATAAATGTGAAACAGGAGTAACAGAATGTATTACACTGGCATCTTGTTGAATGAGAAAAATAAAAAAAATACTGCCACAGTGGTGGATCCTCAGGAATCATTCTTCTTGGAGAAACCCAATTGTACCAGTCATGAGAATGGGGGTTTTATAAACAAGGTTGTAAAAGAAGAAACACAAACAGAATAAACAAGCTCCACTGCTTTGTTTTCTGGGCTAAGGACATTGATGTGAAACTCTGCAGTGAGGAGCTGCATGAAATTTTATGATGCTTTGCCCAGATAATCTTTGCTTATTCAGTACAGGAAACTACAATCATTTGGGTTGGAAGGGACCTCTAGTGGGTCTTACTCCACATTGACCTGACTTGTGAAAGTTTCTGTAGTTGTAACTGCCTTATTTTTGTTTAAACTGTCTTGTACTGTTAAGATTATCATAGCATGATAATGTAGTGTGAGAATGTGTACAAGACAGAGATAAAGACCAAACATTCGTTAAAAAGTTAATATCGTCTAGAATTTCCCATAATTGAAGATACACTTGTATTTCTGGTGCTTAGTGTCTAAAGCAAGGAATTATGATGCTGTTGTCAAAGCGATCTGAGCTCATCTCATAATCTTGTATTTGTTGTGTATAAATTCAAATGAGAACTGTTAGATGGGACCATTTATAATGAGATTTGAGATACCCTATGGCTCTCACTTGGAGACAAGTGACCTTTGTCTTTTTTGGGACTGAGTAACAGTGTGATGAAGATTTAATAGATGTGTGCAGAGACCTGGGAAAAGATTGGGGTGTGCATGGAATAGGTGCTCAATGTGACTTGTTCTATATAATTTTTTTTAATTCATCATGCTTTGGGCTGAAGTTGCCTGCTTGAGTGTTTTACTGGCCATGCCTCCTTTCTCCTTCAGATGGCTTTGGTGTTCCTCAGTAGAAATTATTAGAGAGTCACAAAACACTAAAGCGAAAGGCGAAAACCCACACATTTTGCTTGGAAGCACTGTGTTGCATAAAGCTCTGACAAGATCAAGCCTCTAATTAAATAATCTGGCACGTGGACAATTCTGTTTCGAGATCTGCTGAGCTAATGTGTAGCCATTAGCTCATACAGCCACCAAATCAGAAGTACCAAAGAGACAATTTACATAGGACCACAGCGTGTTTTAAAAAATTCTGGTGAGTTGTGAAGCCTGTAATGTTAATTGCCAGTTAGCACACTGTAATTGCTGTAATTATTTGCAAGTAAAATGATGTAAGGGACTTAACATTGTACTTTTCTTAACATTTCACGTGTTGGCGATCCACTAAATCCTCCCACTTAAGAGTTTTGCTGTTTCTTTTAAGAATTTGACAGCCACTTGCTGAAGCCTGATCTCATCTGCAAGCTTGCCCTTGTGCCTGTTATCTTTAACGCTGATCAGTGACTCTCTGAAGTCTTTATGAAAAAAAATACAATGCAATAATAGATGCAAATGTGTGGTGCTGACAAGCGAGAGCAGAGCCAGCCCTGCAGCCGGCCGCAGCGGAGCCCAGCTGGGAGACAGCCCTCAGCACAAATTGCCGGCCCACTGCCTCCCACCGCCACGTCACGGAAGTGGGCCAAAAGCTCCTCCGTATGGGATTAAAGGGATGTGTAATAGATTAAAGATCAAAAATGTTAATTAAGAAATGGTCTTTTCTAATAAGATGCCTTCAAGGGCACGGTACCAAAAATGAGGCAATATCTCATTTTGGCAACAGTGCTGGGGTTGTAATGAAGCTGGAGCATGGGGCTAAAAGGGAGAAGGAAGGGATGCCTCCTGTTCAAGGCATCTCCTTCAGAAGGGATAAATCAATTTAGCAATAAAAATGTAAACATATGTCAGGATGACAGGACTCTGAAAGCTGCTGAACAATGTGTGGATTTCAATATAGGCATTTTAGGTTGGCATTTCCTTGAGTATAAACTGGCAGTTTGTAACTGATAAAGGAGGACTCCTTCAGCTTTGTGGAATTCAAACAGCAGCATGGTAATTCTGCCTGGAAGTAACCACTCTTGGTGGAAGCTTTGATACATTTGAAGTGAATCCGTGCAATATATTTTCCTGACACAATTTTCTAGATAAAGGAAGTTCAGCACCTTTGTTGCTCGATTGAAACTTGTAGATGCTGTGTTTGGGGAGAGGCTTGCTTCCCCTCAGAGAAAGGAAGAGCTGCAGTTTTGAGCTCTCACATTCTAGGTTCCTGTAGCAGGGACAAGTTTATTTTTTTATTGATACGCTTTTGTGTTTCAAATCTGAAAGGTGCTTTTAAGAGCTGTGAAATTTTATTGCATAATTACAACTAAAGAAAGCACACTTTTTCTTAAACTTAAAGCTCATTTTAGTTAGTGACTCTGCTCTTACATTTTCTTAGTAAACTCAAAAAAGAAAACTGAGATGTTTAACAGCGCTGTTCCTTGCGGTGGGGTGATGGGATTTCATGTCTCGCTTCATCCCACGCTTTCCCCTCTAAACATCTTAATGCTGAAAGCCACAGTATTTCTGAAGTGAGTTATTTGCTGGCATAAAATGGAGGGGACCCTGTAGGCAAATTTCTTCCCTCTTGGTTGGAAACTTTTGCTTGGATAAAGAAAACCACTGGCACGGTGAGGCTCTCTGCAGAGCATGTGTATGTTTTTTAAGGCTCTGACTGTTGTTTGAACCAAAGCTAGAGAGAATTTTCAAATTGAGAGAAATATGATGGGAAGGCGCCTGCTAGTCACGTGCCTCTTGTGTGTGTGGCAAGCTGGGGCCAACGCAAGCAGCCTGGCAGAAAATCCTCTGACAGTGGTCTGAAAGTTAGATTTGTTGTTCTGGTAGTGTGTATTTAGTCTTCATCTATTGTCTGAATCCTTAGCAGAAAGGAACACTCGGAGGAGGTAAGTGAGTGAAAAACAATGGTTCTGCACTACCTGCTCACCTGCAGACCTCAAACAAAGTGGGGAAGCAGAGCGTGGTGTCCGTGTCCTTGAGAGGAGGAGCAGCAGTTTTCCCTAGGCCTCCTTGAATGGAGAAGGGTGTTTGGAGCTCTTGGAACTGGGCACAGGGCAAACTTGTGCTTAGTGGTATTATTTAGCTTGGATGGTGGCTATAGATGACTTAAATGACACTAAATTCCTGTGCACTGATTTGACAGATAACTGAACACAAATGGACATAGTGGTTGTTTTTATCCTCAGAAAGAAAACTGGATACTTACTTCTTTATGAAAAGATTTAAATCCGATGTTTTTGCTGTTCATAAAGGTATCATTCTGACAGACTGATTAGTTCTGTCTTTACTTGATTTCATTTGTGGCTTTTGTTAAAAGGATTGTGTAGCTTGGACTTGAATTAGCCTTCTCCCATTAAGGGCTACATCAGGCCATTCTTGCTGACCCATCAAGGAGACAGAACTGTAGCAACAGAGAAATCATTACCTTTTTCCTTATTGTGTTCATTGAAAAGTCTCAAATTCCTTTTCCATTGGGCAGTTTTGAACAGCGTTCTGAATGAAAATTTTCCTCTCCATAATTTTGACAAAATTCAAAAAAGGTGTATGTAGTCTGTCATTCTTCTTTCAGTGACAATAGGAGAGACTTCAGTTTTGTACTGTTGATTTCATCAAGTGGGTTATGTTTGCAGAAAAAATGGTCAGTTGGTAACGCTGTCGTTAATTTCTACAGAATAGAAACTGATACAGTAGTTCACATTGGGCTCTTTGTGTTTAGCACATGAGTCCAGATGACCATTTATGCATAAGAAATGTTCTGTGTAACAAAAAAAACTCTCACCCCCCTGCCCCAAACAAACAAAACCACAAAAAGCCTATCCCAAAATGTTTATCTTCCTTGATCATATTAAACAAAATACACTTATTGCCAAACTTTCGCAGCAACATCCAGGCAGCAGATACAAAATCAGCAGGGTTAGCCAGGTGTAACCGAGAGCAGCATTTGGTCTATAACCTTAAGAAAAAAAGGTTGTGCAGGAAAAATGGTACTTTTTTGGGATCAAGGTGAATTTCACTCTGAAGTCTTGCAGAAGTTGCCTAATAGCCAGATTGGTAAAGCATTTTCTGAATAGGACGTTGCAGAAATCCTCTTTTTTTTTTTTTTTTATTTTCACCCCTGTTTTCTCTATATATTATGTGTAGAAATAGCTGCATTGTTGGAGATGTGAGGAATATCCACTTCTGCAAATGGGTTTGTGTTGAGATGAGCAAGCATAGATGCTTCTGTTTAACAGAATTAAATTATTTTTTTCACCTTACTTACAAAAAGTGTTGTTGTTGTTTGTGGTGTTTTGCTGGTGAAATTGAAATAAGAGTTGGTGTTCCTCTTCTTCCAAAATGGTTTATAAGACCTGCTGAATTTTAAGGACTTTTTTTTTTTTTGATATTTACTGAGGCTGTATTCTTAGCTTTTTTCTGAGTTGCAAAGAAACCCACAGATACACCACAGGCAGTGGAAGTGTGGCAGAGCTGTCAGTGAACTATTAAATGAGAAAACACATTATGCATAAGAGTTAAGTGATTTTTAGCTTGATACTGTAATGAAATATTATAAAACCTTAGCTGGTTAATGAATGTTGTGGCCCAGACTCCATAATTGGCCAAGGATGCAGGAAGTGGAATTGTGTTTAAAAATAGAACCCTTGCTGTGATAGGTGTGGATTGGGTGGAAGTGTCCAAAGAAACCTCAAATCTCTTTTTCTATATCAGCTGGGGGGTTGTGGGTGAGAGGCCATGGGGGACTGTGGGCACAGTGGCTGTGCCCATGTGAGCTGTGGGGGTTGGCTGTTGAAAAATCTCTTTGGTAGGATGAAGTTCTCACGTGTGCTTCTATCTTCTTACTTGTCAGCAACTATAATGCAAACTCAAGAATTTAAGGAAAGAAGTTGGGATTGTCCCCTTCACCCCCTTCAGGTGTTCTACTTAAAAATGGGTAATTTTGTTGTTATTACTACTTTTTACCTAGTGCAAAGTACACAGGCTGCTAAAGAGCATATCAACTAAATTAAGGTTAATTAGAAGTTCTCTCAAATAGCTGGTGCTTCATCAGCAACTGAGCAGCATGTAAATAAATCTAATTTCTCTCCAACTAAACTCTTCACAAGCTTAATTACAACAGCAACAGTATTCCCCCCACCTCCTCCTTTCCATTAATGGGAGCGGGTCATTATGAGCTGTACCTGGTGAGGGTTATCATGAGCAGTCCAGAGCTGCACCTTTCACAGGTGTCCTTTGAGGCTGAGGAAGAAGTGTAGAAACTTTCAGCATATCTGGAAGAGCCCAATTAAAGTTGTTCATAAGAAACCCGAGAAGCAGAAAGAACTGATGGAAAGGAAAAAATCCACTGCATTATTCTGGAGAGACTTTTGTTAATTACATAAAATATTTCCACTACTTGGATTATCTGCCATCTGAATTTCTTCCCTTTTACTGCTCCTTTATGAGCAAAAAATCTGTACCTAGGGTTTTCTCTGTCCGTTTTGTTAAACCATGCCTCAACCTCATGGTAGATCTGAGGGCTCCGGCAGTTCCCTGATGCTTTGTCCCACACTGTTGTCTCCTGCTCTGACACTTGGACCTGCCCAATGAGAGGAGCAGCTGAGGGAGACAAAACTTGGAAGTCATTTTAGCTTTAACTCTTTTAAATATCTTTTCACACTTTCTTTATCACATAGGGCTAGAAAAAAGAACACAGGAAGATGTTAGGAGAAAAAGTGTTAGCACTGCTAAAAGGATCACCACACTGGAGAAATGGTGCAGCTCGCTTCCTATTCCAGGGGTAAATAGCTGGAAACCTCTAGCCAGAAATCAGTCATGGCAGAGGAAAGGGCAAACCTGGGTGCAGGTTTCAGCTGGGTACAGAAGCGCTCTGCTGAGGGCTCATTCAGAGGGATTATTTCATTTTAGTTCTTGATTTCACTGTTCTCTCTGACCATTTTCCCCTCCTGTTTTTAACATTTTTTTTTTGTTTCTGTTGAAGCCAGTGCATTCCTTATTACGCAGTGTCACGTTTCAGCTGATCCCAAATTAATAAATGAGCAGCAGCAGAATAGCATGCAGCACAATTCTAACAGCATGCGCCACACAGAAGTATATTTCACTTAGCTCCAATTTAAATACTCTGCTTTGCTCGATTTAATTACGTGAAATTACTGAATTAATGGCTTTGTCAAGTGAAACGTGTAGGACTTCAGAGTTTGGTATTAGGAAAGAAATTAGAAAGGAAATTTGAGGTACATTAATTTTTGCATGTGAGTTCATTTTAAACACAAACTGAAATTTAACTGAGCGAGCCCACAGACGGGGAAAGAGAGAACGAGTAGAAAGTGGCAGGAAACTTTGAATCCTGCTAATTTGATTTCCTTGCTGGCTTGTATTTATTTATCTCCTTGGTATGTCTGCTGGGCATGAGGCGGGTGTGTGTGTGTGCAGCAGGAGCTTGCTATGCTCATGCAGAAGGTAATACTTTTTGCAGAATCCAATGCTTTTCTAATAGCTTGGCCACCTGTTAAATACCCTTTCATGTGCTGCATAATATGACTTGATTCTCTCTTTTCTGGTTGAGAATTTTGTGAAATCTGTTGACTCTTTTCACATTCATTCACCGAATTCTTTTGCTATGGTCTGAATACTTGCATCAAGCCACCATGCCCAGCTCAGTGCTGGTTGTGCAGAGACATACATGCATAAAGAGACCTGAGGGTAATGTTTCTGAAGCTTGTAAGCCCTCCTCTTCTGAAGCCATTTAGAGATGTAGATGCCTAACTCATTACTTCTCAATTTTATCAGTTTTTGCTACAGTCTGTTGCCACTCAGTGGGTATTGAGCTCGTAAACCACTTGGGCTGCCCACAGATGTCTCTCCCAGCCCCAGCAGTGTAAGGTACTGCTTTCCTAATCTCTGATGGTTTTGCTGGTAGTGCCCTGCTTGGAGGGCTCCTGTGCAGCAGAGGTGGGAGCCTATGCCAGCAGTAAGTGGTAGCTGAGACACATGAGCATACATAATGGAAAACATGACTTTTTCCTCAGGTGCATTTGAAGAGTCTTTTTTTCTAAAGGAAACCAGATCTGTAGAGAGAAAGTCAGAGCTTTTTTCCTCCAAGATGAAACGGGTCCCTTCCATGCTCTTTCAGATAAACATTTGTCATTCCCACTGGAAATGACCCAGGCAGGTTCTGAACAAACAGAGACCTATGAGGTCGGTGAAATAACTGTTGCATTCTCTAATTTGCCAAAGCATAGTTTTTTTCCTGCCCCTATACATTTTTCTCTCTTGTTCCGTCTTTTCCCTCCATCAGTCTCACACTTGGTTTCCTGATGATTTGCAGAGTGCTGTGGCTCTTTTCCTCTCAGTTCTAATGTTTTGGGGTTTTTATACGTATGAAAAGATGAATGCAAATGCTACCTGTAGGATCCCATAGGTTTGGGTTGTGAAAGGCATTCCTCTGCAGCACAGTTTTAAAATAAATTCATACTCTAAGCATGGGAAAAGTGCATTTTGAGCAGAAATATATTCAGGGATACAGGAGTATTTTACATTGAGGCCTCACTCTGTGTGCCTGTTATATCTTGCTCCCATGCACATACCCTGAAGGCTGTTACACGCTGAGAGAATCTTCTGGGGACTGGAACTTACCTGCAGAAAGGACAATTCAAAGTCCTGGACCTTATATAGGAAGAAGAAAGGAATCTGCGTTTTGAATTAGACAAAGGAAACTCAAACATTGGAATACATAGTCACATTTGTCACTTACAGTAAATTACATCATGTGTAATTTTTCCTTTCTTTAAAAATCATCAGGTTTATTTTAATAAAGAGTTCCAGCAGCTGCTAGTCTGAGCAGCACCAGTCAATACCTTATTTTTGCATTTGATATGCAGCTGCAATAACAAGCCACATGTGAATTTTATTAAGCCTTCTGAATTTTCTCTCTGTTCTGGGAGCTATAGATTTAAGTTTTACAGATATCTGGCTTTACCTTAAAGTGAAAACAAAAAAAAAAATCATTTGCACCATTTCCTTAAATGAAAAAATAGGCTTTGTCATGCATGTGAATTAAATGTGATTAAGACATGCTATGCTAGGTGTGAGAGGGTTCTATAGAACTCCTGGAAACAGGACACCTGTCTTCAGCAGAGACTTGAAAAATGAGTATTATTAAAATATTAATATCTGTAAATAAAAATGAACTGCTGTTTTTGTGCTGAAAATGTACGTGTATTTAATTAGGCTACAAGGGCCAGTAGTATTTAACAGATGCATGTCAAAGAGAAAGTATGTTTTCATGAAGATGTGCACTTCCCTTTGAAGTTAATACTTGCTGCATACTAATCTCCTCGTGCATATAAATTAATTTTAGATCAGTTTTGGTTTGAACCTCATTATCAGGACTGAAGGTGGCAGTTACTCCTATTCAAATGCACCTTAGCAATCTGGAAGTGGACAATAACATCTTGTTTCCAGAGGCAGATAATCCGTCGCACAACTATTACACATGTTGAGTAAGTGAATGAGATTTGTGTGGATCATAGTGGCGAAGTCTGGATGGCTGTGTGCAGACACACTATTTGATTTCAATGCCACAGAGATTTACAAGCAAATTGCTGTTTGACATGTGTGATGTGTTGGTATTTTGAAAAACAAAACCCCACAGCAGTAACTCCTGCCTGCACTTGGACTTGGGACATTGCTGGTAGCAAAGGGAGCAGAAATGAGCCATGGTGCAAAGCAAGGTGTCCCTTTTAGGACTGGCTTTCTGGTCCGACGTGGGCTGTGCTTGGCAGGTCAGATACGTACAGGAGAGGTTCCTTCCTCCTTTGTTCTGACACCTGCTAACAAACTGCTGGGCCTTGCTGCCCCCACGATGCACTGTAACCCACCGAAACCTTCTCCCCAGGTTCAGAGCCCTTCCTTTCCAAGGAGATCCCAATGTAGGAGAGAGATGCTGCTCTCCTTGCAGCCAGGCTGTGGGCTGGAGGCGAGAGGTCCCTGGGGGGACCTGCCATCAGCATCCGGGCAGCAGCCTGCACTGTTGGTGACTGAGCATGTGTCACTCTCTGGCCTGCTTCACTTTCTCCCCCTTGTTGTGTTCCCTAAACTTCACTTTCAGGGCTTTTCGTGGTGGGGAAGTGTTTACATCCCATATTTATACTGTTAAATCGGTTGCCAAACAGTGAAGAGCTGATAAACACCATGTGCTGTTAACACTATAAAGTACAATCCCACTGCTGCTCACATGCAAATAAATAATAACAACTCCACTCTTTGTCTGCTTTCTGGTGTATAAATGCATTTGTCGCATAGCACGGTAACATCTAAATCATTTTGGTAAAAGCCCTAGAAAGGCTGAAACGTTACCTGCAGGTACGATTAAGAGGAAATTTTACTGTTTGTTGGTGTTTTTATGATTTCCTTATCTGCATCTTTTTTTTTCCTAAGAACGCTTTTAAAGTGATGTGATGCTTAATCACTATGGCTGGCTTTCACTCTTTTTTATTTTTAATTTCACTGAGTTATTTTGCCTTCCTAAGGACTGAGGGGGATTAGCCTACAGGCTAAAAGTTGCTATGAAATATTCATTAAATCTTTTCTTGTAGCTGTTACAGACACAGATATCTTTTTAATGTGCCCGGTCAGTTTTGAGGCCACTATTTTTGTTGCTGCCCATAAATCATTAGCAAGTATTTTTAGTGATATCAGTGAAAGGTTAATAGAAGCCCATAATTTTCAGATATATCTTCTTGATTAGCTGCTCAGAAATTTCCTTAAAAAGAGGATGTAAATTGTTCCACACCGAAAACTGGAGACCGTGTCCAATTTGTGCATAAATTGAAATTGTCTTTCTAATAGACTCTTTGGAAGGTGTGGGATTGCCTTCAAGGTAATGATTTAAACATAAACTGACCCTTGATGAGGGAGCTGGAGTTTCAGTTTAATGCGTTTCTGCAGTTTTCCGTTGCCTTCAGTGTCTTCAAATTCCGCACAAATAATTCCTTCATAACAAGTGCCTTTTCAGAAGATGTATGCTGCTGACAGTTAATATAAAATTATTGCCCCTGAATGCATTTTTGTAATTACTTCCCAGAGAACTGTCTTTGTGTTAGAAGACATTTCACACTTTAGTAACATAAGTGTTTGGGGAGAACATGAGTAATAATTACAAGCAGTCTTTCAGTGAAAATAAACCTAAAAATTATAACAAAAGCTAACGTTAAAGTTGGTTAGAGACAGTGAGGAATTTATTTAGCACGTTACGCCTGTCTGTATGTTTTTCAAGTTTAATAACCCTTCAGTAACTAAACTTAAAAAAGGCAATAAAGAACAGAGAAACTGCTCTCTACTTTTTAAGCAATAATGAAACTAAAACTGATTAAAAGTCACACATTGCTAGAGACAGAATAAAGAAACTTAATCTGAATGCTCCTATAGGAGATTTCTGCTGTAATGGAAAATGAAATGGCTCACAGTTTGATCAATAAAAAAATTAGCAGCATTTAATAAAAGGTTTCCTTAGCATGTTGACTTAAGAATACCATGGAACTCTTGAAATCCAAGAAAAACAGATTTGTAGGGTGAGTTTGTGAATGTGACTATGATGTAGAAATCATTGACTAAGCAAAGCCACTGTGTTTCAGGTCAGATGCTAGATGTGAATAGTTGCTCTTGTTTAGAGAATGTGGGGCCAGGACTGTCTGTATAAATACACAAAGGTTCTGGTAGTTACTATGCACATACCAAGAGTGAGGTTGGATTTGCATGGAGGCAAAACCACAAAAGGTGAAGTCTTGATGTCAATAGAGAAAACAGGGCAATTATGCCATATAAATACATACATATACATATAAGTATGTCTAAAATATATGTATAGTATATCTGTACTGTAAAAACGTTGAGGTGGGCTTGGGTGAAACCAAGGCACCGTGAAACGATAAATTGCATGCATTACCTGTTCTGTGTGGGATGTGCTGCAGCACTGGAAGGTGCAATGAGCTGCCAGTCCTCTGCCACACATCCCTGCCAGCTCTCTCCATACCTTTAAACTCAGGGTAGACATTTAAGGTAGACATTTCTTTAGCATTATAGCGGTTAATTTGAGAAAATTGTGTCCTATCATGACATGGAGAAAGATGAACATTTTCCACGTGAAGCACTGATGTAAGTTAATAGTAGGATTGTGAGAGAAGGATGCTGAGGGTGTGTGCAGGGCTGTCACTAACAATTCTGAGCAGTGCAATGCCAGCAGAAGCAGGCAGCAATGGTGCAGGCAATGGCAGCAGTCGGCTGCTTATTGTGGGCTGTTTAGCTTGGAACCCCTTCCTCTTAAAGTGGGTGTGGAAGGAGGTGCAGTATCCTACCAAAACTGTTTTTCTTTGTAAAGTTAAAGAAGAATGCTGAGAGCTGTTCACCTACTTAGAAATTAATATGATTTAGAACATACTTGTGTGTGTAATAAGACTCTGTTGTGAAATGTTATGACGTGTGCTTCCTAAAGTCTCCCACTTTTGTATATTTTATTGTTAATGCACTTCACACAAAACTGTATTATTAGTATAATCTGTGCTTTTGTTCTGTGGCTTATTATCCAGAGAGATACCTAGCACTGAGCACTTTTCCCTCTTCCCTTGCCCTTCCAAAAGAAGCTCTCATAGCCACCATTGCTGCTTGTTGTTGGAGTCTACTGTCAGAGTCAGACAAATGACAGCTTGGAGAGGCTGCAGCGGCCATAGCCCTAGGAGGGCACAAGGAGGTAACAATATACAATTTTCATGGTTCAAGGGTAGCCTTATCCTACTGTTCTTCATTACAGTACTGCAGTGAGATCAATTTTATTAAGTTGTAAGTCTTAGGAGGCCAACACCATTAACTACATGCTGGATCAAATAATTTTTTTGGTATTATGATTGTTTTTTTCCTCTTGTTGAGGGAAGGCAAGATCTGATGCACAGATCTCCTCAGCCTGTGAGGAGCATTAGGCGGCAATTGAGTGTCGGCAGGATTGCGTGGCAGCCTGCGCTTCACTCGCCCTGCTCTGTCCTGTAGGCATCACATGCAATTTGACATTGTACGTATCGTGGTGTTTCATGCACTGTCCTTTCTGACTCTTTGTTTTTCAGTTAGGCACCTTTGTTTACCCCATGTGGTTTCACACTGTGCAGAAGACTTATGCTGCACTTTGTGACAGAGCACTAAACCCGCTTGCTTTCGATGCACATGGTAATAACACAGTGTGTGGAACGAGCTGCCTTTGGTACCTGGCCCTTGTCTTAGGGCTGGGATGCAATCTACTGTCTCTGACCTGGTTTGCTTGGCAAGGGCAGGTTTTTGGGTATGGTTGCAGGGGTTAGTGGTTCATGTTAGAGCCTTGGCCCGTTGAGAGGCAGCACACACACACAGACTTGCTTTCAAAACATTGTGTTAAAAAAAAGATGCTTTTTGACATGAAGAGTCCCAGAGTGGGGTTAGCCAGCAAAACCAAGACTTTCATCCTATGGGAAGATTTCAGTTGAGATTTGTGTTTTAATTACTGCAACATTAGTGGCTTTTTTGCTTCTATTCATTCTTCTTTGACCACAAATGACAGAGAACTTTGGACTCTCTTGCTGTGTGACAGTGCTAGAGACAGCGCTAAAATGTAACAAACCACATAAAAGTAGAGAACTCCCCCACACTGATTTGGCATTTGATACTGAGCAAAACACTTATAAACGTTTAGATTAGGCTTTTCCTTTAAGTCATTTGTTTCTTTTGTTCTCACTTCCTAATTACGGATGAAATTTCCTTTCCTTTTGTCTGCCAACCGGCAGCCCTGCGGCCATGGGGCAGGAAGGCTGCACCCCTGGGCAGTTGCCTCCAGGCTCGCCAAGCTCCCAGGAGCTGTGCCAGTTTTGGGCTAGCACCCCTCATTCTTCCAGCAATTGGCTCAGCCTCATTTAATTTTATCCCTTGTCCTGCGTCTCTGGAAAACTTCTAGGAATTACTGTAGCCCTCTGTGAGACCTCTGGCTGGGTTTGATTTGGACCAAGGCAGAGGAATGAAGAGATATCTGTTTGCCCCTCTTCATTTTCTCTTTTGCCTTCCAGCTCTCAGACCTCAGCAGTGTGTGTGCACATGCTTAGGTAACGAATGGTTTGCACAGCATAACTTTAGGCATTCTGATTGCAGCTGTAGCTCTGCATGGCAAAGTTGCTGTGATAGCAAGTACTGTCTAGCACTAAATCAGTGTATTTAAAGCTAGACATGACCCTGCACTAAGTAGTATGTTCCAAAGAACAATTCTAGATTTAAAATAAATCACAGCTTTAAATAGTCCTTATGCTTAAAAAAAGAGTTGAAGAAAAGCCCCAGAAAATTTACTGGCACAAAGACAAGAAGTCTTGCCTGCCCTGTATTGTGTTGATAAGATACAAAGTTTGAACTGTCCATATTAGATTCCACAACTGAAAAACTAAGCTCAGAGGTTTGATCCTCATTCAATTTGTCTGGACCATGTGTTGCACAGTGTTATCTGTTTCCATGTGTCTTGGTAGAAATGGCAGGTAGGCACCAGCGTCACTTCCAGTGTGGCTCTGACCTTGTGCTTTGAGCCCTGCACGGCTGACTGAAGTCCCTGCAGCAGTCTGCTGCTGCTGTGGTAGCTGGGGCTGGCACTGTGGTCTTGGAGACAGTGCTGTCTGTCCCACTCTGAATGAACCAAGTGGAAATTTGCTCTTGGCTTCTGTGAGGCCTGAGTTGAACACGGTACATGTAATCTGTTTTCAAATATTTGGCTTTAGGAGCACGTTGTTCCTGTAACAGAGCTGTTTTGAACACAGCTCAGAAGGCATCTCTACTGACTGCAACTTTCAAGCTAGGCCTTTGGGAATTGACTTTTCCAGCTTTGCCAAGTTTGCCACATTCCTTGGACCACCAGGTCAGGCAGGAACACTCCCAGTTCTTGCTATGTCCTCTTTGAAATAGTAACTTTCTAGAGCATAAGCTGGCTTTTAGAGAAAAACCTAGAGTCATTAACAACACAACTTTAGTGGCAATTAGAATAACATATTCTTGACTGTTGGCCAGATTGTTTAGGTCATAGGGTAAAATATTCTTCTTGTGTAAAGCCCTGCAAGCCTTCCACTGTGCTACAGGGAAATAAAAAAGAGGGAGGAAGAAAAGAAAAAACAAAGGCCCCAATGCCGTTTCCTAAGGTTTTGGGTAGAGGGAGGTGCATTTTTAAGGCTGATCTCTCAAACTACATCCTTTCTTACTCATAAGATTGCTAAAGAAATTATTAGACATGAAAGATCAATTTTAAAACTACAAATACTAGTTTTGTGAAATACAGGGACATTTTTCCTTCCTTTTAGAATTAATTAGTCACTTATCCTGAACCATGGTGCCAGCAGCTTCCTTCTGCTGGCATTTCCCCCATACCCTTGTGCTGTTCACGGGAGTCCTGGTGATAGGGGGGAGCTGTGTGCTCATGGTGCTATGCCGCCTTTGCAGGAGTGTTCCCTGCATCCATCCCTTGCAGGTCAGTAACTGGGTTACTGTTGTGTTTTTTTTTTTTTTTTTTAAGCTAGTGTCTACTTATTACTGAATCAAATTCACTAAAATCTAAGGTCATCTTAAAAATTAGCTGTGTCAGTAAATGCACGTATCTGAGTTTGGTGCTACAAGGTAGCTACTGATCTTTGGAGACTTCAGAAGGTGCTTTGACCACCAAGGAAACCCCTTGTATGGTGGCACATGAATGTGTCCCCTCCCAGAATCATCCCAGCTGCCATGCCAGCCTCTTGTGGCGACCCACAACCTTTCAGCTGCGTGCTTATGCCTGAATGCTCTCATCCTGCCCGGCTGCACTCGGGTGGGCTGCTCCTGCAGTTCCTGTCATCAGGAAAAAGGCAGGTTAAATTTGTGAACTACTGCAGCAACCCTCCTCAGAAATGAGTTCCTTAGGAATGCTCATGGCCTGCTGTCCTCATCAGTGAAACTGAGCTCACCGCAGGAGCAGCTGGGCTGTATTTGAAGCTTTTCCTCGCTGGATGGACCACCCTTTCCCATCACCGCCCTGGTGCTCACTGGCTGTTTTGCTCCCCTGGGCAGGGAGATAGTGTCTCCCCAGGGCCACCCGCACCCCGCACACCCCACTGGCAGCTTGTGGGCAAGAT
Organism: Urocolius indicus; assembly: GCA_013401255.1. Lineage (NCBI taxonomy): Eukaryota > Metazoa > Chordata > Aves > Coliiformes > Coliidae > Urocolius > Urocolius indicus. The sequence continues at coordinate 38,273 of WBNH01003663.1, read as the reverse complement.
AGTGGAGACAAAGGTCAAAAAAAAACCAGGAAACACCCCAGATTTTTCTCAGTGGTGTCTGGTTTCTTAAAAGGCAAGCACCAAGCTTGTGTCTCAGCAGAGGAATCTGAAGACTATGTTATTCAAAGGACAGTAACACTGAGGCGTGGTAGACATGTACAATTCCTTCAACTCACTGAAAACGGGGGGGTGGAAAAAAAAATCTCATTTTAAAGCAGTGTTGCATTCACTAAATAATTTATGCAAGATTCACTGTTGTGTTATTTGACATACAATTCTGTCAAGCAATGACGCTTTTGAAAAGTTGCCTAGAGGATCAGATTCCCCATTCAACGGGGAATTAAAAAATGTTTCTGGAATTTTGCTTTGCAGTCGAGAATCTATTTTCTTATCTCACATTGTACAATTTATTTTTCCTAAAGCAGTGTGCTAAATGATTTGTTATTGTTGGACTTGGTCAAACAGCTTTATCCCTGGTGTAGTCACGAAGTCTTGGAGTAAAACCAAGGATGAATTTGTCACAGTCTACTCATCAGATGATCTGGTCTTTAGGTTAACTGTAAAACGGCAAAGTTTCTGCTAAAAATATTAGGGGAAAGCTCTTAATGCTTCCCAAAGTTGCCTAAAAACTTTCTTCTTCAGGTTATGGCAGAGTCAGTTCAAAAGTGCTTTCCTGAGGTCCTTGTCAACAAGCGGCATGGAGGCAGGTGGCAGTTCTTTAGGTTAAATTTATACACTCAGCCTATTTTTATAGGTTTCTGTCTCATAAAACAGGAGAGTTGACATTCTGATTTATTAACTATCAAGTTGGCAGGACGTACGGGCTTTAAAAAGACTGAATGAGCTAAAATGTTTGTGATTGCAGCCTGAGATGAGAGACTGTATAAAGGTGTGCCAAGTAAATATGACGAAATGTAAGTGATAATTTGAATATATACCTTAAATGATGTGTGAAGCAAAGCTAGCATAGCTTTAAATGTGACTTATTTAGTGAAGCAGTTGTATAAAGAGAAGCAGAATCCTGGAGGTTTTTTCATTATAATACATTTTTTATTTAAGGAAGGGTCTATAAAGCATGAAGTTCAGCAAACAGCATTTTATTGAATAAACATAGTACAGATGATGACTTACAAAATGGAGAGCTTAGTGAGTGATACTTTGTATAACCAAAACCTTAAATTCCTTACCGCTGTGGAAGTGGCATCTCTCATTTGTTAAGACCACCATTATATCTAGCCCTTAATGGAAATTTTGAAGTGGAAGGGTATGTATAATTTAACAGAAAAAGAACCTGAAAATGTGCAGATCAGTTAATTGCCAAGAGGGATGCTGTGATACACCACAAGCAGACATTGATTTTTAATATTTACATTGCAATTGGAAGGGTTTGTTATGTTACAAGTGCTCCATGGAAAACTGCAGAGTGTTTTATGCCAGGTGATTTATGTTCTTGTGTGCAGTACAGAAGATGGTATAAAACGTGTGCTGTCTGGATAGTGGTAGCTGAGCCCTGCTAACGTGTGTGTCTGAATCACAGTGTTTGTGGGTAACCAGTTTTCATCTGTAATAAATACTGTTTTTCAGTTCTGTTTCATGTTCTCAGCATTGGTTTTCCTTAATCTTTACGGTGCAGATCTAATTTTAGAAACAATTCATCTCTCTGTTTGCTGGCCTGTCCTTAATGGCTTAAAACTCAAATGCATCTTGAACTAGTAAGGTGCATCTCTCTCTTGCCTGGCTGAGAGCTGCTCCTGGGCTTTCGGGATCAGCTGGCGTGCAGTGTGGGAGGATGTCTTCTCCTGGAAGAGCCTATGGTTCCATCTCACTTTGCTGGGTGACTTCTCAAATGCTCTGTCTTGCCAAGAGGATGTGTGAGTGCCCATGGAGGGAGGTGTCATGGGGCAAGTGTAGCACCTGCTCCTGCAGCACCCTTGGGAGTGTGACAGGCCTGTAGGAGAGGTGTGGGCATCTCCCTTTGAGCTGGTCACCAAAGCCTGGGCAATGTGGCTGGCATGTCTTAACAGAAGGGTTCTTCACCTCTGCTGCCTCCCTGGAGAGCACAAGTGAGGGTTGGCCACGGTGCTGCATGGAGCCTTTGGGCACAGCTGGCTTCAGGCATGTCTGTATTTCCGCCACGGCCACATGGGCGTCCTGGAGTCATGAGGATGAGATTGCAAGCCTGTCCCTCACGACAGGCCACTTGAGTGCATGCTGGAGGGACTGACTCAAGTGGCTGCCCCTGCCTCCCCGCCCATGCAGCAGAGCCAGCTGTCCTGTGCGCGGAGCTGTGCTGCATGGCCTCTTGCACCAGAGGTGTTCGGGAGCTGCCGGAGATCTCACTCTTCCTGTACACTTAATGCACATAGAAACTCGTGGGGTTTTTGGCAAGGATGTTTGTGTCAGCCCACGCTCTAGTCCCGGATGAAGATAAAAAATATCTGAGAGACCTGAAGGTCAGATGCAATGGTGTTGGCTCCTGGCTTGTCTGGCAGAATGCGAGGCTCATCTGCCCGGCATGGTGCCTCTTGTTAGCAGGACCTCTCCCATCCCAGGGTATATGTGTGCTTTGGGGGTCTTCAACTACAGTGTTTTTTTTTTTTTCCTGTTGTTACTAATATTGGGGCTTGGAGGCGGTGGGGTGGGGAGAGGAGAGCATGGAGAATTAAAATTCAGCACATGCCTTTTCTTTGCGGGCTGTAATTAATCTTGCCAATTTTTTAAAGCTTTGAGAATCTGGTTAAGTGATAAAAGACTAACAACTTTATATGACAGAGAGTTAGAGGCTCCCACTATACACCCACCAGAGAAGATTAGGAGAGAGTGTTTGCAGGATTCGCACTAAGCAGCAGAGAATACAGTTGAGAATTGTTGCACCGCATGATATAAAAACCACATTAATATAATGAAAGGTGTCGGGAATAATGTGAGAGCAGCTGTAATTAAATGTATCTTAATAAGTGCAACATCCTTCTTAAAGCTCTTATTTTTCAGACCTCTCAAACTTAGAGTATATTCTTGCTGTTGGCAGGTGGCCTGGGAGGAGAGCTGGAGAGCGAAGCGAAGGACAGCCGGGCCCTGGAAGAGAGGAACAGTGTGACGAGCCAGGAAGAGAGAAATGAGGAAGATGAAGACATGGAGGATGAGTCAATTTACACCTGCGATAACTGTCAGCAGGACTTCGATTCACTGGCAGACCTGACTGAACACAGGGCACACAACTGTCCTGGAGGTAATGTTAAACTAGCTTTACAGTTCTGACAGGTGGTTAGCTGGGTAATTGGACATAGCAACAGCTTGAGGCCTCAAGTGAGATTAAAGAATTAATAATGTAATTTTACAGTTAATGTAATTTTATTGTGGTGCCTTGGGTAGCCTTTGTTCTCTCCTTTAATAAAATTAAAATAAAAGCAACAGCTTTCCAATTGGAATCTGTCAGTAATTACGTTAAACAAAAATGTTGTGGGTTTTTTAAATGCTGAAAGTTTCAGGCAGAGTATTTTTCCCTCCCTCTCCAAATGTAGGAAGATTAAAAAAGTTAAATGACCGAAACATGCGAAAGTCCCAGGAAGAAAGGCCTCTGAACCCCATAAAAGGACATGACGGTTCCTGAGATTAAAATTCATAGTGCGAGTTTCGTAATCCCACCCTAAAAATATACCGTTCTCCCTAGGTTATTATTGCATTGCCTTTTGAATTTCATGGAAGTGAGGAAGGCATCAGCCTACACTGATCTTGATTTTACTTTCTGTAAAGTAAGAACAGGGTCAGAGCATTGGTGTGAACAATTGCAACACATCTTGCTTTTCCACGGCTGCCTTTGCGTGGCTGGCGGGAGCAGCAGGTATTCTGCAGAGCACACTAAGCCGATTTACGGGAGTAGTAAAAAGCTTTGCAGATTTTATCAAAGATTAAATAAAAATCTTAGGAGAGGGAGCGTAGAATATGTTCATATGTATTTAAATCAGAGATTCTCATCCTTTGCCTTCCTGGAATTGAATGCTCTGCCATGACTTTTGCCTCTGCACTTGTCTAAAATGTTTTTAGGCAGTTGCTCTGATGGCAGACAGATACATGAAGGCTGGCAGAGGGCAGGAGGGTTAGTTTCTTCTCTGGTGCTGTGGTATCGCATCCTCTTTCCCCTGAGTGCATACTCTTCCTTGGCTACGTTCTTTGGTAATTAGTGCATGTTTTGTGCTCTTCTTTTTGGGCATAACTAAAATGATGCTCAACCAAGAAAAAAATACAGGAAACAGTGTACAGCAAGGGAGAGAGGGAAGGCCAGGTGGGGCCTTTGGCTCAATCTGGCTCCCACCCTGTGAGCAGTCTCCCCTGTCTTGCTCTGGTCTGCAGAGGAGAGGACCACATGTTCTTGCTTCTGTCTGCTTGCTGGGAGGAAGGACAGAGAGTAAAGCTGGGGCTTTTCCCTAGCCTGCAGATAGGTAGTGATTGCAGTCCTATGCCTGTCCCCAAGGCTTCCTGCTCATTTAAACGCTACATAGGTTACAAACTTGAAAGTGTGTAAAATTGAAAAGCTACTTCTTGCAGGGCAATTTTTTGGCCAGCTGACAACCATGGCATTGGCCTCAGACTTCCGCAAATGACATTCATACTCTTCTGCAGGGTAATAAGCAAGAAAATGCCAATGAATTAAAAAAAAGAAAAAAATCTTGTTGTCTAAACTGGAAGGTGAGGGTCAGAGCCTGTGGGGACACTGGAGCTTTCCAGAGGAGCAGTTGCAGTGACAAGGTGCTGCAGATGCCGTCCCACGTGGCGTGGTTGGGCAGGATCCCAGCAGTTCCCATCTCCAGCAGCTCTCCCTGGGCTCTGTCCCTGCCCCTCTCCCAAGTTGTGCTGGTACAGCTGCAGATGGTGCTGGGGGAGAGCTGTTTTCGCCCAGGTGTCTGCTTCACTGTGTGTTCCCCCAAACAGCTGTACTGGAACAACTGGGGGAGTGGGGCAGAGCAGAGGGGAGTGGGCGCTGCTGGCAGGGACTGCAGAGGAGGAGCAAAAGGTTGTGGCACTAGGAAAAGGAGCAGGTTTTTATCATGAGGCAAAGCTATGTTAAAATATACACAGAGATGCTATTCGTATCAACATAGTCAGCATTTTCACACCTCAGTTTTTATGTATCCTCAATGTCATATTCTGGTAGTGAGACTGAAGAAAAAATTGGGAGACTTTAAAAAATAATTTGTTAATATTCCCATTGCTAATTTTTGGTGGCAGGTAATGTAACTTCCTCTTCTACTGTCTTCACTTGTGCTGAGGATTTACAAAGAACATTTTATCATAAAAAGGCACCACATAACTATCTGCATAGACATGAAATAGGTGCTAATTATCTCCATGTGAGGGATATCCCTGTTCCCTATGTCTGTTTTCTATTTGATGTAGTGTCCTAAAGTGATTTAAAGTAAGCAGGAAGATTGCAGTCATATATTCTGGAATGAGACTGTTTCCATGAAGGCAATCTGGAATATTGCTTGATGTTTACGTAACTTACCTTGAGGAAAAATGAATCTCCTTCAGTTCCAATGGTTAGTTCGATAGCCACAAGAATTTTTGTTGAAAGCATGCAAAATGCATGTCTTCGTTCATCTGAAAAGACCTGCACCACCTGGGCGAAAATCTAAGACCACATGAGGAAGTGTGGTATATTTAAAAGATTTTACTGCACAAAATAAGCTATTTGACCATGTCCTTAGTTACCCTACATTATAATCCCTGCCTGACACATCTGAGGCTACAATGCAGTGCCTGACCTCTTGGTAAGTTAGGTTTTCATGTCTTAATCTGAAGCAGGGTTTTCAGTCGTGTCTACATGGCTCCAGATCAATACAGGTAATATTTGTAGTGATCATATCACCAGGCTGATAATACAACATAACTAATGACTTCCTTTGGGAAGTTAGGAAGGTATTGTAGCTCAGGAGTGTTGCAGGATTACAAGAGATCACTCCAAAGAATAGGATAAACCATCTATTTCACTGGAATCCCTTAGAAATTCATTACAGCGTGCTGAAGTTATAATACAGTTTGAGCGCAGCTGCTTTGACATGTAAGGAGGTAACAAACAGCCATTTCCTCCTTTGCTTTTTCATGTATTTCAGACTTGTTTCTTTGAGGACAAAACACTGCTGAAATCTAGACATCTCTGGCAGCACAAGTGCATGGCATTCCTTTTGATGTCAGTGTAGTAGAGTTGTTCCCCTTATGACAGAACTAGGTGCCTTTTATACCTTCTGCTTACGACTGATGTCTGTGATTGCAGGTTGTAGGTTTCTACTGTCTATGGGGATGTGAAAAGGGTCTAAATGGGGGCAGCTTGTACTGAAAGAGCATCCCATTTTTTCCTACCAGCTCCTGTCTTCCCTCATCTCCCAGCTTGCCCCCACATAAGAGCTCTCCCGCAGCAGTCCTAGAAATAGTTCCTCAAACCACCAGCGAGCATCTTGAAAAATACTCTGAGAATAAATAAAAACACCAAGTGTGTACACTGGATGTGTTAAGCCACTAAAATGAATTTAAACCTCACTGGTATCCCATATCCCCTTAACTAGAGAAGACTTAAGTAGTTGCCACTCGCATCATGTGCAGTCTTTAGGGGGTTTTTGCACACTGCTGTTACAGTGAAGGTGATGTAGCATGCACAAGAGTGAAGAATTGCATGTGGATTTACAAATGCCCGTGTCCTCCAGCCAGAAACAGAGGCTGCATGCCTCAAGCAACTGTTCTGTGATACCACCTTGGCTGGTGGCTGATGCAGAGTTGGTTCTTGCCTGATGCGAAGCAACTAAAAAGCCATGAGATTTGCCATTTTACTTGAGTGTCTTAATCCACCTGCATTAGTCTGAGTTTAGCTCCAGTACTGTATTGTGTTATTTTTGCTTCCTTCACCCATGTCACCCTTTTCCACTTGTGGATCAGAATAGCCTCACGTAAGCTTTTTTTCTTCAGTTTCTCAAGTGAATGTAGCATGTTTTAAAGCAAATTAACGCATCAATGAAGTGGACAGAAGTAGGTTTCTGTGGGGTCTCTGAGCATTTCATGAGGTCCTCTTCTGTTGTTGATAACTTTACAGGTTGTCTGTTTCAAACAGCAGCAGAGCTATATATGGATATTGCCAGCTTGGAAGCAGCTGATTTTTCTAAACTACTGTACGGTAGGAACTAGTTTATAATTAAAGTCTTGCAGTTGCTCCTTTTAAATGCCCTGTAACTTGTACACTAGGCTTACATTTGAAATGAGGTGTTGTAACTGTTTCATGCTAGTGTATAATTTTGCATTTTCGTGTATTTCACCTGCTACAAGAATTGTAATTGCCATGCAACCGTATATGCGGGATGCTTACCCAGAAAATGTACACGGCAGCTTGTCAACGAGTGACGATGTCTCATGAATGTTTTTGTCAGGTGGCACTTTGTATTTCCCACTGACAAAGTGAGACTTCTTACACCTATTTCCAAAATTAGCCCTCCCCCAAACTGTAGTCCTTGATTCCACCTGATTGGCAAGTCAGATTTTTTTGCTGCTGCTGCTGTTGTATCTTTAAATTAATGAATTACTGATTGTCCTCCACAAAAGAAACTGAAATACAGTTGTGAAAAAGCAGTGTGGAAACTTAATTATACACCTAGTTTATACAGCTGTGTCTCTAATGACCTACTGGCCCTAATTACTGTGTTGTGGCTCAGTCTGAGTGCTCTTGTCCTTGCCAGAATTCTGTTCCTTTCTCTTAACCTGACTAGTGTTTCAAGCTAAAAAAATAACAAGTTTCCTTTTCTTGTTCTTTTCTACATTGTCACGCTGAAATGCAGTTTTGCTTCTTTCCAGAGGTCGTAGCAGTGTTTTAAAATCGGCACCAGAAAAACTCAGTAATATCACAAACTGTAAAAACAGGGATTTTCCCTGGAGTCCTCGGTTCTTGCTGTCTAGATCTGAAAATGGGCACCAGGGCAATGTTTTTATTGTCAATCACTCGGAGGACTCGGAGCACAGGCTCCTGTCCTTAGCACGTCCCAGGCGTCCCCTCTCCAGGTGCAGGGGCAGCGAGGCTCCCGGGTGCTCAGGCAGCTGCCTTGGCCATGGTGCTCAGATGCTTTGCACCACTCCCTGGAGTCAGAATTTGTGCCCATTGGTGCCAAGTGCTCTGAAACCCTGGATTATTGTAGGGGTACGTTTGACTGGATTGTCTGGGGGTCCAGCCCCACTGACTGCTGTCACCACGCAGGTGGGGTTTGAGTTTACCTGGAGGTTCCGAGCCAACCTGCGAGGAGGCTCCTTCCAGGACTTCTCCCTGCATGTGACATAAAGTCAGTGTGCTCATAAGGTGCTGCTCTGCATGTCTTTTTACACATGTGCTCAGTGAAATATGTATTTATCATGTAGAACGTAAAACACACTCATCTCTGAATTTGAATCTTAAGTCAAACAGAAGCACAGTTGCAAATTTTATGCCACCAAGGCAATAGGGTGTCTTGCCAATACAGCGGTGTCACCAGCGCATCCTCTGCAATGTGCCAGCGCTGGCTCTGCCCCCACACAGGGCGGCTGGCACAAGTCGGGGCTGCCAGCAAAGGCCTTTTAGTGCAGCGTTCAATGTCTTGCATACGTTTGTGGAAGTTGTGTGAAGTGTTATGTTCTCGAACGGCATGGCTCAGCCAGCGGATCCAACAGTCGCCCATCAGGCTCAGGTAGGTGAGGCCCAAGGGCCGCCCCACGCTTGCTCGGCCTTTCCTGCGGCCCCATGAGGCGGCTGCGGGGGCTGAAGCTCGGCAGTGGTGGCTCAGACTGTCTCTGGGATGCTGCAGCCAGTGCTGGTGAAGATCCACAGGGAAGAGGGTACTTGTGTTTAACACAGCGTCCGTTCTCTGTAAACACCCAGCGCGGGCTCTGCCTCGTGGCCTGGCAGAGGGTCTCCAGTGGCACGGAGCTGGGCCAGCAGCCGGGCCAGCAGTGTGCTCGCCGATAAGCGCGTGCCAGCGTGCTGGGCACCGCCCCCTGCAAATCGCCACCGCCACCTTTGTGTGGGTCCCGGCGGGGCCGGTGGCGTGGGAGTGCGCCAGGCGCTGCGCGGGCAGATAGGAGCCGTGCCAGCGCCTGCCAGCCCCCTGCCCCCCAGCAGGAGGGGAAGTGAGGAGCCATCTCTGCCCCTTCCTCGGGCTCCTCACTGATGGCTCGGCTGCACGTTCCGAGGCTGCACAGACATTTCTTAGCGATGATGATGTCTTTCCTCAAGCAGTGTATGTTTTTTTCACAAAGAAGAACGTTTTGCCTGTCATTTTTAAACATATGGCCCAGTGAGGAGCTGAGGATGACAAGTTAGCATGCCTGTATTGGCAAGGGACTGTTTCTTTCTTGCTACTTTAATTGAGTTCTTTTATCTACTTTTATCTAGTTCAGAAAGTAGTCTGGAAAGTAAGCACAGGTTTACATGAAAATGGGTAGAAGAGAAAGTGAGCGTTAGTTTTAAACGAGGTCTCTTAAAGAGAGCACATGTCCTTTTGAAGTCTTGAGCAGTTTGGCACTTGGCTGTCTGAAAAGCCACTCTTGCCTCCTGACACATTTCTGCATCAGAAATGGGCAGATGAACAAAGACCAAAGCAGCCCAAATGCTGCAAAGCAAGAGCTAGCTGCCGGGTGCCGGCTGTGAGCTCCTGCAGGCAGCAGGACCCACATGCGGGACCTGGAGCCCATCCAGCTCCCCCTTGCAGGACCCCAGGCCTCAGACAGCCCTCCTGAGCCACCAAGGGTGTCCAAGCTTCTCTTCCCCTTCCTTCAGATTTCGGTTTGCAAAGGATAATCCATCACCATGTTACAGCAGAGAGAGTATTGTGTGGTTCTGCATAGGGCAGGTTTGTTTCATGGTGTTATAGAAATCTAAGTAAATAATAAATGGGGTTTTGAAAAAGAGGAAGGAAGGGTTGCAGTGTCAAGGCTCCTTCCAGGGCTGGAGCATGCCGAGTCTGAGGGCAGCTGTGCCTGCAGGAGGGAGATCCTAGTGTTCGGGGCATTGTAGACAAAACCCAATATGTGAAACTTAGTTCAGAAATGCAGTGAGGATAGCCTGCAGACTGAAACAGATGCATGCTTGTTATAAAGTAGTCTTTAATAGTGCCTTAGAGAGCTCGATGGATGATGTGCAAGGGTTGTCCCGTCTCGGACAGGCAGGAGCATGGATGGTTTCTGGCTAAGGATACTGCTGAAGGGCACGCGTTGCCTTCCAGGGGGCTGTTGAGGCACAAAACCATGTTGACCAAATCAACAGCTGTGGCAGATTCTAAGCTGTCAGACTGCAGATGTGAGGAGTGAACAAGAGGTGCATTAAAAATCTGCTTATTTTCTCCTGATTTATTTCCCTGTCCCTTAGCTGACTGTTGGGTGAGTGGTCTTTGTATAAGGATGGCCGTGCAGAGCCAGCACGATGGTCCTGTAGTGCCATTTCCCCTGAATATTGTCCTAGCTGTCAGCAAACTTATCTGTGTCCTTCTTGGTGATTTTTATTCAAATGCCTCAGATAATGTTCTGCCATGAATTTCCATTTTGAAGCTTCTTGCTGGAGCAAAGTATCACAGCAGGGACTCAGAGTTTAGTTACGCATTGGTCAAAACTATCCCCTTTTATTTGCTTTAGCTTTGTCACCTGCTTTGATTTGATACTGTCTGGTTCTTCTGATGGAGGAGATAGAGATTGCCTCTGTTCCACCTCCTCCACCTTCTCTTGCCCCTCCACTGTCTCCAAACAGGCATTTGCGATCGTCTTACTGATACCTCCTGTATCTTGACTCTGAGATAGAGGCACATGGTAAATCGTGGCTGACAGGACAGTGTGTGGGTAAGACATCCTCCTCATCGGTGATGCTAGAGACGTGCTCACATTGGTGTGTCTGTCCTGGTTTCCAAAGCAGGAGGCAAGGGATAGTACTTGTCCTGGTGTGAAGACCTGGCAGACAGAAAGATGGTATGTGGCCACATAGGGGAAAAACAATTAAGACTTCAATGTTTATTAAGAAAAAAGCAGCCAGCAGTGCATTTCAAGCACTCATCACAGAACATAATTTTGCTGTTGGAAGTAGTGAGACTGAAAAAATCTGTCTAATGTTGATTTCTTTGAATTTGTAGAATATAAATGGGGTGTTTTTTTAAACCAATTAAAAATAAAGGAAGTGTGTGTACAAACATTGTCAAGAATTCCTATCTTTTTTTTTTTTGTTTAAGCAAGCTCCAGAAAAAAAATCTCTGCAGAAGTTGTGTAGTGCATATTTGAATGCTTTTGTTGTAGCCTCATTAAACTTGGCTTGTCTGCAGATACAGCTGGCATGTTATTAACTGTGCTCCAGGCTTGGGGAAGCCAGAAAGCAGCCTCCACCCCCCGGTGCCGGCTGGCTTTAGGGAAACGTGCCAGCATGGGTTGGTCCTCTTCAGCTGGCTGGTTTTGGGAGCGCTCGCTGGAGCATCCCCGCATGGCCTCTGGGTGTGGGAGGCCAGGGCTCTGCCTACCTCAGGAGCGGAGTGGAGGGAGGGCTGTGTGGTGCCCTGGGCACCCGCCGGCAGCCCGCACCCACGCAGCACAGCCGGCCCTCGCCAGCAGGATGCATCCACCAAGGTACGTGGCCTCCCGAGGGCAGCCTCGGCCTGCCTTCTCCCTTGGGGGCTCATGTCTTGCTTTACTGGGGGCTGGCAAGAAGCAAATGAGCCATCATCTGGCCACATAGTTTTGCTGTTCTGAACAAAGTTGTTATTGGACTGAACCAGTCAAATAAATTAAAGAAGGGAAATATTTTCCCTGTACCTGCTGCGGAGGCTGTTACTCTCTAAGCTGCGTTTGCAGGTAGAAGACCTCCACCAGAGGTCTAAGCAGCTTCTGACTTTCTTCAGAGCTTTGGCAGCAAGTACATACCTTTTGAATGCTGTTTCATTTAAGTGATTTTGGTAGCTGTTTTTAATAGTCAGGTGAATGTTAAAAATAGATCTCATAATTTCATATTCAAAATTGTTGAAAACAAAATCAGTAGAAATTTAAGTTCAAACGTGTAGCAAATATAAGTCAAGCTGTTAAAACTTCTTGCTTATTACAACCAGTTTTCATAGTCTTAACTACTGAAAAATTAATTTGGGTTTCCAAGGCGCTTGTTCTGTTCATGTTCAGTGCTTCCTAGGATGTCTGAGCACTTTGTGGTCCTTAAACGTTGACTTGCAACTCCTTTATTATTTTTATCATCATGGAATCAAGAAGTAATTGCTCTAATTTGGCTTAAGTTTAGACTGTGACTGGAAGGAGTATTCCTTCCTTTCACCTCCTGCCTTATGCTGGTACAAGGTTTGTGTTGTCCTTGGGAGCCACCATTGCTGATAATTAAAAGGATTCATTTTCAGTCTGTGCAGCTCCTGGATGACATGCATGAAATGGCTGTAAGACAAGGTCTTTAGCCCAGGTGTGTTTTGTTCCTGGTGATGCCTGTAACCATAGCAGTGAGCTGCCTCTTGAAAGTACCTTTTTTTTAATTTTGGTCCATCTCTTTTTTAGACTTCCTTGAAAACCTTTCTCAGTGTCATGGTGAATGACATTTTGGCTCCTCCTACTGTTGCTCAATTACTGTTAGCTTTGCAGAGGTGGAGGATGTAAGGAAAGGCTGAAGAAGCCCATTGCTTTTCCCTTCTCCAGGGAATCTGTTACATTAAACATTTGAATAGATTTTTGAATGTAATTCCCAGTCATTTCCTCTACAGTGAACTCGGTTCACTCGTGCAGACTTTGTACTTAATGATATCTCTTAAAATAAATGAGATTTGATACAATTTATATTAAATGGTCATTTTAGAAATCTACAGTACTAATTATTCATTAGAAAATTTGGAAAGACAGAAGTAGAATAAATTCCCTTTATGTCCTCTCTGTCTACAGAAATATAAATATACACACCTGTGTTCACTTTCTCTGACTAAAACTGTAGGCAGGTGATTTACTGGATTCTTAGAGTAGTCTAAGCAGATCTGAATTGCGTTGTTCAGTCTGCATCAATAAACCCTAGCAACTACCAAAGCCAAAACCAGCCAAAAATGCAACGTGCCTCTAGGACAGTGTTTTAACATTTATGGTAATACTCAGCTTGTGGTCTGTCTCTGCGTCGTATGGGAATTTGCTTTTGTGAGTTGCCCTGGTTGTCTCCTGGGGATGACAGCTGCCTCCCCTCCCTTTCCCCAGTGCTGTGCTGCTGTGGGCCCCCTCCTCAAAGGCTGTTTCTTTGCTGCTGCTTTCTGGACTGCCACAATTTCCCATCTCACTCACGGCAGTTTTCTCCCTGACGCTGTGCTGGCATTTGCCCTTTCCTGGCCCCCTCATGTAACAGAGTCCCTTCACAATTGATCCATTTAAGTTACACCTTACCCTGTTAGTGTCTCCTTTACTCTTACCTTCAGCCTCTCTTTTGTGAGCTGTCCTAGAGCTGGCTCTTCCTTGGGGCTCTGTACATGTGCGGATCCTTCCTTAAACCATCGCGTGGGGACCAGCATCTGCAGATCCCCTTGAGGTGCTGTGTGAAGTCCAACTGCTCCGTGAGCTGTTTTGGAGGCAGTCTCAGGCAGGTTTGCTAAAGACACATGGCTAGTCAAATCTTTGTTCACAAAATCTAGCAGATTATTTAATTTGGGTTCAGACTGCATCCAGATCCAACCTGGATATCTGCTTGATCATCTCACCTTACAGCCCTTCTGCTTCCTCTTTTACAGATAATTGCTGTGGTTTGTTTTACAAGAGCTGCTTCATGTAGGAGTTGTATTCCAGTAGGTGTTTTAATGATATCTGTGTAACTGGGTTTGGTTTTTGACCAGAGCCTCTGATACATACAAATAAAGAAGACAGTATTCTCTGCTTTTTATGGAGAATAAACTGTCATCTTTAGGAGGCAGTCACAGTGCATGCTTCATGCAAATAAGACAAATTTAACCCAACGTTTAGAACAAAATGAAAGTGAACAGAATTTTTTTGTCTCATTACTTAAACGAGAGAACACTGAGTTTTCTGGCTGCCAGTTTAGGCTCTGGAAATGCAAACATCAGGAGGGAAGATTCTCTTTCTCTTGCTAACTAGATATAGATGTACGTATCTGTGATGTACAAAATGCTTCTTTTTATGTTAATCAGTACTGTTTTGAAGACCCAACGAGCTAAAATTTGCTCTGTTGATGATCACATCATTATTTTAGGAGAGTGTCGGTCTTGATTAAAAGAGAAACAAGGAGAGCCAGTTCTCATAGCAAGTTGTGGGGAGTGATTCTGCAAGTGGTTCTGGAGTTGGGAAGTTGCAATCCAAGTTAGCACAAGTGTCTGCTTTTCCAGTGGCTGCCACAGTAATTGGCCGTGCATGTCCGGATCACTGAGTGACAGGCGGGAGGCTCAGCTCTCTAAGAGCTCGGCCACTCCAAGCAGGGGGGAAAAGGGAGGGAGGGAGGATGGGGAGAAAAATCCAATTTGTGAACTTGGCCCTTTTGAGATACCAAATGCTCCTCTCCCCGTGCCCGGGATCAGTGCTGAACAGCCAGCAGCTGCATCCCACTCTTCTTTTGCTGTCAGCAAATGTCACTGCAGAAACCTCAGTCGTTTCAAGGAGCCACTATTTGTATACAGGGAATAAAGGAAGTTCATGGATAGAAATGTTGTGGTGTGTGGGCTGCTCTGGATTTTAGTCTGAGGAAGATCATCTCCACAAATGGTTTAAATTAGGCTATCCTTGATAATTCTGGTGGTATGGAACCCAACCAAAATTTCAGGAAAAAAATAAGTTTCTCTGTTAAAACAGACATGAAAAAAAAATGAAGGGCTTAACTTTTGTCCTGAGGGTGATAAAACAGCACTACACAGCTGAAAATCAATCTGACCTTCACCCACGTGATGCTGTTGTCTCAGTCTGTCTTTCATTTCCTTTGGTTGAGTGAAGGCCATGGCATTCAGTAGGGAGAAAAGCCAGAGGGAGGTGGGGAGAATCCTGTTTTCTCTGGAAAGGCTTCGGTGCTTGCATAAGTTGACTCCATAAAGAATTGCTGTAAAACTTTGAATTATTTTGTTAAATAAACCCCACAAAATTCCTTCTTCTCTTAATAGCCAGCAGTCACGTTAAGGTAAAGGACATATGTGCTGTTAGGGGGGAAAAAAGTGTTTGGGATAGAAAACATTCTGTTTTAATTAAACCTAGAATTAGTTGGTATTTTGAAATGAAGGCAGCAACAGGAAACCTGCACATTCATTTAAAAACAGAAATTTGTACCCAAAGGGGAGGAAAAAGGCCAATTATTTTTTCCAGAGATAGTTTTAACATCCCGTGTTGCAGGCTTTGCACAAACAAAGAGGAGGTACCCAGATGCACATATATTTACATACACATCAATAAATCAACAATTAGGGCTTGTGTATAAGTGATATTATTGATTTTCAAAGTAGAAGTACAATTTCAATTGGTGAGCTTCTCATTTTGCACAACATCCTGCAGCAAGTGGTTCCCACCTCATTTTCCCAAAGACAAAGAATGAACTACACAAATGAGTAAAATTCTGTGCAGAATTTAATTCTACTAAACAACAGCACCAGCAAAGGGGAAAACTACTTGCTTAAGCACACCTTGAGCAATTAAAAGTGCAATTCATAGCTGTTCATCCAATCCCCTGCTTCTTCCATCTCTGTTGAATTTAAATGTGACTCAGAGCCAAAAAGTTGCCAGATATTTCCTTTGGTAAAACAGTAAGTTTCCCACACAGACTTTGTAGTAAGATTGCTGTTTCTGCCTGTCCTAAACTGCAGGTTTCCTGATTCATCTGATCTCATGCACATAATGTCCTTTCGTGTCACAGTCATTAATTACTAGGTTGCTTTATATTTTTGTGCTACAGATCTACTAGCTGCTGTAGCATGGAGAGAGTTAGGGGTAGCTGCTATTTCTTTGTTCAGTAAATATTGCCAGTTTTAGGAGTGCCTGTAAGAAATGTCGACTTCTTGTTAAAAAGATAAAGACAGAGATTGGATTTTGCTGTAGAGATTAATCTCTGCTTCGTAAAGGTTTTGAATTAAACAGTTTGTTCACTCATCTGTTTGGAATGATGGAGATTAATTTGTGACTGTAGCTTTTTATTTAAGTGTGGTTTGTCTGATGTGCCAACCATCACGGACACAGTTTTACATGGTATTAAAAAAGCCCCAAACCAAACAGCAAATGTGAAAGATGTTGGGACCTTTTCCTGGCAAGCTCTGCTACTCAGGTCTCCGTGTGATCTGCCAAAATGCTATTTGCATAAATGTAGAATTTAATAAGTTATCATTCTGATTAACGCCATTAACTGCTTAACTACTGTAGAAATTGGCTTCCAAAGTTGCTTGATGGTAGCTGTTGCTCTCCACATCATTCCATTTGCTGTCTCGCTGGGGATAATGGTATGCAAGGGAAAGCAAGAAGGTCAAGGATCTTTTTGTTTAGTCTCTTTGCACATTAAAAGTTCTATTATGTGTTTGTATTGCATGTGGTTTCCAGTCTGTTGGCTACAATGCTTTCAAGATCCATTGATGATGAGTTTCTGAAGCTAAATATATCTTGTGGGTTATGACTACCACTTTGTGTAGCAGTCAGGGCCAATATGAAACAAGTGCTTTTCAGAATGAGGAATTTTGAAACCCAGTCAAATGATCTTACAAAAGGGTTAACAGAAGTGCTAATACTGAAGGTGACAGCAAAGGCTTGCTCTGTGCTGAGGGTTGGGGGTGTTTGGAGCTATGCTCTGCTATTTGTGGGGAAGTGGTTCTCAGGTTGGGGGTTTTTCTGGGAGTGGAGGGTGGCTTTGGTATTGTTGTGAATGACAGCCGCCACAAAGCTGAATGGGGTTGAAAAGAAGTAATGTCCTCTGCATCCATTGCTTTCTCTTGCCCCAGCAAGGAGTAGGTGCAGCTTGTGGTGGGAGCATGCGTGGACCTGGCTGCCCCCCAGCAGTGCCCCCGTCCCTGCACCACAGCGGGGCTGTGCCGAGACAGGCCTCACGGCTGCTGCTCGCCCGACATTTGAGGGAATACAGAGCCAGGCTGCAGGATGCAGCCCCATCCGAAGGGCTGGCACAGCTGCCTGGCTTGTTTTCACTCTCCAGCTAGTAGACTGACCTTTTGCAAAAACAGTTTCAGCTGCTGTGAAACTCTGACAATAGCTTTAATAGATTTCATTTTGGTACTAAATAGCTATGGTTGCATTTTGGTAATGTAGACTAGCAGCCGTAAACATGGTTTAGCTGATGGTTTCAGGCCGTGTACAAACTCAGGCAGATGTCAGTGCCTCCTTGCCAGGCGTTAACACAAGATACTCATTTTCTTTTAAAATGAAAGCAGAGATTTTATATTTTTTTAAAGCAATTTGTGTTCTGACTGCATGAGTACCTTCACACCTGTCAAGTGAATTCAGTGTGTGCGCTCCCGAGGGTAACCTGACATCTGGGAAATTCTGCCTCAGCCCAGACTGATCCCCTTCGCAGCATCTTTGGTATTTTGAATTGAAATGGAGTTACACCATCACACATCATCCTTTGCATTATTCCGTTCTGCTCCAGTATATCCCTGCTTTTATAACTTTGTGTTTAAATCCCGCTCTCGGGCTGTTTCAGGAGTGCTGCAGTTATCTGTAAGCCGTCTTGCTTTTCACTGTGGGGCTGGTAAGCTCAAAAACATCTGCAAACAGGGTCGGTCCAGCTTGCTAGTCTTTAGAGGATAGTTACAGAGTTTCATAAGGCTTGGACCTATACCCACACCCATCCTAGATGCAGTGTCTACAGATTTATCCCCAAGAGCCTCTTACAAGCTTTGTTTGTATTACTATCTAGAGCTATCCCACTGCAGAAATCCTCAGGAGAGAGAAGTGGTCAAGAGTACTTAGAAACATCTGTTAAAAATTCAGACAAACACTGCACTGTCACTAGAAGCAGTTAGGATGGGGTGAGTGAAATTTATCATGTGGTGCTATAGGAAAAAGCAACTCTTTTTGCTGTTCCTTCGCTTTTCCTTAAAAATCAATAGTTTGGTCAGTAGATACAGGAAAACGCCCCTGCACAGCACTCCTGGGGCAGAGAGTTG
Organism: Urocolius indicus; assembly: GCA_013401255.1. Lineage (NCBI taxonomy): Eukaryota > Metazoa > Chordata > Aves > Coliiformes > Coliidae > Urocolius > Urocolius indicus. The sequence goes on along the minus strand of WBNH01003663.1, from coordinate 20,181 downwards.
CTTTTTACCAATGTTACAAACTCACTTGAGAGCCAAGCCTTGTGTTCTTATGGGAGCACTGTTTCCAGAGTACTCACATTTGATTCACCGCATGCTTTCTACTTGTTTCAAGAAACCCTGCATTAATTGTGCAGGCCTAGAAAGTGGTGACAAGAGATACAGCAACTTTGTTGTGACTCTTCTATTGCTTGCCATACTATGGCAAAAGGGAAGAAGAAGTTGTAACCGCAAATCTAATGGAAGGGCTCTCTAGCTGGTTGCTGTTTTGTGTGTGGCTACATACTGGACTCAGTGAGTGTTCGAGAAATACTGGCATTTGTCCCTGATGATGTGTTGTGGAGTTACAGGCACTTTGGCAGTAAAAACAAGTTTTCTTATGTATGAGGCTGGACTTGCTGTGATGTAGTAGTCCAGCTCAGCCCCTCACTTGGCCCCATTCCCCACAGAGTACTCTCATCTCCCTTTCTCATCCTCTGCCTCCAAGCAGGACAAGGAGCAGCTTGAGCTGCTGGCTGACTGGGTGGTACGCAGGGGCCCATGGCCTTGGACAGGCCCTGCAATGGGGATAAGTGCTGACTCCATTCTTAGCCTCTCTGCAGAGACATGTACTCGGGGTCTCTGTCCTACCCAATCAAAGGTAGGTTTGCCAATCTTACAGAAACTCAATTTCTATAACAGAAACTCAATTTCTCTTGGAGCCCTCTATCCCCAGTCTGGTGTGATTCAAAAGTTAATAGGAAGGGACAAACAGTTAAGACATATGACAGGCAATATGATCACATAAACCTTGTTTTCTTAGGATGCCAGGCTGAAAAAAAATGAACACAAAGCTCCTGAGAATAAATGAGTCACTTCAGATTGAGACTTGATGGACAATGTTGGCTTTGTTATCTCTCTGCAGGTAGCGACGGGATAGGGTTAGGGAGAATTTCCAGAAATGGAGGAGAGTCATTATCAGAAGGGTAAAGCTTCCTCTGCCACACATCCCCTGTCGTGGACCCCGCGTTACCCTGGTTCCTCCTCCTTTTAGGAGGCTTTTGAGGAAAAGTCTCCTGTGACAGGAACATCTCTCAGGTCTTTTCATCTGTGAGCTGCCAGGTGAAAGAATGAGACTAGAGAACAAAAGATGTTCAGATACTGCAGACAAGCTTTTGTAGGTTCTGCCACGTCAGCTGTCTCTTCTAAGGTCTGCTGTATTTTCCGTTGATGGTGCTCTTCCCCTGAGGATTCCCCCACACCTGGGAGTGCCTGCCATAACCTGCACTGATATTTTCCTCAATGCCTTTCATTTCTGCATACTGATGGAACTGGGATATCACACACTGTCCTTGCCCTTATTCTGTTCTGCTCCTTGGCAGTCCTAGCTTTCTGGCTGGGAGCTTTCATCCCACCTCCCTCTCAACCTTTTTCAGGAGGGGTTTTGCAATTATTTATAAGCTAGCTTGTCCTGTTTTCTGACATTTTCAGTGTAGTCTGTGGAAGAGGAAAGCTAAGTATATGTTCTCTGATTTTACAGGGAAGAAAAAACTTGAAGTAAATGTTGCTGATCTGTGTTAGCAAGACATTCTTGTTTTTTTTTTTTTTAGGAGGCAGAGAACTCTCTCTTTAATATCAGTGGTTTTCTGGGTGTTAAATGTCCTGGTGGCCTGTAACCACCTCTTGCCTTTGATGTGTTTGGAGATGCTGGAGGGGCAGGTAGCTAGTTTACTCGCATGCCTGTCAAGGGGAGTCTGGCTGTCCTTCTTATTCTTTATTCCTGCTCACCACCCTCAAGTGGATTTTCTCTGTCTCTTCTCCTACTGTGTGTCAGAAGAAGCACCACTCTGTGATTTGCTGTCTTGTCCTTCCACTTGTTGTGTCCTGAGGCTTGTATTCCAAAATACATCATGGTAAGAGGCAAAGCTATCATGATTTGGGCCTCATGGCTCCTCTGGAGGCATCTGTAGATTGTCTGAACAAAATACACATCTGTTGAAGCTGAAGGGTCAGCATTTTCTCATTCTGCTGCTGCAAATAGGTGGGTGGAGGGAATAACTCTTCCTGTGGAAGACACAAAGTGGACAGGCTCGTTTGCTGCCTGGTGCTGCAAGTTGGATGATGCACTCACTCTCACCCGGTCCTCCACCATGCCAATGTTTGCTTGCCTACATGCATTGCATGTATGTGAGAGAATTATAGGTCTCCTGGCTACCTTCTCATCCAAAAACAACTGAAAATACAGAGTCTCTTCTGAGGAGAGATGTATTCCCCTTCCAATGTTCTGCACACAGAAATCAAATTTCGTTTGCTTTTGACCAACCTTAGATAAAGCCTGATGGTTGCTGCTGAATCTTACTTTGAGTTTTTCATTAAAACTGTTCAAAGCAAGCTAGAGGGTGGAGGATCTCATGTGAGCCAAAACTAACCTCCCTGTTCCTGCCAGTGAAGTTGTATTGCCAAATTTCACACAGCCGTGTTCTTTAGCACCTCCTTTGAACATGAATGTGGTTGTGGAGGCCGTTTTGAAGCTCCCACTTGAAACACTCACTGTGAGCTAGTGGAGCATTTTCTGGCACTTAAGCTTCTGTATCTGGTGGCTGTTTGTGCTATACAGAGCAATGAGTCATGGCTTGCTAAAGGAGAAAAAAGGCTTTCTTAGAAACCTTTCAGAAAAACTAAGGTCGTTACCAACAGCTGTAAGT
>WBNH01003663.1:0-12500 GCA_013401255.1 Urocolius indicus | reverse complement strand
CTTGATTTCTGTGTAGAGAGCTTTTTGTAATTTTATTTTTTAGTGAGCTTTTTGTGCTAATGCCCCTCTTCCTTCTCTGAGAGTAATAATCATCTTGTTCTTTGCAATGTAATTTTATGATCAAGCATTTTTTATTTTTTAAACTTAGCTCTATTTTCTAGATGTACTTTTACAGACTTCTCTATGCCATAGAGAAGGTACTGCGGTGCTTAAGGAGTCCTTTGTGCTTCATGCCATTTTGTGGCCATTTTGTTTGTACCTTTCCTTCTTTTCTAAATTGCAGTTCTGTCTCCTGCGCGCTTTGGTTGGGTGGAGGGCAGCTAACAAGTGAAATTGTTAACACTCACTTGATTGGCTTATAAGGACCCCTGTAGATGCAAGATGATGATAGTTATGATGTGGACACAAGTATGCAAATAGAAAATCTGAACTTCTTAAGATCTTAAACATCTTGTTGTTCTTGAAACTTTGCTTAAGTTCTAAATCATCTATTAAAAACAAATTTTTGTGCTTTATATAGAAGGTATAAAGCAGTTTATCATCCTGGGAAGTACCAATCTGAACTTTACAATGCAAATAGTGACTAGATGTTCGAGGTTTTCTGTGGGATGAGAATAACAGAAGTCCTGAGGGAGAAGAAGGGTGATGAAGATAGATTGGTCTTAGTAAGAACTGATCAAATAAGCTTTATTCTTTGTCTGGTGGTGTGTTAGGAGGACAGCAGGTCTGTATTTCTATGGCAGGGATCTGAATAAGTTGAAGGAAGAGGCTACAGCCTTTGAGTCCTCACTGAACTCTGCCCAGAGTGTCTGATTTTAAACTATTTCCCTCAGGTCTTGCATGTGAGCGGAGTGTGTGTGTGAGGAGAGTGCTGGCACTGAAATACATTCACAGAATACAGGTGACAGAGAGGTTTTATACTTGAAAATACAGTTTAACCAGTCGGACAGCTCCTTCACCATCGCCAATTGCAATGGCTCCGCTATACTTGTCATTCTCTGTGAAAGTTCAGGGTCTTCTGAAGAAAAGACCAAACCATTTCTAACAGTGCTAGAGTAGATGCCAGAGAGATTGTAGTTTAAAGCCATGTGATTAAAAATAAGTTTCTTTAAAGCCCTGAATTGTTTATAAAAATAGATGGTGAACATACGGTACAACATAAAAATCCATGTGGTCCTGGAAAAAAAGTAGAAAGCACTTTAGCCTAAACCAGATGTGCGAAAGGGAGCTCCTAAATGCATTTTGTATTTTTTATTTGTATGTGTGTGTGTTTGTGTATGTGGGAGATATTTTTGGTTCCTGCTAGGCTTCTTTGCAGCAAAGCCCCTTTCTAGAATTTACTTTCCTTTATTAGAGTTGCAGCTCGGCTTTGTGTGGGCCTCTGGGGGTTTTGGCCAGCCGTTGGCAATTTCTCTCAGACACCCAATTACCCCTGACGTCAATGCCGTCTCTCCCATCTCCCTTGGGTGCCCACATTTTTTCCTTTGTAACACTAATAGCTGACTAGCTAAGTGCCTGTTATTTCCTTGGCAGAAGATTTGATTGTGTTTTGGGCCGGATACTAAATCCAAAAACTATGTAAAAATGTCAATAGGTGAGTGCACATTGATTTCGGTTAGTCACAGTGATATTTGAGCCCCTTTGGGGGCTCTGTCTGGGGAAGTATTTTACAAGAAAGATAATATAACAGAAAATTACTGGAGCTGCACAGGTCTCTGGTGGATTTCTTAGGGGCCTGCTAAGTTTCTGTAGAATCAACAAATGCTTTATTAATCTAAATTTGCGGTTTGGTTCCTGCCTCTCTTCAGACGGTTCGGGCTGGCTGGCGGGGCTCGACGGGAGCGGAGCGGCCATCGGCACAGCCCAGCCTGGCTGGGGGACAGCGAGGAGGCCGGGGGCGGCTGCGAGCCCCCTCCTCGCCCAGCTGAGGCCTGCGACGGCAGATAACGCGGGGGACGGCGCGGGTCCCCGGCAGCTGCGCGGGGCTGTGCTGACTGGGAGCGCCTGATAAGGGCCCCGTGCGGGAGGCGGCCGCCAGCGCCGCACCGGCAGCGCGCTGCGGGGCCACGGCGGCGGGCGAGCAGAGTTAAACACCACTGGTCCGGGGGCGGGAGGCAGGGCTGCGCTGGAAGATAATGGTAATTGATTGAATCAAAGTCGCAGAGCAGCCTTGTTTTTCCTCGCAATTAATTTTTTTTTCTAATTTTCAGACTGAAGTATCCAAAGAGCTCAGGTTGCACTGAGCATATGCTGCACTAAAAGATAATAAGCACATGCCCTCTTCAGCTTTTTGGGGGAAATTCAGGCCAAAAAAAGGGCACAATTAAATAAAATACACCCCCCCTTAAAGTTACAAGCGCACAGCTCCCAGCTCAGCGGAGTGTGCTTCTAAGGACAAGGCAAATGAATGGCTGTGTCAGGTCGCTGGGTGCTGTGCGTGCTGGCTGCTGGGGGCCAGAAGCCAGTTTTGCCCACAAAGGCAGTGGATAGTAACACCAGAGAAGCAGATCGTCTGGGGATTCCAGTGTGTGGCATACATGCATTGAAACATTCTGCGCTCTTCTTCGACTCCCCACCACAACCTCATATCCCATAGCACAAGATGTGTGTAGAGGAAAACAGAGATTCTTGACGTTGGTATTTGATATCAGTTACCTTCCAGGTTTATTTTAGCCACTTTGGATCTTTTTCACTAGCAACCTCTCAGCCAGATTTTTTTTTCTACTTTTTGAAGGGATTTCCCCAATATAGTGTTGAGGAGCAGTAGTAGTTTGTGTGCTTTAAGTAAATAAAACCTTTTATACGTTTTTGACTTTGGCAATTGCATCCACAAGCAGTAAAATCTTATGTTAGCACTGCGTGTAGAGTGCTGTATACCTAATAACTAATAAACCATTTCAGAAAGTCTTCTACTTGATGAGACATGGTGCTTAGCATCTAGTGCTGTATCCTGCCTAGTAAGTAATTAGTATAAAGGGAAGAACAGCCTCCGCTGTGGACCATGATGCCACAGACCTAAACTGGCATTTCTTCATACATTAAATTTTTCTTTCTTTAATGGAAGGCACTTCATTGCCCATTCAAAAAATAATTCTTCAAGAATTAACAGACTGCATTGAAGGTACTGTATATCTTTAATGAACCCCCAAGCACTGCAGCATATTCTTCTTTTCATATTGACAACTGTTTAGGATAGGCAGGCAAGCAGTATTGTAATGCCAGAGGACTAGAAATCAAACACTGGGTAGGAGAAAACCCACCCAAACCTTGGAAAGAAATATTAACAAGGGATTACCACAACCCACTTCTGCTGTGATTTTGTTGGTTCCCATCCTAGAACAAGTGCATGTGTGGATGTGCTGGTGAAATGAATGGGTCTTATTGAAGTAAGACACTGTAGTTTATTTTATCGTGAAGAGACTGAGGTTTTCACTGGAGCTCTGTCATGTTCTCCCCAGAGCGGCAACAGAAGATTTCTTTGTGCACAGGATGAATTTTGTGGTATTTTTCTCAACTACAGAAGTTTGGGCAGGAGAAGGGTATTCTGAAGCTGTGAGTGTTATCGCTGTGAATCACAGCTGATAACCTACTAAACAGACTAATGGGTCTCCTTTACCAGAAGAGCTAGTAATGTGCCTTGTCATGACCATTGGTTATGAAAGGGGCAAGTCAGCTGTGAAGAAAGACTTACTTTCTTGAAGGCTCCGTATAGAAACTTTGGCCCAATGCCAAGACAGCTGATCAGTTTAAGCAGGGATGTGGTTGAGATTTAGAGGATTCTTGTGTGGAAAGAAGATTTCTTTGCTTGCTTCTTGTAAGCTCGAGAGCCTACTGGGTTATTGATGCTGACTTTTCCTCTTTGGTGTTTCAAGTTCCAATGTAATTAAACCAACAAATGTAATGAGGTATGGTGTCTTTGACCATTGTGATATGACTGACTGAGTGATGCTGGTCTTCTGTGCCTTAAAGACAGCTGAATAACTGCCCCATGGCAATCAGATGTCTTATTGGGCAGTGCTCAGGATCATTTATTTCATGCTTCTCTGACCTTTCCATGTCTGGCCAGTGCTCATAGGTTTCTGGCCTCAGAAGTGCTGACAGCAGTGTGGAATACAAGTGCTGAAGAGAAAAAAACACTGTGAGGTTGTTTAGATAGAGAAAAGCATGTAAAAATTGTGGATGTCATGTGTACCCATACACTGCCTGACCACCGTCATGCTTCTCCATGCTAAGGCAAGTGGCCAATCCTGGGGCTGCTGCCAGGGCTGTGCCAAGGGAGGCAGAGCCATGGCTGCTGGCATCCAGCACCCCTCAGGCCACCAGCCCTGCCTGGGAGGAGTGTAGGGAAAGGACAATAACTGCTTTGACTGGAAACAGATTTTGAAAGTGACTCCTGTGGTAAGGGACAATGCTGTTTTTTGAGGTGTGGGTCAGTCCGTAGGACACTGAGAGGTGGCAGTCACAGGCAGCTGGAGGAGCTGAAATAAAAGCGGGGCAAGTTTTAAGTGCAAACCGAAACCAAAAGCCCCTGCCGGGCACGCGGTCCCCGGTCTGGGTGCAGCAGTGGCTGTGAGTTTTCCTGGGCCGCCTCGCCTGCCACCTGGGCACGGGCTGTGCCTTGGCCCCACACAACCACAGCCGAGCCGCAGCAGCCAGGCAGCCACACTGTGCTTCCTCACGCTGAGGTGCGTCCTGTTTCCTTGACCCAGGTGTGTTTCTGTGGAGCGGGGGTGGTGTGGCGAAGGGGGTGGAGTGGGTGAAGGCCCGGGGCCCTGAGGGAAGAGGCCACGGGGAGAGTGATACAGGGGCAGGTGGTGTACTGAGAGCATGGTGGGCAATGGCACCTCTGAGGAGGGAGGAAGGTGCTGCGGTCACGGGGCAGCCGGCAGATAGTGGGATGAGCAGTGGTGGGGCTGCTCCCGTGTCCCTGTCTTTGCCTGCGTGTGAGGCCTGAGCTGGAGGTGGCTGTGGACAGCCTGCCCACTGCTGGGCTTGTGTGCCTGAGCTGGGGCTGCTGGAGCCAGAAGGTTTCACTTAACTCAGGAAGAAGCAGGTGGTACCTAGTCACCCTCCTGCAAACAAAGGGATTTCTGTCAGCCAAGCTGGAGACAGCGAGAGAATTACTCTGGCTAACTTAAAGCATATGTCATGGGTGGCCTGAAAGGCCCTCCCAAGAGGTTGGTTCCTCTTCCCCGGCACCCTGAGGGAACACAGGCCCAACTTTGTGTGCTGGACTTGTGGAGATGCAGGATGTCCAGCCAGCAGTGAGGTTATCCTGTGCTGCCGCTCCTGCGGTTCCGTGGAGCTGTGATAGCCACCTTTCCACAAGTCCCCTGAAGCAGGAGCGAGCTGTTGTCCACAGGCCACCACTGAAGAATGTTTTAAGTAAGGACATATGTGTAGCATCTTTTGAGCTTCAAGTGGAGCATCAGCTGATGACAAGGTTTGTTTAAGAAATTACTTTTATGTAGATTCCTATTTCTTTGCTTCTCAGACTAAACTCAAAAGGTATGCTGTTGAGTAGAACAAAGGATAAAGGAGGGTTTCTCTCTCGAAACAGATGGCTGTATGTTGAGATACTTTAAAGAAGTGAGTAGTTCACTGGTAATTAGACTTGTATACTTGTCTTGCCATATCCGAGCTTTTAAATGGACAGCAGGAGATAAAGAATATACTAGGAGAAAAGCTGGGTTGATTCCTGTAGCAGTAAAGGTAGAAGGGTGGTAACAAGATAGCAATTGGTTGGGAGGTGGCAGTGGATGGAGGGAAAACAGCATGGGAGGGAGCAGAAAAAGGAAGAATGGAAAGGGAAAATTATTTCTGTCCCTCTGGTAAGAACTTAGGGCGTTTATGATTGAAGCAACTCCTACTTTTTCTAGGACGTTTCCTTTTCCCTGCTTTGCTACAGAAGTGTCATTAAGATATAGAATGGTCTTCAGGTGAATACTTTGAAATTACGATTGTTCTTGCCACATAATTCACAGAGTTTCACTCAAGTCGGAGCCAGAACATCACAATTGCCCTGAGAAGTTCAGCAGGTTATTTTAGTTGGTGCTGTGGAAGCATGCAGGAATATATCCAAGTTGAACTCAAGGGGAAATGGTCAGACCAGTTGCAGATTTCATCAGGTTTGTAGTTACATTAGGAACCTCATATGAGTCTTTAAAAATTATTTAGAATTGAAAAACTGAAAAAATTTGAGCAAAAAATGTTATGCAAAAATTGTCAGTGTGAGTATGGATCTGATATCAGTATGAGAGGGCAGGTTCACTGAGGCATCAGTTAATTCATGATTGAGATAGCCCTGTGTACTTAAATACTGTATTCTAGCAGTGTGTATAACAATTAAGAGGCATCAGTTATACTTTGTCTTTTTGTTGTATGTAAGTGTGCAGTAGAGTTGTGAAGTTGTTCCTCAACAACAGCAGTTGTTTCTGCCTGGATCTTCATTATCTTGGGAGTAGTTTCTCAATGGATGGCGAGGCATTCACACTGTCTTTTATATTGCTTTCATAGCCCCATCTCGTCCTTCATCTTGGATTCATAGAGCTGATGGGCAAAGCAGTTGGCAAAGAGAGTGAGTGACTTCAAGGAGGAACAGACTTACATGCCCTTTACTATGGAGTTGACAGAAAAGTAGAGAAGATGGAAACAGGGTGAGCATGGTTCTTGCAATGAGGGAGTCTGATGGATTGTATGCCAGAGAAAGGTTAGAATAACAGGCCTGGAGATGGGGACAGAGAATGTGAAACAGGATGTTAACTGGCTAAAAAAAAGAGAGAAATGTCAAAACAATGTAGAGAGGGAAGAAGGAGAAAAGACTGATAAAAGATAGAGTGGGTCTAGAAACAGCAACTAGAAAGTGGAATGCAAAGGCTGTTGACTCAGGAGAACCAGTGAGAACTATAAGACAAAATTAATATCTTCAGCAGAGGATAATATCTTCCACTGAAAAAAATGAGAAAAAAATGAGTAAAAGGAAGAAATACATCTACTTTATATTACTTTTCTGTGCTTTTGGCAAGGCAGTTCTGTCAACCACTGGGCACTGTTCTGCGTTCTTTTCCACCATCGACAGTTGCCTCATTACTTCCTTAAGACAGTGTCATAGAAATGGACTTGTGAAGCAAATGTCCTGATTCTGGAAAGCACAGCAAGGTAGTATATTTTCTGCCCAGTGACAGACAGGCTGCCAGGAGCTAGTCTGTTAAAGTCATTTTCTTGGAAAGTATCCTCAAAAAAAGAGAGAAAAGTGATTACATTTTCTCCAGTGTACCCCATGACTTTCTTGTGGTAGCATCAAAATAACTTTGAGGAACAGTTTGTATAGAGGTGACCTCCATACATCCCTTCCAGGCTAAATTACTCTGTGATTGATCCTGCTCAAAAGCAAGAAATCCATAGTGGGATGTGAAGTTTGAGTTCTGTTTCTGGTGCAGTTTGAAAGGGCTTAATGAGCAGTGCTCTGTTCTGGCAAAGTTAAATGAGAATTAACCAGGTGGTTGACTTCCATGGTCAAAATCAGACATCCACAGTCCCAACAGTGACTGTTGCTTGAGTTCCCTGGGTAAATAACTCGATTAGCTCTGCAAGATATCCTTCTCTTGAGTTAGAGATCAGTTTAGGACTTCCCTCCCTTTGCAGCAATACCCATGGGTTTCCAGAAAGTGAGACAGGAAAAGGCACACGTGCTCCTAGCGTCGGCAGCTTGAGCTCATTAGTTTTGATTTTCAGATAACACTGGCATTGTCTCAGCAGCCTGCTTTCACATTTATGGCCTTTCCAGACTGCTTATCTTGGGGAGACTGTGCTTTCGATTCGTGCTTGGCCTTCCTCAGTTGTGCAGGACATTCAGCTCACAGCCCAGACAAAGCACACTACTGTCTGGGCAGCCCCAGCATCTACTGCTGAAGATGTAAAGGGAGGACACAAAGAGGAGGTAGTTCTCCCATGCAAATCTTTCCTTCTGGCAGTCCTGTTCAGTGGTTTTGCTGAGGTCTTCTGAACCAATGCATCAAAAATAGCTAAACTATTAGAAATTACTCCATCCCATGAACGCACATGAAGGTACTTTCGTGATGAGATTGAAAATGAGCCTTATGCTTTACCATCTCCATTAGTTTGCATCCCAATCACTTTCTTCTTGTTAATTCATCTTGGGATGTTTCGTAAGACTACTCAGCATCTGTCAGTGAGTTCTTTGGGATGGTCTATGGAAAGGATAGAACCTTTGCTGAAGAGCATTTACTGTGTTTCCTCTACTGCAGTTCCCTACTCAGTGCTGAGATTTCAAGAGGCTTTGAGTAAGCTGGTTGAGCCTCCTTTTGAACTCATCATGGGTTTTTCTTTGTATTTTATTTCCTTTAAAGTTTGTTTCCTTCCGTATGGCAGCCACCTTTTGCCAGATGAGTAAGGCACTCCAGTTCTTCCTGGCTTTTGCCCCATTTACCACCTTCCAAAAAAGATTGTGGTGGCTGTATGACTGCATCTCAGATTTTCCCTGGGGCGATCTCTGATTTCTTTTCAATCAGTTCATTTAATTGACCGTGTTTATTTCCCTGGCCCTTGTGGCTCCCTGAGTGCAGCTATTCGTCAGAAGCTAGATGTTAAGCATCCTTTTCATGTTTTACCTGGAGACTTTCTTAAACCATCTCATCTGTTCTTAGCATTTGGGGCTAAGCCCAAAAGGGAAGCTCTCTCAATCAAAGGGCTATCTAAATGGATAATGTGATACTTTGAGACCTGTAACAGGAGGCAAATGTCCCAGTCCCACTGCTCCCCTGCTTATCCCACCAGAGGTACAGTGGCTTTGAAGGCTTACTTGGGCAAGATTCCCAATGCTGATGTTTGCAAGACAGCTAACTGGAACTTAGTACACGTACCTAGCGTACTGCTTAGATGTAAAGCCTAGGCATGATGCCCACTTTAGAAAGCGGCTTTGTAGCCTGTATTTGCTTAGTTTAGTCCTCAGCTGTCCTCCTGAGAGCTGCTGTTCAGTGTCCAAGAGCAGGAAACGATGGAGACAACTTTCATCAGAAAGAAGATGAAGTAACTTGGCACTCACTGGAGTTTAGAGGCTAAATTGCCTCTTAAAAGATCATCCTTACTGCTTGTCTAAGGAGTTTCCAAGCTGTAAATAGGATGGGAAGAAGGATGCCTTTGTGTCCTGTGTTCTCTTTTTCTAGATGTTGTCCTGGTGACATTAGCTGCCTTCTTCAAAGTCTGTAAAATTCTGTTTGAATGCTTTTTATGCTCTAGTTTGGCGTACAGCATAAATCCAAACAAACTGACCTGAGACAGGAATACATTTTCCTCTTCAGTGCCTCCTGTCTGTGTCCACTACTAGCATCTATATTAGCAAATCCAATTTCTTGGGAACATCCTGGAGCTATTCTTATCCAAAATCTTTTCTAAAGAGACAAAGCACTATTATTTCCTAGAAAGTTTGGTCAGCTTCTTGCGCATGAATTCTTAAAGCATTGTCTTGTGATTTCTTTATGCCACTTATTTTTATAGTGTTTTCTAAAAATAAATGTAAGTCAAGAGTAATCAGGGAGAGAGGCACCACATCTGACATGTAAATAGAAGCAAATAGATGCTACGATGTGTCACTGCAGTCAGTGGTCAAATATCCAAATTTTAATCTCGATGGCTGAGTTAAATAAAAAGAGATCCTTTTAAATAACTTAACATTCCCTTAATGATTCATGAAAGGTAAACTTGAACATTTGACTTCATTGCAATAAATACTGCTAGTTTAATTTTTTATTATTCTTAAACCACAGCCAGCATGCTGGAGTCAGTTATTTGCAGTGTATTTTTAAAGTCCATATTGAAATATTAGCCATAACTCTCTGCTGTGTATAAAAAGGAGGTGGGGGTGGGGGGGCTGGTTATGTTTGAAGTTTAATCATGCTTCTACTTACGCTCAGTCCCAGAGCAATCCTTTTTTCTGCTGCTGAGCTGAAACAGCTAGTAGCCAGGTTTGATCTGCTGCCCCATGGAGCAGTGCCCTATGTGAATTTGAAGTTTTCTCAACCCGGGAGGCCTGCAAATAAAGACTAGCCTCAGGTAGCCAGATCTCTCCTTCCCAAAGCAGTTCCTGGGGCGCTGCCTGGAGCAGTCCTCCTGAAATTGTTTCAGGCAATTGCTGTAGACTATCTCCACTACTGCCCCTCTTACCCCTCCTTCCCTCTCCTCCTCCTGGCAGAAGGGAGGAGTTTTGGAATCCAGGAGTCCTATTTGACTTTAATAAAATGAAAAAGAAAAAAAAAAGGCCAAAAAAAAAAAGCAGGGCAGTTTGTAGGGAACTGGCACAGACTGTGGAAACAGGAGCCACAGCAAGACAAAACCCAGTGGCCTTCAAAACTTTTTTCCCTTCTTTTTCACCACATGACTTGGAGGATGTGGACAGTAATTAAAGGACCCCCTAGCTCCTCATTTTCTGTGCCTGCTCCTTTGATCTGGTTCGTGTCGGGTAGCTATTTTCATTGTTCCTGTCTTTTCTTTTATTCTCACCCAGCCCCTTTGATGTGAGCAATGATGATCTTTAATTCCAAAACAGGGGATGGGCAGGATAGCAGTCCTGGCCTTACATAATGCATCTTTCACATCTCATTTTTAAACTTGAGCACAATAGGTGTACATCTGAGCTTGGGGACCATTAACCCTTTCCACGCACAGGAACCACCAGGGAGGTAAGGAGCCTTCCACTTTTGGTAACGTCAGTCATGTTAATCTGCTGTAGATGCCTACAGATGCAGTTGTGAAAAAGATTATTATTATTATTATTATTTCCCTGCAAATATGATGGATCTCTAAATATAATCTGGAGGGAGTTTGTCCTAATTGTTCCCATGTGGGAAAAATGTGCTGAGAAAGAACAGTGAAGCTAATGCAGTTATTCTGACTGGCTTCACTTGGCAGCACAGTGGGAGTGAAGCATACTGTTTATTAGTGTATGTTAATAAACTATAAGGGACAAGCTGCGGGTGGCGGTTTATAAACTGTTAGCTCAGGTAGGATAGATGACAATATGGAGGTTATTAGTAACATTAGCAGGAGAGAAGAGCTGGAGGTTCTTATTGTTGTCTTGAAATCACAGAAGCTTGTTATGTCTCAGTGCGCTGCATCTTCATCACAGGATGTGCCATCAGATTAGCTGCACTCAGCCTCCCCGAGCCCAGGAGGGTAGCAGCTGTCCACCCCTGCCACAGTCATTGAGGTTGGAGCACCTTCATGCCAGACAATCCGAGGTGGCACATGCAGGAGCCACTCTGTCACACTATCCCGGGGTCTCCCTGCTGCCAGGCCGCCCAGGCTGGCACACGCTACACCCCTGTTCCACGCTTTTACAAGTGACACACGACCCACTGTGCGGGATGGCCCCCACGCCACAGCCCCAGGGAGGCAGGTGGTGCTGGCAGAGCCCCATCCCCAGGGCCAGCAGCCCGGGGGCTGCCCTGGGGAGCCGCCGCATTAGCGCAGTCCCCATCTGCCTCGGCGGCACCTCCTCCCTCCGGGCCCCGGCAACAATGGCTCTGCTTCTGCCGCCTGCGCCCTGCCCAAGCGGGGCCCACTGACATTTGCAGAGTTCAGTCGTCACCGCACCATTTGCTTGGGAAATGGGCCTGTAATTGTAAATAGAGAGTCTAGAATTTTCAAACTTCAGGACTCCTGCACCCAGTTTAACTCTAAATGCCGTGAAGGGGAGGGGGCTCAGCTTTCCCCAGAGCCTTTCATCTTAGCAGGATTTGTGACTTTTTTGGAAATTCATAAAATTAGAGGTCTGCTGCTCAGCCACTTGAATATTAATGTTTAAACATTTTGTTACTGTTTTCCATGTTCAGAAGCAGATATTAATGGGTACAAATTTTTTAAAAAAAGAAAACATTGTCCCTGTTTTCTTGTCAGAATTGAGGCAAAGTGCAACAAATTATCAATAAGAAATAACTAAGAAGCAGTGACAACAGCAAAAGTGTGGTAATGGACAGAGGACAATGTGCATCCTGATGTGTCTGTTTTAGTTTAACACTTGCCTTTATTTTCATTCAAAAAATACATTTATTCCTCTATGTCTGAAACAATTTTTAGCTGTGGATTTTTACCCTCCTGACACCAGCTCTTTTAGAGACATAAAATGTGTGTTATGTTTGTGCAATTCTTAAAATAACAGCTGTTTATTAGATGACTTTCAGGGAGATGGTTGTTATACGTTATGGTCCTTCATCAGCAAAGTACTTCAGCAGATGCCTAACTTCAGCACGTGACTGGACACGTAGGCTTCTCAGCCTGCGCTTGCTTAAACCTGGGCACATGCTTAACTTTGCTGAATAGGGGCCAAGACCAGATGTAGTGAATACCTATAATTAACTTTGCTAAATGGCTTACAATATGCCACTTGTTTTCATGTGCTTTTAAATTTCCCACTTGATTATCATTTGGACTGAACCTCTGTGTGATTGTCCTTGTCTGCAGAGCTCTCTCTCTCTTTTTTTTTT
>WBNH01003661.1:53380-100113 GCA_013401255.1 Urocolius indicus | reverse complement strand
GGGGGTGGGCGCCGCGGGGCCGCGGGGCCGGCGACCGGGGCACAGCGGCGGGGAGCCGCGGTCGCCCCCCTCGCCCTCCCCGCGGGACGCGCTGCTGCTGGCCGTGGCGAACCTCAACGTCGTGCCCGGTCTCCTGCCCTACAACCTGTCCCTGGAGGTGGTGATGGCGATCGAGGCGGGGCTGGGCGACCTGCCCCTCTTCCCCTTCTCTTCCCCCAGCGCCTCCTGGAGCAACGACCCCGTCTCCTTCCTGCAGAGCCTCTGCCACACCGTGGTGGTGCAGGGGGTCTCCGCTATCCTCGCCTTCCCGCAGAGCCGCGGGGAGATGCTGGAGCTGGACTTCGTCTCGGCGGCGCTGCGCATCCCCGTGGTCAGCATCGTGCTGGGCGAGTTTCCCCGGCGGAGCCCGGTAAGGCGCCGGAGGTGTCGGGGCGGCTGGCAAGCCCCTCCGCCCAGCCGCAGGGCAGTGCGGTGTCCCGCACGCCCGGGCATTCTGCGGGAAGGGTCAGGAGACGGTGGGCTGGCGGCTGCGCACGGCCGCGGGAGCCGGGCAGCGGTCGGGATGGGGAGGGACGGGGCCTTGCCCGGGAAGAAACGGTGTGCGGGGCTGCCCGAACCGCCTTTCTGCTCTTCCTCTCCTTTTGCATCCTCTCCCGTGTTTGGCCTTGATCTCGGCCCGGGGGGTCAAGGGGCCCGAGGATCCTCTCCGATGAACGGCAGAGCTCGGTGGCAAACGCGAAGTTGTGCGCCCGGAGCTGCACATCGCATTAAGTTGTAGAGTTGAGAGAAAAGGCGTCCAGCACATGCACGAGTCAAAAGCTGCCCTTCTGGAGGTCCTTAGCTTGGCTTTTGGAGAAGGATATGCTTTGTAGACCAAAAGGCCATTACTAGGAAAAAAAACAAAAACAAAAACAAAACAACAACCTAACGTGCTAAACTCAGCGTTCAGAACGTTTATTACTGATCGAAATGCTGCATACTCTGTGTGGTCATGGCAGGATGATGACCCTTCTCAGGGATGTTGTTCACTTGCCTTTGCATGGAGATATCTAAAGCGTTATTTTTTTTCATTACTTGTAGTTCATGCATCATTGCTAGAACAGATTTTTGCTAAATCCAGTTGCCTAACTAAGGCAGCAGAAACTAAAGTCTGTGTCTCTTTGATTGTGTAGCTAAAATAGTAGAAACTGAACTCAGTGTGTGTGACTGTCTTAGGCACACATTGTAGCACCCAAGGAGGGGCTGAACTTTCTGTCATACAGGGATGGCACCAGTGTTACACACTCTGCAAAAAGGTGATATTTCTGTGGTTTTGTGTGATGGATGCCAGTAATCATCTTCAGGCAAAAAAGAAAAATAAAAGGAAAAAATGTGCTGTTCTGTGTGGCCCGTGCAAGGGAAGTTGTAAGGAAAATGGCAGAAGATGCCATGTAAGTAGCCTGGAGAAAGAGTTGTTTTACGTAAAAAGAGATAGCTCATCTTTGTTCTGAAAATGTAATCAGAAAAAAAGACTGCCACCTGTATTTGCTTTGCAAAAGCAAGTATAAACCCCAGCATGGATCACTGGATCACTTCTATTTATTTTGGTTTTTTTGTTGTTATCTTGTGTTAGAAAAGGTAGAAGAAAAAAGTCTGTGCTGGGCATCTCCTAGTCTATAACTGAAGGTGTGATTGCTATATGCTGGTCTGAACTGAGCCAGTTGACTGTACCTCAGCAAAACCCACATTACTCAGATTTCTGTATGTTTATGCAGAAACTCAAGGGTAATCAGTGACATTGAATCCACCATTGATGCACATTTGGTGCCAATAACATCCAAGTTGGCTTAGTTACATCTATCAGCCTTGCAGCTGTACTGGAGTCAACAGTCAAAGCTCCCTGAGAACCTGACCCTGAACCCAGCATCTCCTGGCTCTGTCTGTTAAAATTAGAATTATTTTATTTTCCCTGCAAGATGTATCTAAGTCCATCCAAAGCTGCCTGAGGACACAGTTGTTTCACATAGTTCTCAGTGGAAAGCCAGCTGGATCAATCTGTCCAAATAGGACTTTGTCCTTAAGCAGACATTTAAACGCCATTGTCTTTAGTGACAGTGAAATCAATGCTGAACCTGTGCTGAATAAAATCTGGTTGTTTTTTCCAGCTAAGCTGAAAAAAAAAAATTAAAAAATCATACCCTTCAAGGCTCTGTGGATTTAAAAAAAATCTCAGCCTTACTCAAAGGCCAGCAGGTAATACATTAGTCTCTCAAGATTGGCTTGGAGATTTTGGGTTGGCCTCACTGCTTTCTGAACTCTTGTTTCATGCTTTCATGTAATAAATATCATTTTTACGCTTATGCTGGAGGCAATGTCCCAGCAGCCTTACCTTGCACACTTCCCAGAGTTATAGGATTTCCAAAAGCGTCTGGGACATAGAGGACTGCACAGATATTGGTCTCAGTAGCCTCTGGTGGCTTGCCACCTGCTGCAGGCAGGAATTTTTTGTCACACTCAGTCCCATGCCATCACTGGCATGAGAAGAACATACCATGGACTTCACACCTTCCAGTTTAACAGCCCTGGAGCTACAGGCTGACTGCTTCTGCTGATTGGCAATTTTAGAGGAAAAGAGTGTAAATGACATCTTTGCAGGCGCGACAGATTTTGGTGATAGGCCCAGCATGCAGTTTTCCAGAAAAGTCAGGAAGAGAAGACTGAGGTCTAACCCTGCTTCTAAAATGTAAAGCATTGGCCTCCCTGTGGTTTGTTTTAAGGCAGTAATGTCTAACAAAGTCTCATTTTCTACATTATGCCAAGACAGGAACATCCACATACAACATTTGTACTGCTGCTGAATGTTAACACTTCTGCTTCACACAGAACTTCATAATAAACAAATTTTCATTGTAATTTGAAAACCACATTCATCTCTGAGCAAATATTTCCTAACATGACAAAAAGCAATATTTAAAATGAAAATTAAGATAAGGATCCAGAGCTGAAACATGTTTTAATAATTCTGTCTGTTGGCTCACTGACATTTGATAGTACCCTTCAAATGTGTAACATAAAGAGGAAATCCACAGTGCCACAGATGAACAACTACAGACAGATGTGTTTCTGAAGTGTTTTCAAAAGTTTTGAGTTGTTTGAGCATCTTTGAAAGTCTGTTTCTAATTAAATTGTACTCTTCTGAAGGTTAAAAAAACACCCACACAAACAGCCTTCCCCTACAACAACTAACAACTAGAAGACAACAGCCATCACGAAGTGTGATGCAGCATTCATTCTCTCATAAGAAACAGCTTTTGCAGGAGGTTCGGAGTTGTGAGTGGCAGTGCAGAGGTAAACCTGTTTGGGATACTGATTTATGACAAGATGGGTGGTATGGGATCTCAATGGATATGACCAACAAAAATAACACCGAAGTCTCTACCAACTACTTTTTAGTAGGAAACACAACAGGAAACGCAAGCTTTCCTGGATGTTGTGGGTTTTCAGAGAAGGCACATTCCAAATTAAACTCAGATCGTAAAGTCAGTGACCTGTAAGAAGAACAATTTCAAATGGGGCCCTGAACAGTAAGAAGTTTTTGATCAAATTAAACAGGAAACTGTTCATTCAGGAGCCCTTGGACCAGCCCGGGCAGAGTAAGATGTTAAAAATGTGCTCTACACTGCAACCAGGGAGAATGGCTCTACCTGGAGCCTCTGACAGAAAGCACCCAGGGAGAGCAGACCCACCCCATGGATTTTGGAGTTGGAGATATCAAGGATTGAAGGCCTGCTATATCCCAGCTCAAAAAAAAAGGTGTTAACAGAATATGAAGGCATTTGAGCTGCCTTGGAAGTGGTTGATACTGTAGCACAACCTCTCCTGGCACCCTGTCTGCTGATACAGGGCTGAAAGTTCAAAGGGAGAATCTCTTCCACACATCCTGCCACTGATACCACATGGAGTTAGGTGGTTGCAACTGATCAAACAAACAGGCTTGAATCAGAAGCCTCAGTCACCCAGGAATCTTGAAAGTGATCACAGACTGGGCAGAAGGCAAAGATTCTGGAATATCACCAGAACAGGTGACACTTGCTGAAGAGAACCGATGTTCAGTGACAAAAAGGACAAAAGGACCATTGAAGTTTAACCTGTCAGGCAGCTAAATGTGACACTGCTGCTTGTTTACTCCCTCACACCCTGTTGAGGTGGGGCAGAGAACTGGGGAAGAAAAGTAAAATTTGCGAGTTGAGATAAAGACAGTATAACTGGACAGAAAAGAAAAGGAATATAACAACAACAATTATAATAATAATAAAAGAATTATAATATACAAGTGATGCACTGTGCAATTACTCACCGTTTGCCAACCAAAGGCTAGACAATTCTTATGCATCAGCCCCCAGCTAGCCTTCTGCCTAGTTTAAATGCTGAACATGATGTCATATGGTCTGGAATATCCCTAGGGTTAATTTAGGTCAGCTGTCCTGGCTTTGTGCCCTCACAACATTCCTGCACCCCCAGCCTACTCACTGGAGGGGTGTTAACCAGAAAATGTCTTGATGCTGTACAAGCACTGTTCAGCAATAACCAATATATCCCTGAATTGTCAACACCACTTCCAGCACAAAGCCAAAACACAGCCACTATAAAGAAAATTAACTCTGCCCCAGCAAAAATCAGCACAGTGGCAAAATGCACACTTGGCTTCAAGAGATGCTACACTGAGTAAAATGTGACATACTATTTTCATTTCTGTATGTGATTTTATGACTAATATGTACTGACAGTAAATCCAGACACTACTGTGACCTGAAAAAAGCTCTTTACTTTTCTGAGTCTACTGTCACACTCTTGGTAGGTAAAAGTAACAATTTAACACTAACATTCAGCAAGCAAAAAAACCCACTGGATTTCTTTACTACTAACAGGAATGCAAATAGCACTGAAGCTTTGACAACTCATTAATTTGGAGACAGCAGCTCACGAGCATTAATGCCATTGAGGCAAGGCTTGTCACGTTACATATGTTTGTATGAACGAACACACTTTATTTTTTTCACTCCAGGACTGGCAACATCATTAATAATTTTCCCAGGGATGGAACAGGGAAAAGATCCAGGAATGTGAACCATAAATAAATGCAGTAGTATCACTTCTAGTTCTACAATTCAGAGTTGAGAGTCTGAGAAGTATAGTATTAATTTTATAGGTAATACTCTCAGAAGCACAGGAGAGATGGTGCTTGCAGCAGCATTCTCTGAACTTTAGAACTTAAGGAATATTTTCAGTGAGTTTCTGATAAATCAGTAGCTCTGATGTGTTTTAATATGGAAAGGAATCTTCTCAGAGCAACGAAACAGAATAAAGTAAATCTGAATCATCAGTCCCTGTGTAGCTAGTCTGTGCTTTATCTCATTTTCTGAGAAACTGGAATTGCAGCAATGCTGATTACCACTATGACTTCAGAGAGGGTCAAAAGAATAAATAAATCAAGTCAGATTTTTCAGGTTAAACAATGAATTTCCAGGTGAAGTTGCAAGCAGCCTTGGAACAGATGCTGTAGAAAGAAACTGACTATTAGCATTTATACTTTAAAAGGATTTTTAAAGAAATTAACCTTTCTTTTTAAAACAACTTTATATGTATATCAAACTACTCTGGATTTTTATAGATATAAACTCCTCCCTTTTGGAAATAGCCAGGAATACCTGTGCGTGTAACCATATCCTCAGAAGTCATGCTGACCCGCAAGACACTGGCTGTGCAAAGTACCACTGAGGGCAGGCAAGAATTACAGCAAGGGAATGGAGATGTGGAAAAGCTTCTGTCCAACTAAATGCCCAAAGACATATATGGGTTTTTTTTTCCTGCTTCAACCTAGAATTGCATTTTTGCAGGAAAGAGGTTTTGATTAGCCCCCAAAAATTTTTTTAAATCACATTTTCCAGGACAGCCAGCAAAAGACATGCTTAGCTGCAGGCTCTGGTATTCAAACTATCTTTGCCAGTGTGGCTTAGTTCAAATGTTGAAGCTTGTACTAGTCACTGTATAAATAAGAAATATGTATTCAGTCTTTCTCTGTGATCACCAGCCCTCCTCACCTCACTCTGCATAAATAGAACAGCGCATACCTTTTGTGCACATCAAGAGAGTTGATGAGAAGTGCCTTGAGGGAAAAAAGGATGGAAATTGAAAAGACGTGCAAACACACATTCTCTTCCAGCCAAAGGTCTATGTGCAGTTTTGCCCATGGTGAGCTTTTGAAACTTGAACAATTTAGGCCACGGATCATCTGTACAGTGAGAATCCATTTACATTATCAGCTCATGTAAAAAAGCTGTGGGTAACTAACACTTTTGCTCCATAGCCAGGTATCCTGGAGAGTCATTAATTCCTTTAAACACAGATTTCAGACACATAACTGATGTTTTGCTGGCACTGTTGTGTTCATACCATCATGCAAAAGGTCTCATTATAACAGTCCTCTATTAAAATGCAGTTACTCGGTATTTACTAAGTAATTAAATCTCGTGCTTCTCACACGCTTTTCCCCAATATCACACATTATCCTCAGGTTGTTACTTTGAGAACAGTTTTACTTGTGTTGCTGCAGTGTGTTGAACATTGTCAGCTATGAAAGTGGCACAGTTTTCATAGTTCACTGTGTTGCCATGTTACCTTTAAGTTAATAAATGATGTGTGTTGAAGGGAAAGGAGTCCTTATTTATATTCTTACCCATGGTCAGAAAGACTTCAAGTTTTGTGAAAGTGATGTTGACATAGCATTTGGGAGTTGTATTGACACTTACTGTATTTTGTGTTTTTTCATCTTGTTTAATGTTCAGGGTCTGTTTTCTCTGTGTGTTGCACCCTTGATAATATAAGAAGTCATCCTTGTCTAGTAAACTGTCAGAGTCATAATAAAAAACATTTAAAACACCACTAAAGGCATTCAGTCATGTAAAACATGATTGCAGCCTACCTTTCCATGGGGATTTCTTGAAAGAGATTTCTTCTATCAACGATCTTTGCATACTCAAAATCATAGGACAATGAAAAGGAAATGAAAAAACCCAACCAAACAAAACCCAAACAAGCACTAGTCTTTTTACCCTAGTTACAGCATTTAAGGGAAGACTGAAAAAGATCCTTTTTGAGAATGCAGGACCGTGGTATTTTTATTTTTAGTTCTCTCCTCTTGATCTGTAATTTTAATGTCTTATTGATACAGAAGGAGTCAGAACTCTGCTGGGGTGAATTTTTCCAGGTAGCACCTTTCATTGCTGTCTCCAGCCCCACTCTTTAGGAAGAAAGCCCCTGGAAAACCTATTAAATTGACTATCCTGCCACAGGGCTTTTGAAATTAAGGGATCTTGCTGCTTAGAATATTTTAGCATGGTATATGGTAATTGTATATGTATGAGAATGTATTCTTTTTCCAGGTGCTTTATTGCCTATGGAGATGCAATTTTTCGAGGTGAAAAAGTATTTTCAAGTGTATTATTTCAATACTTGGAAGGAGCTTGTAATATTAGAAAGTTGGTGTTCCTTATCACCAAAGTTTCTGTAAAATCTTGTAGCAGACTCTTTTCTTAAACTCTCCTAAGTTTTTTTCAAAACTCAGATAGTATAAAAGTGTTCTCATTTTATAGTATCTATAATTTTTAATATAAATTCTGAGTCTTGGTTTGCAGAACCACCATTCACAGTGTTATTCTCCGTCCATAATTTTCTGTACATTTTTCTTTTCATGGCAATTACAATTTACAGAAATGTTGGGCATACCAGGGCTTGAATGTCTGCTTATTTCAAACCTGGGGGAGGGGGGGGAGGCAGAGGGGGACGAGGTGAGTGGTGGGTATAAGTGCTACAGACTTTGCAACTGGATAGTGGAGCAGCATTTGAAGTCCGTAACAGCAGAGATGATTCATTTGAGTGGCTTCAAGTCAACAGCGAAAAGTCTGTCTCACAGCAAGAGGGTATTTCCTAGTGCACTGAGCATATAATTATTTATGGTATCTGACTCAGGAATCCTTAGATAAGGTTCTGCCAATGATCACTTTGTTCTTGAAATACATGCAGTTCTGTCAAGTTTTCTCAAGTCACTTTGTCAGTTGCGTCAATTCCATTAGAAAAGAGTGGTGAAGAGTTAAAGTTTGAGAAGAGATGGGAGGAAAGTGATTCTTGTAGTTAATTACTATACCAGTTGACGTTTCTTGCATAAATGAAAACCAAATATCTGTATTGGATTTATATGAAAACTCAAAAGCAAAGATGCCTGCTTTGTATTTTGATGTGTATTTGCTTATTAGCTTCCTTCCGTGCTGTATTTGTGATAGCATGCTAGATTCTGGAGAAAATATCTGAGCTGGCTGGTAACAAGATTTTCTCATTCCTCATCCTGTGCTGCTTCTCTGGTGCAGAAAAATATGAACATGGAGTTCAGTACCATACATTATGTTTTCTGTTGTATTTTTTTGCTACTCTGTGTATTCACGAAATGTCTTCCTCACTGCATAGCCTGGAAGGGGCCTTTCATAATATACTGCACAAACTCATGTAGATACTGAGCAATTAAACAATAACAGGGTTAAATTCTTGATTATTACTTTACTGAATGATGTTCATTATCAGAAAAAAAAACCCACTGGAGAATACTTATCTTTATTCACTAAGTAAAAATTAAAATTTGGCCAAGAAAGACAATTTTAAAGACAATTTGTTAGCAAATACAAACATTATGGTACCAAACAGATTGCTATCAAAGAAAATACTCTAGAAATTCTAAATTGTGGTGTTCACTGCAACTTCCCCCAGGAATTTATTCCCAAAAGTCAGAGAAAGCACATCAACTTTCCACTACAATGAAAGTCCAGCTATGGAAATTAGAAACAACCTAAGATCTTGTCATGCTATATGTTATTCAGTTCAATGCTCACAATTAAACTCAAAGACTACTTAACAAATGTTCTCATGTAGGGTATATTTAATGAGTTCTTTACTATTTAAACCCATGAAATACTGAAAACACACACTGTATTAGAACTTCAGGCAACCTTGTCCTATTTACAGTTTTAAGCTATCAAATAAAATGTTCATCTCTCTTGTTCTTTTCTTCTGTGAAGTTCCATGTAATTTTTTAATGTGAAAGAAATCCAGGCATAGCATAGCTAGAATTTATGTATTTGTTGTAATTAGCATAAAATTGGAAAAAAGTACACTTTCTTTTAAATATCTCGTATTTTATTTCAAAGCAGAACTGAATGATAAATGTATGTTTCTGTAGAACTTATTGAAGATCTTTTAAAGAAGGAAAGTATTATCTTTCCAGTTTGATTGAATAAGAGAGTACACTGAATCTTACTGCAACACCAACAGCTATGCATTGCAGAATTTATTCTAATAACTGAAGGGAGACAGAGAAAAGAGAAGGAAGAAAACAAGAAGAGGAAGCAATAAAACTAGAATCACAAATGTCGGTGCCATAGGGAGAGAGAAGGAGAAAATAATCTGAACTGAGGGAGGGGAAAAAAAAAAAAGAAAAAGAAATGTTCTCTGTCTCCACTTTTTGTGATTCCAGAGGCATAAAAACAAGGGAACTGAATTTTACATGAAAGCACTATACAAAGATCTGGGATCACAAAGCACAGAGCGAAACATCTTGCCCAAGTCAGGGTTAAATTAGCAGGGCTGTCTTGATGTCTGGCTAAGGATGGTTACTTCCAGAGAGTAATACTTCCCAAAAAAGTAGTGCAGACCTCCCAGGGAACTGCTAAGCCAACATCTAGGAAGCGGTAAAAGGAATAGGGATTAGATCAAAGGTGAATAATGGTTTAGTGCTGCTGCTGGAGGAGTTCTTGCAAAGGATATGAGGCTGTGGTGTTGGTGGCTGTAATTAGTGGAAGACCTTTTTTCCTCCTTGATGCTAAGAATATAGGAGGAGAGATGCACCTTGGCATCTCAGGACACAATCCCACTTGATGCTCAGGTATCTGGGGTCAGATATCTGGTTAACATTTCAGAGTGCCAGGAAGACAGACCAGGGTTGCCTGGACACATTCAGCATCATACTAATAGGTATAAAAAGGCAATTTTGTAATGCATGGGAACAAATTGAGGGATAGTGGCTTTAAGATTGCAGCTTTGGACATCAGAGGCTCTTCTTCTGGTCTGATCCTGAGGGTTTCCACATTTTCTCAAATGCACTGTCAATCAGACAAGTTGGTTCCCACCACTATGAGGAGAGGATGTGCAGATGGTGGAAGTAACAGTAGAACTGGGAGAAAGATTTAAGCTTGAGTAGGCAGCAATGATAGATGATTCATTTATTAAGGGAGTCACACTCGAAAAAAGCCATTTGTGCAAGGGACTTCTTGTCACTGTGACTAAGTAGTTCACAATCTGGCCCCAAGTGCTTCACAGCCGTCACATCAAACTACTAACATTACTCTTGGTAACTCTGCACAACTATATGAAGAACTGAGAAGGGACTGGGCAGCATGGCATACCGCAAAGCACAATAAACCACGGTGATTGTTACATGCTGCCTTTGCAGGGCATTGCAACCAGATACTTATGTGCAGCTGGCCTTGGGACTTGGTTTTAGCAGTTGACAGGAATTTACAAAGTATCTCTGTTCAAGCTTGATGTTCACCACTGGGTCCTGAGCTTACTGTATCATTTCCCCACAGTGTGGTACAATATGGCCATTCACGAGCATCTTACATCCCTGAAGCATATGTATATATATGCAGCATATATATTCTAGGTAAACCTGCTTTAGCAATGGGGGTGAACTAGATGTTCTTTAGAGGTCTTTTCCAACCCCCAATGCTATGATTCTATGGTATACCCTGTATGGTATACACAAGTCCCAGAGGACTTGTGTGTGCTGCTGCTGTGTTCAGCATCCATCCCTGTCTCTGGGAGGTATGTGAGGGCGTTACGGACAAGTTTGGAGATAATGCTGAGCCTCTTGAATGCATCCTGCTGCATGGGGTCTGCCCTGCAATGGACTGCACCCTTGCAGGAGTGGTGAGGTGGGAAAACCCTCAGAAGCTGACTGTAAGATTTAAACTTGGCACAGATTTGAAAAGATCTGATGTACAGCATGCTGGCTAATTAACTTTTATCTGAAATGTTTCAGTCACCTGAATTTGCATGGCTGCAGGCAGCAGGTGGTGAGGAGGAGAAGGAAGGGGAGAAGAGCGAACATGAACACAAGTGCACCCTCAGCTGCCACTGAAGCACAGTAAACAGGGAAATTGCTGTGATCGTTTTATTGTTATTATTATATAGGAAATTCAGGAGCAGGCACCATTTTTCCCTTTTCTTCCTACAGTATTTTTGTTACTTTTTCTTCTCCAGCTTTCATCTGTGATGATAGTTTCCAAAGCTTGTTTTACAATGTATTTGAAATGCATTATAAAAATCTATGAATATGCTGCACAGGCATATTTTAAACTCTTAGTATTTCCCTAAAGGCATGCTATTCCACTTCTAGCTTTTTTAAGACTGTGAAGGAAATGATTGCCCATGCTGTTCATAAGACATTTTACAAGGCTTTCTAACTTAAGAGAGTTAAAAGACAAGATAGATCTTGAAGCATAAACTGAGATTTTAAAAATCAGGTTTTGCATTGGTTGCAAGGAAAGAACTAATAGATGTAGCAATTGATAGCCAGAAAGAGCAGCTGTATTATGCACTAGACTCTCTCAATGATGCTACTGATAAAGCAGTTACATTACACTCCTCTTAATAGCGTACTCACTCAAACTGCCTTAAAAAGAACTGTTTTTTTTGCAAATCACATGAAAAATCAGTAATATGCGTTCACATATGATAATCTTCTGGTGCTATTTTAGATGAAAGAATAATTATCACATTCTCAGCTTGTAAGGGTCACTTATATTAGTTAAACAGCTCTCTATAGGAAAACAATTGTTTTTAAGAATTTACACAACATAAGCATCATAACATGGGAAAAACAGATCTAACCTTTACTTTGAGCTGATAGCTGCCCTCTGTCAACAGTGTACTGGAACTGTTTTAGCTGCAATTAACATTTTCTTAGTCTGTTAATACTAGGGAGCTGATTTTACTCTGATATTAGAAGGATGACACGATGAAAGAGTTGTGTGTCTGCATTTCCTTTATTTAAATTGTGTATGATCATCCAGTGAGCATATAATGTGCAAAACCAACATAGTGATGTTTCCTTGTCCCAGAACCACAGAAGGAGGTGATGTGGTCCTGTATGATACTTTTATGGCCTCTGGAAGAAGGGACAGACCATTCACAATGAGTACAAGAACATTGTTAGGTTATGTAGGGAGATAATTAGAAGACCAAAAGCTCAGCTAGAAGTCAAACTGGCTTTAGAGGTAAAAGGTAGTAAGTAAAGTTTCTATAAATACATTAACACTAANGATGTGCACAAATCTATGGGGCCAGAAGGGGTACAGCCTAGAGTGCTGAGGGAACTGGCAGGAGTGCTCACCAAGCCACTGCCCATCATTTATCAGCAGTCCTGGTTGAGAGTTGGGAGGTCCCATCTGATTGGAAGTCAGCCAGTGTAACACTGAGGTGTAAGAAGGGATGGGAGGATGACCCAGGAATTACTTCAATGCCCAGGAAGCTGATGGAGCAGATCATCCTAAGTTCTGTTACGCAGCACATGCAAGACAACCAGGTGATCAGGCACAGTCAGCATGGGTTTATGAAGGGCAGGTCCTGTTTAACAAACCTGATCTTATTCTATGACAGGGTGACCCACAGGAAAGGCTGTGGATGTTGTCTAACTTGACTGCAGTAAGGCATTTCATACTGTTTCCCACAGCATTCTCTTGGGAAAATTGGCTGTTCTTGGCTTGGATGGGCATACACCTTCCTGGGTGAAAAAAATGTTAGAACGGTCGTGTGCAACGAGTCATGGTCAATGGAGTTAAATCCAGTTGGTCACAAGTGGTGTCCCCCAGGGCTCAGTGCTGGGGCCGCTCCTGTTTCACATATTTATTAATCATCTGGATCATTAATGATCATGGATTAGTGATCTGGATTAATGAGCATAAGTTTCAATTGGGCCAAGTGCTGGGTGCTGCACTTGGGCCACAACAGCCCCCAGCAGTGCTACAGACTTGGAGAGTTGTGGCTGGAAAGCTGCCAGGCAGAGAAGGACCTGGGAGTGTTGGCTGACAGCGGCTGAACATGAGCCAGCAGTGTGCCCAGGTGGCCAAGAAGGCCAATGGCATCCTGTCCTGGATCAGGAACAGTGTTGTCAGCAGGAGGAGGGAGGTGATTATCCCCCTGCACTTGGCACTGGTGAGGCCACATGTCCAACACTCTGTCCAGTTTTGCACCCCTCTCTATAAGAAGGACATTGAGATGCTGAAGAGGATACAGAGGTGGGCTACCAAGCTAGTAAAGTATTTGAAGCACTTCTCATATGAGGAACAGCTGAGGGATCTTGGGCTGTTTAGCCTGGAGAAAAGAAGGCTGAGGGGAGACCTGAAAGGAAGCTGTAGCAAGGGAGGGTTTGGTCTGTTCCCCCTAATAACAAGCAATAGAACAAGAGGAAATGGCCTCAGGTTTTGCCAGGGGAGGTTCAGGCTGCATATGAGGAGGAATTTCTTTACTGAAAGGGATGTCAGGCATT
The DNA here is from genome assembly GCA_013401255.1 of Urocolius indicus. NCBI lineage: Eukaryota > Metazoa > Chordata > Aves > Coliiformes > Coliidae > Urocolius > Urocolius indicus. The sequence goes on along the minus strand of WBNH01003661.1, from coordinate 86,480 downwards.
GGAATTGGCTGCTCAGGGAGGTGGAGTCACTTTTCCTGGAAGTGTTTAAGAAACAGGTGGATGTTGCACTTCGGGAAATGGTCTAGTGGTTGATAGGGCTGAGACAAAGGCTGGACTTGATCTTAAAGGTCTCTTCCAGCTGAAACAGTTCTATAACTATGATTTTATGATCCCCACATGCCCCCTTCATTGCCAGGTGTGCAATTGCCTGGAGTTGAAGGCAAATGATCTGTTGCTGTTACCAGCTGCCTTCCAACCACACAGAAGTGCAGTTCATGCCAAGCTCTCACTGGCATCTAAAAATTGTCTACTGCAAAGCTAATGGGGGAGAATGACAAAACATGACATTGGTGGTTGTTTCTGAGAAATTCGAAAGAGAAAATATCTATTTCCTCCTTAAATGTTCATATCACAATGTATTGGGATAGAAATAGGCTGGATAAGCTTGTGCAATTAACAATACTCTTGTGGCCTCTGATTAGGATTCTTCCTTCATCAGTCAACACAGGGAAACTGAAATTATTATTATTCAGTCACTCTTATGTTCATCTTTTTATACACATGAATTATTTACATAGTAAAGGGTACTTACACACTTGTTAATTAAAACTATGCTTTTTCATTCAGTTATACCCCTAAGATCTCTTTAGAGCATGTAATCTTTCTAATGGCATTTATTTAACTTTCATTACACCATATTTTGTTTAATGTTATCTTTCAATGCATAGATAGGAAATCTTTCTGTGCAGAATACTTGGGGGAAAAGATTCCTTCATACTGAGAATTTCTTTTGAGACAGAGAGAGATGGGTGATGACTCTGTTTGGAGTATTGATGCCCAGAATCTACAGGAATCCTCACATTTTTTTTCAGGTACACCATTCTTTAACTACACTTCAATTTTCAGTTTGGTATGCTCATTGCACCCTTTTTAAATCTTGCCCATTGGTCTTTGTTCTGTGATCCTGTCTTCCACTGTAGGATAATACAGATCTTACATTAACAGAGTCTTGACTCCAGAAAAAGACCTGTAGGGCTCTATTGTGATACAAATGATCAGCAACATAAATTGCTCATCACTCACTGTTCATCACATTCACTGAAGAGCACCAAAAATAAGACACTTATTTATAAATAGCTCAGCCTGCTAGATTCCAGTGAAACTCGAATCTCCTATCTTCCCACCATTTTGACAGTACATATAAATATGTAACATGTAGTTATGTGAGAGCTAGCTGTGCTACGGTGTCCTCCTTGGGCATTCACAACCCTTCCAGGTTTACAGCAAAAGGATAAATTGCAAAGCGAGACCTGTGGTGGGATGCAGCATACCACATGATTAGCATAAGAAAGATGCTTTTCATGACAGAGAATGGGAGCTTGTTGCCAAGATCCTACTGCTCTTGTATTCCTCCCTATAAGTGTACTGTAAGAAGAAAACAAAGTGAGAATTCACAGTGAATAATACATCTGATAATCACGTGCGCTTTTTTTTTTTTTACCTGCCTGAAAACCACCTGAAATGTATGGAACTGCATGAACAATATAAGCATTAAGAGTAACTGCATCCCAGGGTCTTCTAAAGCATCTGTGAAGATGCTTCCTTTTACATCCCTGGTTTTGAACAGGGACAGCTTGAGACAGAGTTTTGTTGATTTTTCTAAGGCATGGGATTTTTTTTTTCTCTTCCAATCTGATAAACACATGAATTTGAGGTATACATGGAAGCTGGAACTTGCAAGTCTTGTGTTTGGTTTTGCTGTTCCATTTTCTATGCTTATTTGTCCTAGTGTAATTCGATTAGTGGAATGTTCATGAAAAGCAAATGCTGAGAACAAGAACAGCTGAAGCAAATATTTTAATTCATGTGAGTATCTATGTGTTGTTTCAGATGAAATGGCCATCATTAGAAAACCCAAACCAATATATTCAGACTTCTTGTACATTTAAATGTGATATGGCTTTGCCTACGACGAGGAACTAGTTCAACAAGATCCACAGCTTGCTGCTGCAGTATTAAAACTGTATTCATAAGCAAATTTAACACTCCTATCAACTTTAACCTTTAATTTTACCTGACTTTGCCTTATTTCTCCAAAGAGTTCCCTTCACTTAAAAATCTATAGAAAAGCTACTCACTGGCAGAGATCAAGGATAATTCAGACAATTCATCTTTTTGTGGATCCATATTATGTCAGCACTATGAGAGCAATGAGAGCATGTCTTTCAAGGGTCATACAAAATTATTACACTCTTATTAGAGAATAATAAGCAGCAAAATGGCTTATTATTTTCAGCAAGAGAGATAAATGAGTATCCAGTCTGATCATTGAACAGGGGACTCAAATGGGAAATTCTGTCCTCAACACAGCTAAAAATCATAGATTCATAGAATGGTAGGGCTGGAAGGGACCTTTAGAGATCATCTACTCCAACCGCCCTGCAGAAGCAGGTCAACCTAGATCATGTGACATAGGAACATGTCCAGGTGGGTTTTGAAGACCTCCAAGGAAGGAGACTCCATAACCCCTCAAAAAAATGTATGGGAAAATACACTGGACCAAGTACTGGAACGGTTACTGGTCTACCAGTCCAAGCATGGAGAAGTCCAGCTAAATTTCCTTGCTTTGTCAGAAATTCCCTCTGGAAGTTTAAAAGTTGTCCAAGGCTGCCAAAATCAGCAGCAACCCTTTGCCTGTCTATAAACAAAGTGCTGGGTCTGCATGTGCGTTTGACCACTGCCCAAGTTAACAACGATACAGTTACAACTGGGGCTGTTGTATGATGCTCTAGCATCCATCTTTTTTAATAAAGAGTATTAGCAATGAAAGGAAGAAACAGCCAACCTGGAGGGCAAGTCCCCTGCTGTGTATGAAAGCTTTTTTTGCAAAGCACTTCATGTGACCTGAGCAGCACTTCCAGTGGCACCATGTGGGCCACAAGTCTGACAGTGCCCTCCTGATACAAGAATTCCTCTTTCCTTCACCATGAACTTAGACAAGTTGTTCCAGTAGCCTTCATATCTCTTTGCCTGGTTGTCCCTCTCCTCTTTAGTTTAACAGTCCACATGTGTGTCAATCAGTATACTCAAGCATGTATCAAATCCTCAGTTGTTTTAGGAGTGGTCTCTAAATGTTGCTTACCTGTCAAATCTTCTACAGAGATCCAGCTTTCTGTGAGTTTCTCTCTCCCTTTTATTGTCACAGATGGCTGGCTGTTTCACTCCACTTTATTAATAAATACACCCTGGTGTTCTGTGTGGTACCTGGTAAAGGGTTTTATGCAGGGAATTCTACAGAATATTGCAATTCCCTTGCTAAGACTGAGCAGTGCAGTCTCTGTTGATGCAAAATATCAAAGCATTATTACAGTAAACTTCACAGCTTATGGTTTTTCACCTTCCTTAGTATCATCCCAAGTCATTGAACCGTGTAGAAGTATAATTTATCTTTGGAAAACTGACCAGAACTTGCATTGAAGTGCTAGTGTCATCTATACAGAGAAAACTGAAATGGGGAAAGAAAACCCAAAAAACCAAACAGACGCGTTCCTATTTCTTCAGGGGATATCCATTTCTGTTAGGTTTTTATTATAGGTTTTCTCACCCTGAAGCCGTACCATTTCCTGCAGAGGCAGCAGCTTTGATTGTATGTTCCTGTCAAATTTATAGGAGCAGTGGTCTGTCATCCCTTCCTTTCAGGTTGTCTGGGGGAATTAGATACTCCTCTGCAACACTTCCTCTTGTTCAGAGAGTTAAAAAGAATCACTACACCAAAAACAGTTGATGTGGATTTCTTGTCCCCAGGTTTGGTTCACCAGACTCTGCAGAGTCATTGTGGTTTATTTGCAGGAAGATGGATAGACACAAACATCTTTCTGAGATTAGTGAGACATGACGCTTTGGTATTTGATCGCAAGTGCTTATCCACGTTAAACTCCCAGGGCACACTTCATTTTCACTGGTTCTTACCCTCTCCTTTAGTAGGATACAATCACCCACTCAAGAAGCAGAAATAGTGCATGACTAACTATGTCACGGAACAAATGATTAACACTAAGTAGTTTGTGCTAGCTGTTTGCAAACAATCCACGTGCCGACAATTATGCTGAAGCAATTTTGTGAATACCTAACTCGATGTATTTTGCATAACTCAAGGCTGGCTGCTGGATCATTAAATTCATAACTTCTGTCTTGTTTGTTAGATGTGTAAATGCCATTATCTTTTCTAGTCCTTAGAACTGATAGTGTTAGACTCAACTGTGATATTAGTCTGTAACGCTGGACTGCCGAAGGCTGTAGGAAGGATGGTAGCTCAGATGAATGAGGTGCCATTCAAAATGAGTTAACAGTCACTGTGCTTTAAGAGTCTATTAGTCATAGAGTGCAGAGGAGGGCAGATCCATTACTGCATCTGATGCTTTCGTAATTTTCAGGTACTCAAATAAAGACACTATTTGCCCCAGCTGCACCCAGACTACCTGCAGAGAGCTTGGTCTGGGTGACCAAGTGCATCAAAGTGCTTGTAGTATTCATTTTCAGGAGCTGAGAGCCTCTTCATCAGCTGCAATCACTCATCAGCTGTCTGCTGACATCAGGTTTAAAGAGCTGACCTAGAGACAGCATAGCATCTATAAGAAACATCACATGGGCTGGGGCAGGAAGGTCTGAGCTGTGAGGAAGAAAATGTCTCCTGTGTCTGTAGGAGGCTCAAGCATAGACAAGAGGTTTTTTGGTTCATTGGTTCAGAGTATTTGAGAGCATTTTGACTCAAAGAAATGTGCAGCCCTAGCAGATCCTAAAGCACAGAGCTCTTAAAAAATAAATTAAATGCCCAATGTACTTGGGTAATTGGTGCTTTGCAATGAGAGCAGTGGTTTTTGGCTGTCACAGAGTTGTGCAAACCCTACATAACTTTAAAGAGGAGATATCTTATTTTCTAAGAGCAAGCTACAGAGGTAGTGGAAATGTAAAGGAATTGCAGCAGAGAAGGTAGAGGCAGTATCAAAAAGCAAACTAGATTTGCAAAGGCTTTTCTCATCATTTCCATGCTGTGAAGGATTCTTCCCATCAATATCATCCAGCCTGTTAAATTGTGGCTCTTACTTTCATTACTTTCTCATAAACGAAGCCAACCCCTATTAACCTGCAACAACAGTTTTTTTCCCATTCCCCCTCAGGAAATGTAAGCAGTAAAAATAAGTTTTTGCATAAATAGGTAGGATGAAGAACTTTATTTACAATGAAGTAAATTAGTTATTTAACAGTTTATCTGGCTACTCCTCACTATTTTTTTTCTACAGGGGTAAAAGACATATTAAAACCTCCCCACCACTAGAGGCTTTTTTTTTGCTAGTACGTTGAGATACTGTGTGTATACAATGGAGTTACTCATTAACAAATGAAGATCTTTTATTTCTTTGCTACAGTATGGATTTCTAATTTTTTTTCCAGCACTGTGCCATTTATACATTTCTCCAGCCTCAACAGTGGTGCTGAACCTGCCCCTAGGCTGCATTTTAAGCACCAGCAGCACAACAGAAAGGGAGGGAAGGCTGTAAGGCAAAAAGCTTGCTCTTTCTTTTCTGTTTCTCAAACAGCTGCTGCATGCAGGCAGTGGTTGGAGTCCATTGCCACGGGTAGAGATTTGTCCATATGGTGCTTTTATGTAATTGCAGCAGGAAGGGGATCTACAGGAGAAGGCTGACAAGCTTCTCTTGATGGCACGATCCTGGGACCATCAGCAGGCAGAGCTGAAGGAAAAGAGAATTGCATTTATTTGGCCAGTGCCAGCATCTTGTGATTAGTGCTAGCTTCTGGCAAATTATGGTGTCAGGCAGCGATACGAACCTTCAGCACAGCCAGATGGTCCCATCAAGAATGGCATGCTGTTTTTCTCAGTGTGCATGGTCACATATTTATCTTCAGTCTGTGCTCACTATCACATGCTACATACATATGGATGGACGTGTTGCTTAAGGCCTATGAAGTTATCAGTTAAAACTGCTCCACTGAGTCCAAACTCAGTACAAAGGAAGAATTAATAAGTGACATTTATATTTTACAGGGATTTACAAGCTCTGTACAATCACTTCATTGTTGATCTAAATGTCCAAGCTACTACAGAGTAAAAAAGTAGCAGTAATCTATGCAAATACTTATGTATAGGAGAGAGGTGATGGTATCTTGAATGTTCTGACAAGTATTTTGATGGCAGCAGAAGACAAGAGTCACAACTAAGAGATGTAAATGTTCACCTCATTGTCTTGTACATTATAAATCAAAGGATGAAACAGGCATATGTGGTGGTCTTTGATACATTCTTCTAAGTATCAACACAATAGTTGCTGTAAACCACTTTCTGCTCTGTGAATACCTGCTACAGTAAGATTTCATTTCATGACTCTGTACCCAAGTATCTTTTGGAGTATGATGGGTAATTACTAATTTGCTTATCCACTTAAAACTAATGAGGAAATCACAGTATACAAATACTTACAGACCTGGGGTCCCAGTGAGGCAGGCATCAGTGCAATGAGTAACACTAGTCTGGAAGGAGAGGCCACTGAAATGCCTAAGTAATTTCAGTATAATAACCCATAAAATAAATGTCTGCTTGTTACTTTCCACATTATTTTATCTATTAAGGCAGTTGTGTCTAGCATGGGAAGGAACAGGAGATTTTTGAGCTGTAGATTCCTCTACTGGCAAAATCTTCATTTTTTCTCCAAGACGTGACAATCTCTTTTTTCCCCCCCACTCCCCTCTGATCCCTCACTGTGTAAAAGGGTGTGAAATATTTATCTTGCTGTAATCCTTAAGATGGGCAGAGAGCTTTTCATGAGGGAGCAAGAAGCCTGGCCTTGTTATGGTGGTGATATTTATCTCCCTAGGTACTGTAGAGGGGATTATATCTATTTTACAGAGAGGCGTTTGCTTGCAAAGGGAGCACAAGACAAGACGGGGATTTCAAACTGGATCACTCAGTTTCTATATTTGCCAGCCAGCCAGGGTCCCTTCCTCCTCCTCTTCCTCCTCCTCTCAGTGTGCCTTGGTAACAGGCTCTGCACAGTCACACACTTTTGTGGGTAGTTGCTATACGCTTTATTGGAAACTAAAATGCTTCTGCCTTTGGGGGTGGGGGGTAGGCGCCTCTTGAATACAGGATCATGCCTTATTTTATGTTTTGCATGCCCAGAAAAGCAATTCACAAATGCTGCCACAAAACTTCCAAGTTCTACAGTGATCTTTTGGCCTTTTTTGTTTGTTTTGTTTGGTTGGGTTTTAATGACAATGTGTTAATACAGAGTTGGGAAGGAAAAATGAATAGCGGTGATTTAAACATTTACAGTGAATATAAGCCACTGTGCTTTGTTGGATTTTCAAAAACTAGATTCTTGTCTTCTGTTGAAAGACAGTAAATCTGCAGCTGACAAGCTACCAAACATCATACCTCCCCAGGTTGTTTATTTTTTCCCCCCTGCAGCAGCTTCTGGTGTTGAATGGCACTTACCCTTGAACTATTTCTTATACAGACAAGATGCCTCCTGCTGAGGGAAATAGCTTCGCTGGCTGGGGCAATTAGTGAAAGAGGCCCAGCCTATCGAGGATATCCCTCCTCTTCCCCTGGCTGGCAAGAGCAGCGTCATGGCCTTGGGGCACTCAGCGAGTATCATTTCACCACCACTCATGATGCCAAGTTCTGGTGGACAGTCCCCTCTGTCAGCTCCCTGCCTCACCATGTGCATAGTAGATTTGTTTTCAAAAGAGTTGTTTGATTTTTTTTCCCCTCTGCTCACCCCCTGCCTCAAAAGCCAATTATAACTCCTGTTTCTGATTTCATGTCTTTCTAATTAAGTCCTTGGTGTATTAAGTAGGAAACCTCAAGTAGAGACGTTTCAATGCTGTTCCTGATTTTAAGCCAAGCAAGTACACACCAGAATTCACCTTACAGACATGATTTAAAAATCTAGCCTCAGAAAAAATAAACTACTAACTTAATCTATCCTGGCTTCATTTAATAGAGTTAAGAGATTGGTCTTTGCAAGCTTAATTCTCAGCTTTCTTTCATACAAAAAAAAAATCAATATAGTGCAAAATGCAGCTGTAGGTAAAATTTATCCTGTGGTACATGCCTGGAGCAAGGCCCAGCAGAAGAGGATATGATGATGAGATGGTGCTGGCTGGCTGAGGAATGAGACACGGGTCAGCATTCCTTTCTCCTGCTGTATATTGCCACATGCATCTCTCATTTCAGCAGCTGCCCTCTGTATAACTTCACACATCACAACCCATGGGCATTTCTTTGACAGGCAGGGACCCATAGAGACAAGAAGACAACTTGAGCACTGGTCATTGTCCTCGAGTAGCAGCATCCTGTGCCCTGAATGGAGTGCAGGGAGTCCCACAGCAGCCAGTTCTGCTGCAGCAGCACCTCCAGCCACAGGACAGCCCTCCAGCCACATCTTGAACATTGTTTTACAATGCTGGCTCAGGATGAAAAGGGAAGGTTTCTGTGTTGAATTGCTACCTCTTTCCCCATTTGTCTACAAGGTCAAACCACATCGTTTCATCCTGCTGAGCTGCGAACACCAGATAGGGTTGCACAGCCTGTTGGTAGGCACTTAGTCATTTGTAAAAATAATGGGACGCTGGGGCACAGCTACAGAGGGCATGGGAATGCAAATGCTCAGGAAGAGCTGAAGAGACTTTCAAGCCATGCTGAGTGAAAATGACGTTCCAGATTTTATTCCTTGCTGTAGGTGTTAATGGTGAATAACATGAATTGGATTAAATGCTGTGTGGGTACATCATGTGCTCATCAGAAAGGACAATAGCTGCTTTTGTAAAATGAGATCAAACTTCTTTTAGCTATGTAACAGGAATCAGTCTTCTCCATACCCGCTGTGCTTACATTCTACATTTTTTTCATGCCTAAAAAGCTAGGTAATACAGTAAGTGTACTTCTAGCCTGTTGCGAAAAAAAGTAGCGTTTTCTAGTGATGTACTGCAGGATGTCCATATCTGCATGTATGCATGTCTATCTTACAGAGGGAAAGATGGAAGCTGCTGTTACTGGGCAAGGATGGGAATGCCATGGCAAAGGTGCTTTATGTTTAGGATCCTGGCACGAGTGACATGCCAAGGAGCCTGATGTGGAGCACAGTTTGACAATGTGCATTGTAATTACAGCCTGGGTTTCCAAATTCTCTGTCAACTCTTGCATTGTCTTAACAGTAGTCCTCAAGCATAAGGCATCAGACCAAACACCACATGCAGTTAACATAAGCTTTAGAAACTCATTCTATCTATGAAGCCAAGAATTTCTTGTTAGTCCGATTAAGGTCCTAGCAGCCTTATCAAAGTAGTATTATTGGTCCCAATGCTGTTAACACTTAACAGCCAAATTATCCAAGTGCTACAGCCCATTCTCAGGAATGATACAGTTCAAGTTGTCGTAGAGGCAGTTCCTGTGTCTCTTTTCTCAGATATTGAGCTCACTTTTCTGGGCAGTTCTGGGTCCCAAGGCAGGCATCACAAATCTTTTGGCAGACAGAGCAAGAGTGTGAGTGTTTTGAGGGTTGGGTATTGTCAGTGGCAAGTTGTCTGTGTCCCAGGATCTCTAAAGGAAGGCATGTTACATTGATGGTGGGAGTTTCTCCCTCTTCTGGGTTTGCTTTTGGTCACATCTGTATGTTTGTTAATGCTGTATGCGTGTCTGCTGTATTTACTTGCCCATTTCTCATTCTTTTGAAGTTCCACCTTATATCCACTTACCTGTAGCATCTGGTACATATTACACAGTGGATACTTGTGCTTTGCTCTCTCTAAACACAGTTTTACTGAGCTCTCAAGGCCACAATCTCCTCGTGACCAGTAGGTGATCACTGTTGAGTTGTCATTTTTAGTCCTGGCACTTCTGGTGCCATCCCATGCTTGCAGTGTTGAGACTTCTGGTGTCATCCTGTGATAGTGTTTCTGGAGATCCTTGATAGGATCCTGATTGGTTTTTTCAGCATCCTTTGAACTGTGATTACTTGATAATCTAAGTAGCAGTTTATCACTGCAGCCTGGTCACTCTTCTACCCTTGATCAACAGTCATTATCCATCACTCTAAAAGATTAATAAATGTTCTTCCATTAGCAAACACACACACAGAGTGCTCTGGTAGCTACCTAAATCTGCTCTTTTTTTCAAGTTAAAAAGACACCACAGATGTGTTTTCTGAATTTCTTTATAATAAGATTTTCCTGCATTGCACCTCAGACTTTAGAATCTCCAGGACCAAGGAGGCAGATCTCAGCAAGCCCAAAGTGTATGCACTGTCTACTCCCAGGGGCTGACATGATTTTATGTTTGCTGCTATCAAAATTTGAAACATTACCTTGTACAATAAAAACTGGGGGGAAAATACACTCTTCCTCTATGCATTGCCTGAATAACGTGTGTGGGAGAACTCAGACTCCTTGCTTTGGAGTCTTTTTAAAACAGAGCCCTTCTGACTGATGGCCAGAATGTGAAAAGCACCAATGTTTGTGAGCACACAAACACCCCTAGACAGTCTGCTGAAGAGCTTTGAGTTAGTTGATTTCTGTGTCTTTTGAAGGGAAGAAATAAATTCTGCTAAATGCTATTTTCATACCATTCAGGCTTATAGTGGCATCCAGAAGAACTCCAAAAATACATGCATCTATGGAACAGCCACTGTATTTTGTATCCTTTACAAGTGCAGGAAGACTTGTAATGAGGTGGCTGCAGCATGAATGCCAAATGAGAAATCCTGCTCACAAACATGACGGTCTGGATGAGTCCACATGTAAGGAAATGTGTTACTGGGAAATGACACTAAAAAGCAAGCCTGAGGTAGAGCTAGCCAAGATCTCCTAGCTGGCAAGTGCTCACTTATTTCTGACAATCTGATTCCATAACAGTGTTTTGCTTCTAGAAAATAACACCAATGCAGTAACAAATTGTCCATTGTGGCTAATAGTCATGTTTAGTGTCACCTGGCATCTTTTACCCATACATTTGCAAGGGCTTTGCAGACATTGATTTAAATGCTGTAGCACTTGAGAGCAAGAGTCACAGACATAGACCCTCTTTCTCCCATTGAAGGGAACCACAGAATAGAGGTAGTCCTCTAGAAGCTTCCATTGCCATTTTAATGGTGGAGGAAAGCCTATCATGGAGAATTAATGCAGATCCCCTGATCTATTTGTATTAGCAACCATCTATCTTTTTAAAACTGTAATGACAAACTGTAGGGAAGGAAAAACTGTTTTGGTTCTTGGCATCTGTATGAAATATTGTCGAACTTTAAATGTTGGATTTTTTTTTTTTCATCCAGAAGCAAAGAACACCTTGAAGTTTTTAGTATTACTTACAATAATTTATAAGTGGCTGTAAAGATAAATAATGAGTCCTACTTTCCAAGAACAGCTCAAAGTTCATATTTTATATTGCCTCTCTGACCTTGTAGAGAGCTGTACATATTTAGATTAGTTCAGAACATTTGCATGTAGGTATTAGAGATACTAAGCAACCTCAAGTCATGACTGTCTGGTCTAATGAGAGAAATAGTTGTCAGGACAAACCAAGACAGAACTTAAATTAATCTAACTCTTGTGGTTTTGGGGTTTTAAAAATCAACAGTCGATGCCTTTTTAGCATCTGCTTATAAGCATTGCCTGGATGGATGCCAGGCTTCTTTTGGTGCAAGATTCAGGACAGCTCTGGTTAGTCTAAGCTAGTTTTTCTCTCTCAAAAGCTTTTAAAACCTATAAAAAAATAGCCTTTAGTGTGGGAACCCACCTTGCTTCAAATTACAGTCTTGGTCAAACATATGTATGTTGAAATAGATACACAAGAAAAAAAAAAAAGAGGGATTCATGAAGTCATCTTCCTCTTTTTGGGCCAAAGCATATCTGGGATTTTCCTCTCTAGAGAATTAAAAGCCTAAGTTAGAGAAGAAATGTACTACTGATATTTTTAATCATGCTGATGCTGCTGCTTTAACAGATGCTTAAGTGTTTTGCTGGATGAAGTTCTAGGAGCCAAACGTAATGCTTACTGACATCCATGACAAAGCTCTGGAGATTTTAGTGACAGAGCCCAGGAGCAGCACAGCACCAGGGACCAGCTCCCAGTGCTCTCATGGGGAAATGGAGGGGTGTCTGTTTGCCCTGAGCACCACTGGAATCCATGCAGAAGCTGCAGGGTGGATTTTGGGAAGAACACCTGGATGTTTTGCCCTCCCCGTGGGAACCTGTGGGCATGTGGAGGTTTTCAAAACCCACCTGGATGTATTCCTGTGTGACTTGATCTAAGCAGACTTGCTTGAGCAGGGGAGTTGACTACATGATCTCTAGAGGTCCCTTCCAACTGCTACCATCTATGATTCCGTGTGGCCTCTTCGCCACAATCTCCACCATGGGCGGAGCAGGTTTCTCACTGCAGCCTGGAGTCCAACACAAAGTCTTCCTTGAATCATTGCAATTTCAGCAGCAAGGCAGATATTTTAGAAAATAACATTTCATAGCATCAGGATTTTTTTTCATGGAATGAAAGGAAGAAGCAATAGATGTGCCTGTAGCTTTTAGGGAACTAAGGTGTTAAGCCTAAATTTTGTAATTTCAACAGTGGAAAAAAGACCTTCCCAGTTTTTGAAGCTGCGACATCAGCTTGCTTACAGCTGCCATTGTTTGTCAAGCTGTGAGTCCCCACAGTTGTGCCGTAAGCCAGAAGGCTTTTTTTGTTTTTTCCCTTCAGTGGAGCTTTCTCTGATGTAATTATATAGTTTGCTTTTTCTTTTGTGTTTCCTATAGTAAATACATATTTGAGCTCTGCCTTTGCCCCCAAGAGTCACAAGAGAATATTTCCTGCAAAATAATAGCAAAAGAATATTCACATATATGCTTTTAACTCTGCTAGTGAAGCTATCGTAATGTCAAATAAAATGTCACTGTGACCATGCCTAATTAGCATTTCAGATTTGGTTGAAGAGATAAATGTCCAGATCCTTCAGGGTGTAAGTCAGTCTAGCTCCAAGCATTCATGCTTATATGATTTGCAAGGGCTAAGGATGAGCAGACAGACAACTGAAATGGAGGCTTGAAAAAAATTGTATTAATGAAATGCAAATCATGTTTCAGTTGCTAAATGAACCTGCTATCTCAGGTGTCTCAGGCAATGAAACTATAAAACTGCTCTGGTTGGGATACAAAAAGCAAATAAGTCATTACAGTCTCTGCCAGTGTATGGGAGTGAAACACATCAGACCATGTAAAGCTTAATATTTCATGAATGACTTGGTCCAAAGCCTATTGAAAGTCAGTGGAAAGATTGTTGGTATCTGATTGGAAGGCAATTAGTCAGAAATTAAGGATTCTAGGCCTGTTCTTTACCCAATAAACACTGAAGTCAGTTGATCATGGCCGATTTATAAATCAGAAGCTAATGATGCACAATAAAAAATTAAGCTCTCGCAGACATAGAAAATGTTTTTGCTAGTCACACTATGTAAATACAAATATATTATTAAAAATATATCACAATTAACATTAATCAAATGAGCTTTAATTGTCTGTGTAATTTGAAGAAAAACTGATGCAAATCATATCTTTGATGACAATTTAAAGTCAAATTTAAATAAAGCAGCTGAATTTCCGTGTGAGCTTTAATTCAGAGTTTAACAGAAATAGCCAAACTTTACTAATTTCCAAGGTAAGGTAATCACAGAATCACAGAATCTTAAGGGTTGGAAGGAACCTCAAAAGATCATCTAATCCAACTCTCCTGTCAGAGCAGGACCACCTAGAGTAGGTCACACAGGAACCTGTCCAGATGGGTTTTGAATGTCTCCAGAGAAGGAAAATCAACAACCCGTCTGGGCAGAATGTTCCAGTGCTTCATCACCGTCGCAGTGAAGAAGTTTTTCTTTATGTTTCTTTGGAATCTCTTATGTTCTAGCTTGTCCCCATTGCCTTTTATCCTATCATTGGACAGCACTGAGAAAAGCCTGGTTCCCTCCTCCTGACATCTGCCCTTTACATATTTGTAATTAAGAAGTTTGCCTAAAAACTTTAATAAGGATGGATGAGCATAGTTAAATACACTGATACTACCTCATAATTCTTCTGTTCCATGAGAAGTACAAAGTTATGCACATCTAAAATATCATTTAAGTTGTCAAAGCCTTTGCTGGGAAATTATGCTGTCTCAATGATTGCTACTAAATGACTCAGTAAATAGTTCTCAGAACTTCCTCATTAAAAAGCAGTGTTTATTTTAAAGAAAGAAAAAAAATCAATAAAAATATTTAAAACCATAAAGAATGCTGTAATATCAAAGGCTGTATGCCTCATGTAATTTTTTTTTTCTGGGCCTATACATTCAATTGCATCCTACAAGTGACAGACATTTCAAAAAAAAGAATGTATTAAATCCATGTATCTCCAAACATCTCCACATTCTTTCCTGAAATTATTTTTTACTTGTAAAACCAGTGAAGTCAACCAACCACTCCCTCGGTAAGGGCAGAGAAAGTTCTTGGTTGAAACATGAAAACATCAAGCATCCCCTTCCCTCAGGCCCAGTACAAAGCAGACATTAATTGCTAATCTTTCGAAGCATCTACAGGGGTGTTTGCATAGTGGGCTGATTATGTGCTGAAAGTTAAGCAGGAGGCAAATGCCTAGTTACTGGATTTTATGTATATTACTGTACTGAAAAATGCCGAAGACAGATTTGCAGTCCCAATACACAGACTGTATTTGATACTTTTTCAGGGCTGAATGATTAGCATTCCAACACATTAACAGAATTTAGCAACTAGTAAATCACAGTGGTGCTAAGTGGTCATGTAGATACACCTGTGGGCATTTGAAAGTGGCAGCAGGTGGTTTCATGCCACTAAGCACTTTTAAACACAGGATCGGTCTAAGCCAGGTTAACCCAAATCTGTAACTGTTCAGTGAGTTTTCTATACAAGAACAACCTGCTGGACCACACAGACATGTCTAGATATGTTGCCCATAAGACAGGGACTGACCCTAGAGCTCTTGAGGACTAAGCCTGTAGCTGTGGTGTGGTAGGAGAGTCCAGCCCTGCACCCAAGAGTACCAAGTCAGATGGAAACTGCCTTCACTTTCACTGTTGAGTAAAATGGTGCCCAATTTTCTGTTCATGAGGCAGAGTTTAACTTTCTTTGGACTATGTGTGCTTGGTGCTATGTTTGCTCTAAGCCTAGTGTAATGCCCAGTGACCCATAAGGTGTAATTTTTACCTTTTGTGTATCTTTATTGGTTCAGAATGGTTTAATACTGGAAGAACTGTGCTGCAGACAAGCAGAAGCAGTCTTGCATACACAAAAATGTGCATAGGCATAGCATTTAGCATGAGGACATATTGATCTTCAAAGATTTAAACTTGCTGCATAAGGTGGAGAGCCAGATCTCATGCAGTCTTACCCATACTGCCTGCTGGGAGTGATCCCCAAAAGGTGCTAGGACCCAAACTGCCAGTGAAAGCTAGTTGGCATGTGGCAAAACCAGACCAGAGACAAACTAAGAGCTACAAATGTTCAGGTTTGTTTACTGAGGCTATTTTATTCACCAGTATGGAGACAGCTGTTATTGCTAACTTCTGTCACTCATCAGTGCATGATTGGTTTTTTGTGTACAATAGATTACTCTTTTATACCTGAGCCTATACCACAATAGCTATAGTACTATGCTAGGGATGTTATACTGAAAATACTGAAAACATTTGCTCATCCTTGTACATGTATGATTAGGCTGTGGGCTATCATTTATTTAGGCAAATATGTTCTGTGTACATTGAATAACTAATTTATTCTCCTACACTTAAAAAACTAATACACTTGCAAAGTTTTGCTGACTGGAGGCAGAACATCATGTAAACTGCCTATACTTTTACTTGATCTTGCACAGAGAGGACACAAGAAAAATCCTTTCTACTTACTCCCTTCTGTTTGCAGTGAGAGATAAAGTAGAATTCGTTTACCTGGCAACCTCAAAAATAAAGTGTGTTGTCATTCTGTTCGCAGAGACTACATTAGTCAAATCAGCTTCCCAAACCCAGATGTTAGCCNGTAGGTCACACAGGAACCTGTCCAGATGGGTTTTGAATGTCTCCAGAGAAGGAAAATCAACAACCCGTCTGGGCAGAATGTTCCAGTGCTTCATCACCGTCGCAGTGAAGAAGTTTTTCTTTATGTTTCTTTGGAATCTCTTATGTTCTAGCTTGTCCCCATTGCCTTTTATCCTATCATTGGACAGCACTGAGAAAAGCCTGGTTCCCTCCTCCTGACATCTGCCCTTTACATATTTGTAATTAAGAAGTTTGCCTAAAAACTTTAATAAGGATGGATGAGCATAGTTAAATACACTGATACTACCTCATAATTCTTCTGTTCCATGAGAAGTACAAAGTTATGCACATCTAAAATATCATTTAAGTTGTCAAAGCCTTTGCTGGGAAATTATGCTGTCTCAATGATTGCTACTAAATGACTCAGTAAATAGTTCTCAGAACTTCCTCATTAAAAAGCAGTGTTTATTTTAAAGAAAGAAAAAAAATCAATAAAAATATTTAAAACCATAAAGAATGCTGTAATATCAAAGGCTGTATGCCTCATGTAATTTTTTTTTTCTGGGCCTATACATTCAATTGCATCCTACAAGTGACAGACATTTCAAAAAAAAGAATGTATTAAATCCATGTATCTCCAAACATCTCCACATTCTTTCCTGAAATTATTTTTTACTTGTAAAACCAGTGAAGTCAACCAACCACTCCCTCGGTAAGGGCAGAGAAAGTTCTTGGTTGAAACATGAAAACATCAAGCATCCCCTTCCCTCAGGCCCAGTACAAAGCAGACATTAATTGCTAATCTTTCGAAGCATCTACAGGGGTGTTTGCATAGTGGGCTGATTATGTGCTGAAAGTTAAGCAGGAGGCAAATGCCTAGTTACTGGATTTTATGTATATTACTGTACTGAAAAATGCCGAAGACAGATTTGCAGTCCCAATACACAGACTGTATTTGATACTTTTTCAGGGCTGAATGATTAGCATTCCAACACATTAACAGAATTTAGCAACTAGTAAATCACAGTGGTGCTAAGTGGTCATGTAGATACACCTGTGGGCATTTGAAAGTGGCAGCAGGTGGTTTCATGCCACTAAGCACTTTTAAACACAGGATCGGTCTAAGCCAGGTTAACCCAAATCTGTAACTGTTCAGTGAGTTTTCTATACAAGAACAACCTGCTGGACCACACAGACATGTCTAGATATGTTGCCCATAAGACAGGGACTGACCCTAGAGCTCTTGAGGACTAAGCCTGTAGCTGTGGTGTGGTAGGAGAGTCCAGCCCTGCACCCAAGAGTACCAAGTCAGATGGAAACTGCCTTCACTTTCACTGTTGAGTAAAATGGTGCCCAATTTTCTGTTCATGAGGCAGAGTTTAACTTTCTTTGGACTATGTGTGCTTGGTGCTATGTTTGCTCTAAGCCTAGTGTAATGCCCAGTGACCCATAAGGTGTAATTTTTACCTTTTGTGTATCTTTATTGGTTCAGAATGGTTTAATACTGGAAGAACTGTGCTGCAGACAAGCAGAAGCAGTCTTGCATACACAAAAATGTGCATAGGCATAGCATTTAGCATGAGGACATATTGATCTTCAAAGATTTAAACTTGCTGCATAAGGTGGAGAGCCAGATCTCATGCAGTCTTACCCATACTGCCTGCTGGGAGTGATCCCCAAAAGGTGCTAGGACCCAAACTGCCAGTGAAAGCTAGTTGGCATGTGGCAAAACCAGACCAGAGACAAACTAAGAGCTACAAATGTTCAGGTTTGTTTACTGAGGCTATTTTATTCACCAGTATGGAGACAGCTGTTATTGCTAACTTCTGTCACTCATCAGTGCATGATTGGTTTTTTGTGTACAATAGATTACTCTTTTATACCTGAGCCTATACCACAATAGCTATAGTACTATGCTAGGGATGTTATACTGAAAATACTGAAAACATTTGCTCATCCTTGTACATGTATGATTAGGCTGTGGGCTATCATTTATTTAGGCAAATATGTTCTGTGTACATTGAATAACTAATTTATTCTCCTACACTTAAAAAACTAATACACTTGCAAAGTTTTGCTGACTGGAGGCAGAACATCATGTAAACTGCCTATACTTTTACTTGATCTTGCACAGAGAGGACACAAGAAAAATCCTTTCTACTTACTCCCTTCTGTTTGCAGTGAGAGATAAAGTAGAATTCGTTTACCTGGCAACCTCAAAAATAAAGTGTGTTGTCATTCTGTTCGCAGAGACTACATTAGTCAAATCAGCTTCCCAAACCCAGATGTTAGCCACAATGCTTTTTTTTTTTTTTTTTTTGTGAACTAATCATGTATTTTAATTAGTATTGAACACTTTCCAGCATAGGACTCTCAGTCTGCACAGCTTAGCTTCTTGTGCATTCTGTAACTTGTCCTTTGTCAAAGAGTCAATCCTCTTGTGTCTTATTGGCACTACATGATGTGCATCGATTGTGGACAGTAATCTATTTAATTAGCTTATTCATTTGTCTGTGTGAAAAAAAAAGGCCACAACTACCAAACCCAACAGGTAACAAAATGAGCTGAGAACATCCTCAATTACTGTATTTTCTTTATCAAGTTCTGAATTTAAATTATTTTCTCAGGAAAGCAGACGATGGGTTCATGTAACTGCAAATTATCACAATAAAAGCTCACTGCTTACAAATGGTGTTCAGCTCTTCAGGGTTTTTTTCCCTCATTGCACCCTTTAGATCTGTATCGGAGAGCCCAGGGTTTTGTTTTAGTAAAACCAGTGTAACTTGAGCAATTATCTTATTATTCCAATTGAGAATGACATTTCTAAGATCAGTACAAACTGGAGCCATTAAACACTTCTAAAATCAAAATGACAGCATTTTCTACCAACTTTAAACACTGTAAAGGTTTAGTCCTTTGTAGATATGATATGCTAACTACTGAAGATGTAAGAGAATGAAGTACACACTGTAAGTGTTTAGTAACTTAATGTATAGAGACCTAAAAGCCAGGTATTTGTGTAAGGTGTGATTTGAGTGAGCATGAGTACGGACATATGTTGACATAATGTCACAAATCAAAAAATGCACTGAAACAGGCATCATAATTCACCTTTTTTTGAACAGTCTTACAGCTGGAATCAAATACCAATGTAAGGTAAAGTAACTTTTTTAGCAAAGCTACACTGAAAATTGTCAAGTTCTCAGATGAACTCAAAAGTTAGAACTATATGTGAAGTGCTAGATAAAGTGCCTGGTAAAATAAAGACCACAACTACCAAACCCAAGAGGTAACAAAAAGGACTGAGAGATTTTTGTAGAGTAGGAAGTAATTTTGTAGCGAAGTGCCAAGAAATTGCTTGGATTCTTTATGGTTTTTTTCTTCCTGACTGAATGTGTAGAGACAATCTAAACTTTTTTTTTTTTTTTGGGGGGGAGCAGGGAAGGGGGAGGAATAAGAGAAAAGTATTTATGGGTCAAATAATAGGAAAGGAAGAAATGTTTACCTGAAGAGATGAATTAATCTCACATCCTTCCTCATTTTCAGGAGAAGATAAAGCCAAGGACAGTGGTGTTGGGAAACATAATGGGTTAACTCTGTTATCAGTGACATGGAAAAATGAGTATGGAATGCTCATTTATAAGATATTTTCCACCTCAGATATCACAGTCTGCATGTCTTAACCTCTTGTGCATTCAGTAACTTACCATTTACTAAGGAATCAATCTTCTTGTGTTTTATTGGCAGTACATGATGTGTATTGATTGCAGACTGTGATCTGTTTAATTAGGTTACTCATGTGTCTGTAAAAAAACCACCTCAACTTAAAAAACAAAACCAAAACAACACAACAACAACAACAAAAAAACCACAAAAAAAAACCACCCCACAAAAACTAGGGGCTCTTTTTAATTTTTTTTTTCTTACCATTTACCAAAGAACTTGGCAGCATCCATTGAAATTGAAGATTAACACCAGGGTTGAACCTGAACAATGAGGGCATACCTTCTCATACCCTTGTTAAGAGAGCAGGGAAATTTTTGTCTGAGAATGCCAATGGATTGAAAGAAATGCAAATTCTTGGAAACAGACTCTTTAGTGACTACTGAACTTGACTCAGCTGTACCAGAGGAAGCCCATGAGTCACAGTCCATTTAAACTGGATGAGTGTATGTTTTCGCTATTTCTCACTTAGTTCTTTTCATTGACAGGTGATTAATCTGAACTAAATGAGTCCATAAAAATTAAACAAACTCATTCCTTTGGGTCCAGTATATTTCTGATCTGTTGCCTTTCATATTTTTAACTACAGAATCCCCTTCACCTGCAGATGAGTTTAGAAAACTCACGAAGTTCTGATGCTGACGTCACTTTCTCGATCCTTGCAATGAACAACTGGTATAATTTCAGCCTGATGCTATGTCAGGAGGAGTGGAACATCACAGATTTTCTCTTCCTCACACAACAGAGCTCCAAGTTCCACCTGGGATCCATTATAAACATCACAGCAAACCTCACTTCAACCAGTGACCTTCTGAACTACTTACAGTTTTACCTGGAGAGCATCAAAGACACAACATCTACTATGGTGATGTTTGGATGTGACATGGAAAAAACGCGAAGGATTTTTGAAATAACCACTCAGTTTGGTGTGATGCCTCCAGAACTTCACTGGATTATTGGGGATTCACAGAATGTGGAAGAACTGAAGACAGAAGGTTTGCCTCTCGGTCTCATTGCTCACGGCAAGACAACAGTGTCAGTCTTTGAGCATTACGTACAGGATGCAATGGAGCTGGTAGCAAGAGCTGTGGCAGCAGCCACCATGATTCAGCCTGAACTTGCTCTTATTCCAAGTACAATGAATTGCATGGACACAGATGAAAGGAATATCACTCCAGGGCAGTATTTGTCCAAGTAAGTTTTTCCCTTCACACCCTCCCCCACACTTTTTTTTAAGCTAATATTTATGGCATTCAAGAAAAAAAGGGTTTTTTTTCCTCTTTCCCACCATTTTTCAGTGGCTTTGCTATCGTGCTGTCAACTCTCCCTCATACACATATTTGTTTCAGTATTTCCTCCTGCTTAATTTCATGTGGGCAAAAACAAAACTTGAACACAGCCACAGAGGGAGATCAAGCCAGTTGCAGAAGAAGTGTTCCACAGAAGCAGAAATCACATAGTAAACCCAGGCTAGATTACAGACTATGCTCTGAAAGGATCTTGTATTTTTATTTGCACACATAAGAGGGAAACGTCAGGGCTAGTGTCAACTGCTACAAGACAGTATAAAACACAATATTAGCAATCAGATTAATATTAGAATATTAGCAATCAGAGAGTATAAAAGCAGATGTGTAGCCCTTGCCAGCATGTTTCCGTGGAAAATAAATGAAAAAGGTGCACCTTGACCACCGCAGGTCCTACTGTTGGTGATACCAGCACTCAAAACTACCAAGTGCTTTCTGTTGCTTGGTGTAGGAGGCTCCTCTTTCAGCTCCTGCTAAAACTATTTCTGTAGATCACTGAATGTCTCTTCACTGAAGTTATTCTCAAAACCATTTGCAGATTCACGTCTAGAAACATTCTGGTTTTTATCATCTAAAGGGGAAAATTGGATCATTCTTTTTGAAAACAAAAGGTTGTTTGCTACGTATGTGGATTCATCGGCTAGTTTACACACAGTGACTGTTTTGTTCTTTCCTCCCATTACACTTGGTTTTCAGTCTTGAGATTTTGTTGGATGGAGTTAGGATACAAGTTCATTAAGCTTTTTCTATGTTTGCAACTTTTTTTGATGTTATATTTAAGATGTGTCTTCAAAATAATGTGGTACCAGCACTGCTCAAAACACAGCCATTTGAGACCCTAACAGTTCCTTAGTCAGCTAATCCATAAATTATGGGCCAAAAACTCTGTTTCCAAAGAGAAAAACAAGACATGGGAGTAAATACTGCTTTGCACTGGCTTGAAATATCCCCACTGACTTGTGGTATTAATTTTATCTTATTATTTTAACTAGGTCATACCTAGAGTTCCTGAAAAGTAAAACTCAGGAAGAAGCTTCCTAAAGGATGAGGATAGAAGTTTTACAAAGAGGTGTTTTGAGGATTAAGGAAGGGACAAAGCAAAAGGAATGCAAAACTAAGGCTCTTAAACATATTCCTCCGAAGTATTTCTTCATTGTTGCTTTCTACAAAAACTGTTAGTTCTCATGAACAGTGACAGCTGTAGCTTTTGTTCTATTTTGGGAAACAATACTCAATTTCACATTGATGAAATTTCTTGTTGCTTCATCTCAGTAAAGGTATTGTGGAAAAGAAAAAAAAAGGATCGTATGCTTAAACTTCTTTTCCCTAAGCATTTGTTTGTGGACCCTATAAAAGACTAAATAAAAGGTTAGATAAACCCTTGTCCTGAATCACTGTAGCTATATTTATAGTGTGTGAGACTGACTTTTGATGGCCAGTACTGATGTATTTATAGCAGCATAATTATTAACTCTGAGTTCGACCAATAATTTCTCAGGTGTGAAGTACCAGTGAGTGGCTTAACTGTGACCAACCTTGTCCATTGCACGAGTGCTTTTAGGTAAATGGTGTGTCTCCAAAGACAGAACTTTTATCTGGTGCTTAATTGAGTGTTTACTAATGTGGGCATTTTTCTGCCTGAGTGAACCAATCTGCTTTGATATGCAGCCTCGGAGCTGTGGTGGATGGGGATGGGGAAGGCACAGTGTCAAAGACTTTCACCTCCCTTAACTCCCAGTGTAGTTAAACAGCATTCCTACAAACTGGCACAGCTGACACCTGAGCTTTCTTTGTCAACACACATACATTGGCTGAGCAGATACTTAAAAGCCACTCAGGAGCAGAATATTGGTTGTGAACAAGATGAAGGTCTGGGGCATCGCAAAATATGCTTTTATCTACATGGATATGGGCATAGATGTACAGATCCCTGAAGAGTATACTGTTGTAAGTCTCCATCCTTCATTCCTCTTACGAGACTGATGCCTTAATCTATTCCTGCTTGCTCACGGGACCATCCTTGCTGATGGAAGAAGACGTTAAAATTTCAAAGCCTCATCACCCAGCTTAATTAGTCTTGCTGCTTTAACTAGTCTTATAGCTTTAACTCTGCTTCTTGGGTAGTTTCAGCAGCATGCTATTTTTTTTTCTCATTCTATTTCTTGCCTCCAGTAAACTTTCCATGAAATGTGTGGAATGACCAAAGCAACAAGCTTGAAAGAAAATTTATTTAATTAAATAGTTCTTAGAGTTACTACAAAGACGCTGCCACTGGAATATGGTAGTACTACCAAAGCTCTAATGAGCAGTTCTTACAGCAAGGCACACAAAAACAAAATCAAGCTGAAATGAGCAAATGATACACTCTAAACTCATTGGTCACACTGAAGTGACACTAGTAAAGCTTTGATACATCTATCACAGCCTATCAGTGTGATCATCAGCTCATACATATTGATATAGCATCAAGGAAATTGATCCAGCTGACCTGAGGATCCATCCCTTCACGTTCTGAAATTTGTACACATCGTCTGTCCATACAGATCTGTTTGTAGCCCCACTGAAAAGAGATTGCTCAGATATTGCCAGTGTGTCTATGCACTACCGAACACTTGTAATTCCCAGAGATTCATGCTAGAGGTTCCTGGCTTTAAAAATGTAGTTAGATCCTCCTATCTGTTTCCTAAAGTTATTAAGGGAGTTTTTTATGTGAAGTCCCTGGTATGAGTTTCACTAGTGCTGCATACAGCATATGAAAATGATTAGCAGCCATAGCCACTTGTGTATAAAGCAAAGTGGTGTTATCCCCCATGGTTCTCCTCATTTATTTTGATTAATATCCTGTCACCATCAAAAACATAGAATATGCAAATCATCTGCAAAAGTAAGCCACCATATAAGGTAACAAAGTCACACATTTAAATCCTGCTAAATCTCTCAGGTAACCACTCCTAACACAATTCAGCCACAAGGCAGGTGCAGAGAGCTCAGTTCGCCCTCATGGGCACAATTATTTCTACAATGAAAGCCAGAGAACACCATGTATAAATTCCACTGTTCTCATTCTACCAGCAGAAAATAAATATAATGCGTTATTCTGTCACTTCATCTGCTCCCAGAGCACCTGGTCTGCAGCATTCTGATATCCAAGCTGTGCTGTCGTAGCAATGTGGGGCCAAATTCTTCAAAACTTTGCTAAGTTATCTACCTGAAGATTTGTCTCCTTCAATTTTGGTGTTTTGAGAACTGTTAGCACTGTTTTCCACACTTGAACAATTATTTCAAAACTTTACATATAGAGCCATCTACATATGCAATTTACTGTTATTTCGTAGTAGTGGCTTTAGCATGTAAGCCCAGCAAAGCCTATAAGGAATAAGTTGCACATTTTTTTTACAGAGAACAAGAGATTAAAATTGGGCAAGTTTATGGGCACATAAGCTTTCCTTGAGTGCCTAAGATTGCCTTCCCCTATAAACTTCGTCTGGATAGTGTTTGCATACACAAACATGCAAATACACCATCAAATATGAAACATGCGGTAGGAAGGAAGGGCTGGTCAAACAGTGGCAGATACCACTGATTAATGAAGTTATGGTGTCATTTAGCTAACAGCAGTCAAAGTGGTAAAGGATTTAAAAAATGAGAACCACATTTAGATGCCTCTTCCATTTTTAAACACCTATGTGCATTTTTAGGCATAATTTTCAGGCCCAAGTTAACAATCACACAGATTACTTACTTTTGTCAGTGTTGGCTAGATCATCTTTCTCCAAACTCAACCTGCTCAAAATAAACTGTGTAAGAATAATTCTGAAGTCCTCTCAGAGAATGCTGTCACACACACAACCACACTCAAAACTTTATTATTTAGCTTCATAAATTTACCCTTTGCTGAGGACAAAAACTGATATGATCTTGAGACATACACAGTGCAGAATATTAACTGCTGAAACTCCACTAAAAAAATCATCAAAGCAAAGTGTAGAGAACAGGCACATACACTTACTATGGATTTATTGTTTTCAAATTAGTTTAAGGTTGTTTTTAATCCACTCTAACTATTGATAAACAATTAACACTGCCTAAAGTTTATGTCTTGTTTATTGAGGCTGGAATGCAGCTGTAGCCTTTACACTTCTTTCAATACTTGCTTTCATCCAGTTCCCGGAACTAATGTGAAGTGGTGAATTCTGTTGTGACAGCTAAATAGTCTGTCTTCTGAATGCCTCTTGCTGAAAAATATTTGCCTGACTTACCTTACACCATATTAGCAGCAATAGAATTCAGTTGTTTTTAACAGAATCACCATACTAAGACTGATACAGTCTTGTTAGGGTCCCTCTACAGCCCCTGCAAAATGCATAGCAGCTTTCTTATTAACACGCAGTGCAGCCAGTCATGGCGTTTACATGAAAAAGGATTTTCTCCTTGCAACACTTACTTCCTGCTTAGTTCCCTGCTCCTTTACCTATGCCATTTTAGCCTCATTGATAATGGCTTCACAGAAGATGAATTCAAGATACAAAGAGGACAACTACTAGCAAACATTGCCACCCCATAAAAAGAAAATGCTTAACTTTATTGTGAATATCTGGAACAGTAGAAGCCTGGAAATCTCAATGCAAAATGTGCAGTACAAAACTGGCACACTTCATGAGGGCTGCTATGATATCAACGTTGCAGTAAGAACATGACTTCTGCAGATATTTTAAGAAACTTCTTTGTTGTTGTTGTTAAAGCTTAAAACTGACTGTCCTAGGGCAACCATCTTTTTCTCTGAGTCCCTTTTCTTCTTTCTTAAGTGGCTAAAGTGAGTTACCAATGCCAAATTTGCATTCTAGAATCCAGATTGGTTCACTTTAGAGTGCTTGAAAGCTGTTGACAGCACTCCAGTAGCCTCCTTTATGTAAGCTGGATCTCACTGAGATTATAAGATTTTTCTTGGAATGGCATTTCATACACAATTTCCACTCTTCCATTTTCACACATATTTTTATCTGGGAAACTGACTACAGATCTGGTGAGTTTAGCTTATAACTAACCTATATTTCATTAGTTTGTGAGGCAAAGGTAGCTAGAAAAACAGAATGTTCTCTCACACTTTTTTTTCTAGTAAGTAAAAAGAATACATTTTTCATTTACATGAAACTAAATATATAGGAAAGGATTACCCAGTACTTTAGTCATAAAATAAGGGGCTTATTCACTATGCCATAGGAAAACTATTAATGATCCAAGTGTTGAACAACATCCCCATCTGTTCTCTTAAACATAAATTCATGGTGTCTGCAGATGCTTTACCATGATGACTTTGGTTGTCTGCTTCTGATTACTGCATTTGCTCCCTTCCAACAGGTTTTTAGCCAACACAACTTTTGATGGTCTCAGCGGACACATTAAGGTGAAAGATTCCTCCATTATCAGCTCAGAAAACAATTTCTTCATCTGGAATCTGCAGCATGACCCTGTTGGGAACCCAATGTGGACTCGTCTAGGGAGCTGGCAAGAGGGAAAGATAATCATGGACTATGGGATATGGCCAGAACAGGCCCAGAGACATAAAAACTACATGCAACACCCTACCCGGCTGCACCTCAGGGTGGTAACTCTCATTGAGCATCCATTCGTCTTTACGAGAGATGTAGATGAAGAAGGTCTTTGCCCAGCAGGGCAGTTGTGCCTGGATCCTTTGACCAATGATTCAGCCGTGCTGGATAACCTGTTTGAAACCCTTCAAGGAGGGAACGACACTGTTCCAATTGAGCTGAAGAAGTGCTGCTATGGCTACTGCATTGACCTGCTGGAGAAGCTAGCTGAGGATATGAATTTTGATTTTGACTTATATATTGTTGGTGATGGAAAATACGGAGCCTGGAAGAACGGTCACTGGACAGGGCTGGTGGGAGACCTTCTTGCTGGTACAGCTCACATGGCAGTGACATCATTTAGCATTAACACTGCCCGCAGCCAAGTGATCGATTTCACCAGCCCTTTCTTTTCAACCAGCTTGGGCATCTTGGTGAGGACCAAAGACACAGCAGCTCCTATTGGAGCCTTTATGTGGCCACTTCATTGGACTATGTGGCTGGGGATATTTGTTGCTCTACATATCACAGCTATATTCCTCACTTTGTATGAGTGGAAAAGTCCTTTTGGGATGACCCCCAAGGGAAGGAACAGGAACAAAGTCTTCTCTTTCTCCTCTGCCTTGAATGTCTGCTATGCGATCTTGTTTGGAAGAACAGCTGCCATCAAACCCCCAAAGTGCTGGACTGGAAGGTTTTTAATGAATCTCTGGGCTATTTTCTGTCTATTTTGTTTGTCCACGTACACAGCCAACCTAGCTGCTGTCATGGTAGGAGAGAAGATCTATGAGGAGCTTTCTGGAATACATGACCCAAAGGTAAGGCATGTCTGTGGTTATTAACTCAGCCTTTTTTTCTTCCCATTCAAAATTCACTGCTGCATAGTTTATGGTTTATGATAAAATCTGAAAGCAAATTGTGTGCAAAACAGCAGTTGCATTGCAATTAGTTACTATCTGACAGTACTTCAGTAGGACAGGTCACTGAGGAAGGATCTTTAAACATCCACAGAATTTTAGAGGGTGATTTCAAAGATTGTGGATGAGGAGGAAGGTGGAGAATTTTGGTGTTGCCCACTGCAGAAAAGAAAAATGGCTTCAGTGTTCCGATGAAGGGTTTGATTTCAGTTCTGAAGTCACTTGGGCTGTAGTTGTTTTGAGCAATTGGATAATTTGGGTCATCCTAAGATCTGCTCAAACGAAACAACCACACTTTACAAAGACAAAACCACTGCTGTTTTAGGTAGGATTTTGCAAGTGTTTCACAGGCCATAACGGTGCTTGCAAAGGCGTTACTGGCAAAGTTCCCTGTGAAAGCAAAATCAAGTGGAGCAGTACTGAAATATTTTGAAAAATTCTACCTTCTGCATCAAAACAGTGGAATCCACTTTACAAGTAGTCAGACATTTGATTCGCGATGTTGTCTCTGCTGCAGAACTGTCATGGGAGGAAATGAGTTATGTTGTAGACAACCCATCTGCAAATAGCTCAGACTTCCTAGTACTTTTTGAAAGACAGGGAAAAATGTAGAAGCAGGAATGCCTGCACCCACTCTCTTCCCAACTCCCAAGAGGAAATGAAGAGATCTTCAGATGGAATTTAAGTCCAGACTTCTTATAAGACTATTCTGATTTTGTTTGCTAAGTGATGATCATGAAAAGGTGTACAGAATGGTTCACAGAGACAATACATGGCTGCAGGTGACACAAGAGCAGACATCTGCTTCACCTGACAGTCAATCTAGGGAACAGGGCAGCAACAGCAAATTTTCCTTGTTTATTTGGCACTCCTCAGTGAAGCTATAATTGTATTTTCCATAGTTTCATACCCATGATCTAACTGCTGTCATATAGCACTGAAACTATCCACCATTATGTTTTTTTCCAGTATAATTGATACAACATTGTACCACTTGAAAAAGCCATTTTAAGACTTCAAGAACTAAACATTTGTGTTGCTTTCATAAATTGGTTACGCATGCCCCTGCAGACAGTAAAGGCCAGACCCTGTCCATTATGTTTGTAGAACCTTGCATTCAGACTGATGACCGTACAGTTTTGATTTTGTGAAGATAACGTCTAACTCGCTCCCTCCAATAGTATCTAGATTGTTTCTACTACAAATATTTTCAGGAAAAAAAATATTTATGGCTGGCCTGAGGCACTCTAAAATTTGTTTATGGCTTGAAGGAAATTGCTATTAGTAATCTGTCCTTCACCTCCTTGAAAAAAATATCATAAGTACTACATCAATAACTTCACTGATTTAAGCTCCAAAAGTCAAGGAATGTGTATCTGTTTTATTCAAAGCATTTTGAATAAGCAGATGATAGCTTTCAGATGAATCTCCCCAGCTCCAGGCATACCATTGTTACACAGTCATTGTTGTGTGAGCCACAATATTGGCTTGAAAATGAGGTTAGTCCTCTGCTCTTTGCATGGGCATTACCTAATTCAATCACACAATTACCTAAGTCAAATCACATCAGATTACATCCTGTGTTTCTGCGCCACTATTGGGCTTCCTAAGACAGGTATTGGGAAATTTCCACAATTGCAAGAAAATGAAATTATTCTAAAGCTGCCCCGTAGAGCTTGTCTGTTGAGTTACAAAATTGAACGCGGAGTATTGAAGCATATCAAGTGCTACCAGCACAGGCCTTTGTCCTGAACCAATGACTCATGGTTAGTATCCTCAGTGATCCCATTAAATCAGTGGCATTGCTGGCATTTCCTAGACAGACACTTCCCTGCTTCATTGACTGGATCTAAGCTGTTACCAGTTTCCAATGTGGGAATAAGACAAGGTAGATTCTATGGAACTGGATCGCCTGCCATTACATAAACTACAAAATAATTTCATATATTTCATTCATGCATTTGCCTCCGAAGTCTTAGTCTGTAAGAATAGTTATAACAGAAAATGAACTGATTTAATCTCTTCTCACACAAAGCCTGAGCTGTTCCTATTAAAAGTTCTCTCTAGGACTTAAAACTTAGGTTCAGGAAATGTTTGGGGCACAACAGTTGCAGATATATGCACACCTCTTTCTAGTCAGTTACCTGAAGAATTTTTATGTGATTTAAGGGGTTTACATGTGTTTTATTTCCAGTGGTGGAGACTCATTTCAAAAAGAAGGCAACAAGACGCAGAAATAATGTTTTTAATGTTAACATACTTCTAAATATTCTCTTGCTGCTCTCAGGGTACATACACCCATGTAATATACTTCTGAAATGTAGTTTTAAATCAAAATAGTAGAGCAACTTTCTTGAGGTGGTATCAGTAAGACATACAATTTTTTTAGGCTGATAGCCACATACAGCAAATCCCATCTGAGATTCAAACAGGAAGGTAGGGAAAATTAAAAGTTCTTTTTCAAGAATAGAAATCTAAAGTCAGTCTTGCCAGTAATATCTATGCTCTCTCTTCTGGCTGAAAATAAGACAATGTTAGATGTTGCATGAATAAATAGCATCTGCCTTTCTACACAATTCACATTACACCAGTGATTTTTAATTAACCAAGCAGTACAGAGTTTTAGCAGCTGCTCATTGCAGCTCAACAAAGGAAATGTAGTCCTCCTGTGTTGGTGAAATCTGGAAAATCCAAGATTTTCATTAGAAAGCAAAAGGAAACGAGTTGCAGTAAAACCACTAATGTCAAGGTAAATACAGAATTAATGATATCTCAGTTGGATCTTTAAATGCACTATTGATATAGAAGCAGAAGTAAGGCAATATAGAAATATCATCATGCTGCTAAAAGAAGGAGTGGCCAGTGAGGCCAGACAAATCAGAGCACAAGGCAAGCAGTGGGAGGAAGGACAATTAAGTTTCTGGAATATGTCTTGAAAATGGAGAACTTATTATATATTTTCAATGTAAGAATCTTAACAATTGGGCACTACAGCCAAATGTCTGGAATATCCATCAAAGCAGGCTGCTCCCTTTACTAATTGACATTTCAGGTGACTTCTTATAGCAGGAGCTACAACATAGGCAGTAAGTTGCAGAAATACTAAAGCAATGTCCTGCCACCTTAAAATCTTACTCTTCTACAATAATGGGCATTTTTGCGCCACAGCTGCCCTCTCTCCCAGATTTTCTAATTCAATTCATTTTTGACCATCATCTCTTGCCAGTGGAAACTGACAAACATTGTTCTTGGGGAAAAAAAACCCTCACTTAAATGTCTTCAGTCTGCTATTTGAGCACAAGAAGATAGCTACAGAGTGAGCGTGCTGGCTACCCAGATGAAAGTTGCACCACTGTGTCCTGATTTTCTCTTAAGAACTTCTCTACAGTCCAGTACATCACATAGAAGTTTAAAAGCTTGTTTACAGATAGAGATAAAGACACTGTCTTTGGGTCATTTTGTATTGCTTTTATCCTGCTGTCATCTAGATCATAGAGGCTTGTTTCAGTTTTTCTCCTAATGCCATATATTTGGAGGCAGAAAAAAATACAACATTCCTCTTTGTCAGAATACTTTACAGACCAGGTACACTGCTGTAGGAATGACTTCTTTATGAGGTCAGATATTCAGCCTACACACATGTAGACCAGCTGGCTGCGTTTTGGGCTAGTCTGATCATTTGTCTTACCTACCTTCAATGGCCTTGAGACATCTCTTCAATGGCCTTGAGACATCTGGATTTTTTCATGACCTCTCCCAACCCTCCCATTACCTTTTCTATTGTATAGCTCCTTAGCCCCTTGGCTAAGGATGACAGTATAACTCAATTACAGTTGGAAAAGCCATCACCCAAAGTTTTCACCCTTTGCTGGAGCCAGTGCACATTTTCACAGCAGCAAGACCAAGTTGCAATAGGTAACTCCTTAAAACTAGCAGGTGCTGGAAGATTCTATAGGTATACAGATATGGACAGATAGGACAGCTGGCCACTGTTGTGTGTTTCCCGATGGCTAGGTGGCAACTGCATCACAGATATGCAGCAGCAAGCTGAGTATGCAGCCTTGCACGCATAGGTTGAGCAGAGAAGGGGCACATTGTTAAGCAACAACTTAGGCTCTGCCTAAAAAACAGAGTTTGCTACCGTTCTGCTTCAGAAGCATGTATCTTATGGCTGCTGTCTCTTTTAGCCAGTCTTGTGACAAGTCCAGGTATTTTCTGTTTCAGTTTCTATTATGGCTTCCATAAAGGACTACTATCTGCCTGTGAGTAACCTACTCCTCCATGCCACAGAGAGGGAAAAGAAGAAACTATCTGTAAGTACAGAGCAGTGTATTTTGCCCGATTTCTTTGCCCAGCAAGCCCACCACCAAGGCCTGGATCCAGAAAACTCTTAATTATTAAATCCCCAAATAAGAGTCTTGTGTTACAGGACAACTCCAGGGAGTGGCTTTTTTAGTGATAAGGGGACTTGAAGCAGGACTTTGCTTTCAGGCTTCTAATGTATGTTGGAGATGCAACATAAAGTCAGGAGTGTCTTTGGTACTTCAGATTATCTGAGGCAAAATATTTGTGGAGGTCCTGAGGACAGGAGAAACATTTCAAATATACCAACAAAAAAACCCATACAACAGCAGAAGCTGAAAAGATGGGCAGATTTTCCATAAGGTGGTCCAATGCCTGGTCTTTCTGCTAAAACTGTCATTCTTTCAACAATATAATGAGCTTTAGAGGTGCTATTCAACCATTATCACTTCTGTGACAGCTGTCAGCTTTTTGCCATTTTTAGGATACATTTGAGTAGCTATGGTTGTTGACTTACTATGATTATGTTTTCCCTTCTCTGGATCATTTTACCTTCAAAGCACCCTTTGACAATGGCAAATTTCCTTTCTTCATTGTATTTTGACAGAAAATATTGAACCTACTGAGATTCATTTAACAAAAAGCGCTACACCTGTGAATCTCACCACCAGCAATTTATCTCACCTAGTTTTACGTGTCTGCAGTGCAGATGTTACACAGTTTACTTGCTCTAGTATGCTTTTACAGTTAGTTTGAAGAAGAAGGCATGTTGAACTGCTGTTGAAGACATTTACTTTAGAAGCAATTTAACTGAAACATTCCATGAAAGTGCCCACTTCTCTCAGTCATGAATGATGGTGTACTGGTGTGGCCAGCACTGATGTATCACAAGAAACATAGATACCCCAAGGAATACACTGCAGACACCTGCAATCACCCTATGTGGTGGTTTAGCTCGATGTCCATCCAGTCATAAAATCACTCCCCCTCCTAAACTGCACAGGAGAGAGAAATAAATATAACAAACTGATCGTGAGTTGAGATAAGGATGGCGAGATCACTCAGCAATTAGCGTCACAGGCAACACAGACTCAACTTAGGTTTAAGAAGAAGGTTTAATTTATAAAAGAAACAATAAGAGCAGGGAGATAAGAA
>WBNH01003661.1:2018-53062 GCA_013401255.1 Urocolius indicus | reverse complement strand
GACAACCTGCTTCACCATGGTCCTCACCACATATCGCAGGGGAGCCTTTTCAGTGCCTAAGCACCCTCCACCTCCTCCTTCTCCACTGACCTTGGTTTTCACATTCTTCCTGTTGCTGCTGTTGTTTTTCAACTGCGCAACAACTTGTTTTCCTTCTCAAATATGTTATTTACAGAGGTGTTACTTCCACCACTAATTGGCCAGGCCTGGGTCAGGTACAGGGTCTAGCTTAAAACTGACTGGCCCTAACCCTATCAGCTACAGAGGAAGCTTCTGGCAACTCTTTTTGTTTAAAGAAGCCACCCCTGTAGCCACCCTGCTACCAAAAAAACTGGCCCAGTCAAAACCACTACACCCTAACAAACTGCATCCAGTAAGTCCTTTCAGCAGCCATGGTGTGCTACAGGATTAGTACTCAGAAATCCCTGCTTCTTTTCCAATCCACTGCCATGTTTTAATGAGCTATCCATCATTTTATTACAAAACTAAGTACTGTGAGTAATCCACACAAGCTATTTCTGAGATTTTGTTACTCAGAAATTAAATATCCACAATCACTCATATTTTTATTTGTATATTTAAAATATAAAAAGTGAGGGTGCAAAGCTCTCATTTCTGATTTAGAAATATCTTAGTTAATTGAGAGGCCTTATGGCCATTATATCAGTTGAAAACTCCCTGTTACATGTATTAAAATATCCAGAAATACCAACTGGCAAGTATCTGCGGATGACCTTTAGCAGTACCAAATCATAGAAACGGAAAGGTGCAGCCACTTTATAGGCCTTTTTCATCATTAGAGATATGATTCAAACACCCCACAGTAGTGATATTTTCCCTCAAGTTCAGCAAGCTTTAGAGTTGAGGCCGTAACTTTTGTGTGTTTATCGATAAATTTTCCTCCAGAAAAAAAAAAACAACACAGTCATATAGGAATTATACTGAAGAAAATGCTCCTAAAGCCTGCTTTGTTTTTTTCCTGCAGCAACCTAAGGTGAATCATGTTAAGGAGTGCACCACTTATACTGCTATGTATTAAGTATAT
Source organism: Urocolius indicus (assembly GCA_013401255.1). NCBI lineage: Eukaryota > Metazoa > Chordata > Aves > Coliiformes > Coliidae > Urocolius > Urocolius indicus. Next base: position 52,017 of record WBNH01003661.1, on the reverse strand, counting down.
AAGGAAATAGCATGTAGTTAAATATGCATTAAATTGCATAGCAAAAAAGCAAGCAAACAGCTCAGTGGAGTTAACAGAAATCTTATTGCTCCCATGGCGTTTCATATTTGTGCACGACTGCCAGAGTCTTTTCTTTTTACATTAAAAGAAGTTGGCTGTAAAATCTATATAGTGTGTATTTTTGTGCAGGAAGTCATTGGACACAGGTCATGACTCTCAGCATCACAGCCTGATAATTAATACATGGCGCTTTTCTGAGTATTAATGAGTCAGTGAAGGATATGAACTCAAGAGGGCTTTGCCTGCCATGGTTTAATACTGGCTCACCACTATTCACCTCACAGTTGCTTGCTCAGTCCTCCACCTCCCAGAAGGATGAGGGAGAGAACAGAGAAGAAAAAACTCATGGATTGAGATAAGAACAGTGTAATAACTAAAGAAAAATAAAATATAATCAACAATAATAAAACAATAATTGTAATGAAAAATAATATAACTAAGAGAGAGAGAGAAATCAGACCTAAGACAGATAAGCACTGCCCAGTGAAGTTGCTCAGCACACACTGACCTATGCCAGAAAGTCCCTGAGCAGTGATGCTCCCTTTCCCACCAGCTCCTCCTGGTTTCTATACTGGGCATGATGTCTTGTGATGTGGAAAAGCCCTTGGGCTAATTCGGGTCAGTGATCCTAGCCATTGTCCCTCCCAGCTTCTTGTGCACCTCCTCCCTGGCACTGAAAAATTCTTCCCTTAGGATAAACGCTACTTGGCAACAACTAAGACATCAGTGTGTTACCAACTTTATTCTTATACTAAATCTAAAACACAGCACTGTACCAGCTACAGTGAAGAAAATTAACTCTGTCCCAACCAAAACTAGGACAGTGTCACAGAGATCTGAGTGAAGAAATCTCAGATGACAGAGAAATGAAACATCAGACTCCAGCAGAATAAAGAATGGAAATTGCAGAGCAATCTCATACAGGAATGAAAGATGTTTGCAATTTATGGAGGTGAGATCTTGGCTTCTTTAGCTACCCCATGTAATGTATGGTGGTGAACATGACTTTTTTCGCTTCCCCATCACCTCATTAAAGCTTTCTTTTCAAGTTACAGCTTTGGAGGCTCAGAATCTGTCCAGTTCAGATTTTTATTCATTTATTCTTTCGGATATACAGTTTATCAGACAATGCACTATAGTGTTGTCCACATCAAGTTTCCTTTCCCATCAAGATCTGCTTTTTTATACCTTCTTGCCAACTATTACCCTTTTAGGTTTTTTTCATATTAATCCCTACTGCTCCATGTCCTCACCGACACAGAAGGCCTTCAATTGTCACCTTCCTTTTAAGCCAGTCTTTCCCTCACTACTCTAATTGCCTGATCCAATGAATGTAGAGGAGGAAGGGAGGACGTCCTTCTGCCTTCATTCCATCTGGTGCTCGTCTTTAAGAAGTTAATGTTTTTTAGCATTTTCTGAGCAGTAATTACATCAGTTTCTTACTCTCAAAGCGCAGTATATCTACATGTTATTAGTTTTATTAAAAAAAAAAAAGGGAAGTGAGCTCACCACCAGAAATAGCAACTACATCATAGATGAGGCTCAGACCCTTGCAGGAAATAATGCAAGCAGAGAAATATGAGTAAATGCTGCTGAAAAAAATGGCAAAGAGAAGCAGAGAGCAGTGAAGATGCATAAGGCTGAACTTAACCGCCTGACAGATAGAAGATCATTGCACAGCTGACTTAGCAGCATTGGGGATATTTATTATTGTTCACAAAAGCCACAGACATTGTGATCTATAAAGAGAGACCTTGATACCAGCCTGGCTCACCTTCCTAGTGATCAAAGTCCTCCATCATCTGTCTCACTGATTACATGGATCTCAGAGATGCCAAGGGGTCAAGTCCTCTAGAAAAAGAGGTAGTTTTCATTGAGTACAAGAGGATTTGACTGAACACCTGGTAAAGTCAAATACTATTGTCCATATTTCACTGTGCTAGAGGTTAAGGCATCCAAATAAGCCCATCATTCTCTTACACTTTGTGCCCAATACATGCCTCACTGTTCCAAACTGATTCCAAGAAGTAAGGAAAGGAACATTTAGTTCCAACATTGGATATCAGTATAAAGGACTCCTTCTGATTTACTTTCACTTGATGCTTTTGAACCAAAAGTCAATAGTAAAAAAACAGGTTTAAGAAATTAGACCTGCACTGGTAGACACTTTCACAATATGCTATTGGAAATCTCTTTGTTGTAGTAACTAGTGACCCATTTGCAACATGAAGCCATTGTCTGTTCCTTTCCTGAAAACCACAGAGCACTAGAAGTACAAACAGTGCCAACACAGAGGACTGTGCTCAGACCTGGTACCTGGGGGTCAATTGCCCTAGGGCTGTGGGCAGAAGGATTGACAGGCCTAATCAACCAACAACAGCTGGAGCAGGAGAAATTTGTCAGAAAAAGTATTTGAAAGATGATTGTTTCAAAGTTAAGGAAGCTACCTACACTTTCAACTACGGTCACATTAGTTTTTCATTGTCCAGTCCTCACTTAATTCTAGAGAACTGTGATAGCTTTTCATCCACAGACCTGAGACTCAGGATGGAAGGACAACAGGGATTATTTAACCAGAAATCTCCCATGTTTCTCTGACTGTTTGCACATATATTCAGCCAAACAGCTCTCCTTCCCTCACTTCTAATTTGAAAAGGACTTCACCTGTCTTTGAGCAGCATTAACTCTATTTCACATGTAGTAAGAAGAGGACATGGTTGATGAAATGTGTCAGTCTGGAGTATTTTTCAGCTGCTTGTGCTACTGAAGTACGTCTGGAAACAGTGAGCTATTTATTGCCTGTTGGGAATTACATCCCTTTTTATTTCCTCAGACTATTCATTTTTTATACAATAATTTATACCTACTATCTCTGAGAGTTCTTCTGGAATAAATCACAGCTCAAAAATCTCTCTGTTCAGAAAACTCTTCAAGTGCTATTAAGAAATGGGTAAACACACCACTAAGTTCATATTCACCAGAGTTGGGGTTTTTTGAGGCTTTTTTGCACTGATACACTGCCCAGCAACTTAATCAGCAGGGCAATCTTCAGAAATTAAGTTACCAACCACTGACTAGAGTCACCAGTCTCACCCCTTATCTGTACAGCCCCTGTGGCACATGGAGGAGCAGAGAAGAACTTATAATTAATTATTAGTTATCACAGAAGGAGCATCAACACAGAGGCCTCATGTTTTTAAACAGAGACCAAGTCAAAATTGCTTTCTGTGTATGCTCTTGTTGCAATACAGGAGAATAAACCATCTCTAATGGACTGTGCATTTGTTTCTAGATTGGAATTGCTTATTGACTTCAATGCAGCTGTAGAGATTTATGCCAACTAATGACCTAAATGAGTTATATTCAAACTGACAAGATTTTAACAAAATCTGTCGTTACCCTGACAAGCCAAGAATCATCTCCACTGATGCTTTTTGCAACAGAGAAAGGAAAATGAGCTTTCAAACGTATTCTGCATACACCATCTCCTGGAGGCCCTGGGAAAATCTCCACTTCCCAAGCCTGAACACATGGGATAGTCTCTGAACAAAGTGTCCTCTTCCAGCAGTTTGACTGTTAATTTTCATCTGCTGAAATTTGAAATTCATGTGCTTCACTGTGAATATTTTTCTTTCCTTTCGTCTCCCCCTGCACCCCATAAATATTCACTAGTGAGTTTTCAAAAACTCTTGCAGATAAGTAGGGGAAAGCTGATGAACTACAGTGTTTGGTGTTTTTTTTTTTTTTAGTTTTGTTTGCTTTATCGTTTTTCCCCTGATACTTTGCTTAGCACTACCAATTGCATTTCATTTGTCGTTGGGCCATGAAAAATCTATTATCAGCTACACGACTACATAAATGTATTGATTATATAAGCCAAGATAAAATGCTATTGCTTCACATGCCAACGACAGAAGACTCATTGTGAAACAACAGATCTTTAAAAGCATGTCAGTTCTTCACAGCAGAGCAGACCCCTTAATGCTACCCCCTCCGTTGATTAGCAACTGAAAATGACCAGTTTTTCAAGATTCTGCAGCAGTTCCTTGGCAGAGATCATGTTGGCACTAACAGCAATTCAAGTGATATACGAGATGCCCATTAAACACTAAATTTGCTGTTATACCAAGTATCCAGCGTTATCATGGGACACAGCTACTGAAAGTTTTTCTCAAAAAAAAAAACCTCAGAAGTTGTTGTAAAAGTTAGGAAAGTGTTTTCAGCTATGCTTCTCTTTCCTATACTCTAGTGAAATCAAAAAGCATTATTGTAGGTGATGGTAAAAGCTGAATTCATGTAAAGTCTGTCACTGTCACTGTACTCCACTGTATACTGCGTTGCCCTTTTCCCATTTTCCTCAAAGAATAACCCATGGACTTGAATTTTGGGAAGGAGAGGCTAACTTAATGAATGATGAAATCATCTTAATGATTTGAGATGCTGTTTAGAATATTTCTGAATAGGATTCAGTGAGATAGTTAGGGCACCCCATTGATCAAGTACTGGGAAAACATTTCCTAGATTCCAATCATTGCATTGCTTATGGAAATTAGTCATAATTTCACTTCCCAACAGCTGTTTAGACCTTCCTTGTCTCTTCACAGCTCCCAGCAAGCTCAAACTCAATGAGATCAGGAATATTGTATTGCCTGCCTTTTTGGAGCTGAAACCATTTCTTCACTGTATTTATATTCTGAGCACCTGAGATTCTTAAACACTGCAAAAACACTTGGTTAAGTATGTTGCAAACCTTAATATGATACAAGGGCACCAATGGAGGAAAAGTCTTTGAGCCAAATCTGCTATCTTTGCCACACTGAAAGGTCATACAGAAGCCAGAGCCTGCTAGAAGACCTCAAAACACAACAGTCCAATTTTGGAGTATGTCAAGGCTAACTGCCAGCAGCATCTCATAAATTTTCAGGTTTAAATCCCATCTTGCACAGGATATTTCTGTGCCTGAGTCCTGTCAAGTCTAAGTTTTCTCAGCCTAGCTGATGGCATTGAATGCAATGGCCATATAGTATATAAATTGGCATGATGCAAAATCCCTGACATTCAGGATTATCTCTTCCTGTTCCTGTGGTTTTATCACATTGGAATTTTCATGCATAATTGGCAAGCCATAGTTGTGTGCAGATGCCCGATTCTTGTCAACATCTTCCCAAATAAAACAAGTTCTCTACTTCCCACTCAGCAGATGTTTTAGCAACAAAAGACTGAAACCAAGAAGATCTAGAAGTAAGGTCCCAAGCCAAGGGAACTGGTAGCTGCAGTATTTGCCTTTGGCAGAAAGCAGCACACGTATCATTTGCCTAGCAGTACAATGCCATACAAGGCACAGAAGACTCTGAGAAGTCCCAAAGCCTTTCCTGGTGCTATCGGAGAAACTGAATGTTCTGTACAGCTCTCAAGTTTCCTTAAACACTGCATGACCTCGCAACAGCCATTTCACCACCTCAGCATCTGTAGGCACTCACATTACCCCTTGTTTGTTTTCTTACCCATTATATACTTTCTTAAACAGTGACACTTGTTCTTGGAAATATGGCAGAGCCCTTGCAACCCACAGTAAATAATGTCCTTAGAGGTCACAGGGACAGCACTCACCCCCCAATTCCAGAACGCATGCTTACTTCCAAAGCTCTTTATCCTTTCTCCTGAACCTTCATCCTGCACTTCCCACCAGCATTTCGTAGTCTTCACAGAAGGTCAGCTTCTTGAACTATCTATCCCTGACTTATGCAACAAGATCCTCTGTCTTACTATTCTACAACCCTGAACCTGTGAGTCAGTGTTGATTCAAGACAAGTTCTCAATCCCTTCTGGCACTACATCCCTCTGCTGCAAAAGCTGTCATGACCATCTCTTTAGTTTGCCCTTGTGTACTAACACAGACACAAATGGAAGATCACCATATGTCTAACAACTTCATATGCAACAGCTTTCTCACAATAGACTAGGGAGATGGTTCTAAAAATCTGGGATTCATGTAAGTAGTATGGCGATTCATGGTATACACCAATGCTTCACATATAAACCTCAGTTTGCTGAGTTTACACCAGCATTTGAGCTGCAAAAATGATATTGTTAGCTGCTAGAGCTTCACATTTTTTTGGGAGATAAACTCACCAGCATCACTAAACAGCTTTTTAACCTCTGAAAAACACTGGCTTTGAATTACTCCATTAATATATTCACATACACACTGTTACACTGCCCAATGCCACTGGCATTCCCTTTCTTCTCACTACAGCTAAGCCACCACAGTGTGCATTTGCAGTGATGTTGTGGTAGCCTTGCCAGCTAACATTCAAAGGGCTAGTTATAAATGCTAAAGAGTCCCAGGTATGGCAGGAATGCTTAGCTCCCTTGCAGAGCATGGGAGAGGCTGTGTGCGAATATGGAGATAGCCTACTGCCTGAGGAGAAGTTATATTCATGAACAATGACTCTTTTGAAGAAGCAAGTGCTTTCAGGTCTTCAGAAGGGAAGTCTGGCAGTTGAAGAGATGAATAAAGAGGGATACACCATCTGCACCCATAACTATCTTTACATGGTGTTGAATGAATTGTCAAGCCCAGACTTCATTGTCACCTAAAAGCCTCACTGTCGGTCAAGACAGATGTCGATCTTTTGATTTGTTACAGCCATAGATTTTGGAGGGACCATATAAGGTTGTTTAAGCTAAGAAAACCAAGAAAACTCAGGTCTGGAGATGGACTTACAGCTATTGCATTAATTTATTTTTAATCATACTTGTATCACCCGCAAATCTGCAAGTATTCTATAAATACAAAAAGTATCAACAGTTCCTAGCATCCATTATCTGCCTTGTGATGGTTGTTCACCTTTTATGCTGAGCTTTGAATGCAAAAACACAGCAGGGTATACACAGAAGTGTAGTCCCCACATAACAGAAATGCTGATATTTTGGACAGCTATTTCTTCTCAACCTGATAGATTTATACTTCTGATTAAGTATAACAAAAGCAAGTAACTGTCTCCCCGAACCCCTCCCCCCCAAAAAAAAAAATTCCATTCTTCATTTTTCAAATGCTGAATTTTTGAGTTCGGGATTTCTCTGAATACCAGGTATTAGGATTCTGTTACTAGTTCAAAGCAAAGAGAAGGACTCTTTCAGTATAGGTCTCTTAAAATACCGGAACACAAAAGAAACAGAGCATGGAAAACAGAAAAGATTTTAAAAAAGACAACTAATGAGGCAAGACTCACAGGAAGACTATAACATTACCTATCCCTGTCAGGATATGGATATTTGTGGTTTCCATCCTTTCACAGAATCTTCCCATGGGACAGCTACAGCAAGTAAGCAAGAAGCAGTGGCAACTGATGAGTCTTATTTCCATTTTAAAGTTTTTATCTTCTGCAGAAGCAAGTAATCCTTAGCAGTCTTAGTGTATTAGCAGTGAAAGTAGTGCAGGAAGTCCATTATCTACTCTTGGCAGCATTTCACATTGTTAATCTGCTATTCAGATAGTTGCAGGCAGACCTTTTTCTCGAGTTGATAAGCAGCAGTAAGAAGAAAATTTAAGTCCTAAAGATATAGAGGATTAAAACACTATTAAGATTTATCCTTCATAAAAAAGAGTCAAGAGTCATCAAATACAAAGTTGCAGACACATAATTATGCTTAAGAAAAAACATAGATCACCAAAAACAGAGCAGAGGATGGAAAAGACCACTACATAACTTCCTTACATAGACTTTCCAAGACTTCCCACTAGACATATGGTGTTGCTAGAGACAGGATATTAAGCCAGATGGACTTTTGATCTCATACATATTCCAATGTTGTCGTCATTTGTGCTGAAATTTGACAATGTGCCCAAAACAAAGCAAAGCACAGACAGTCCTCAGTAAAGTATTTGAGGGAGAAAATTGCATGGAGGTGGAGTTGATTCTCTCTTTTGTGCTAGCCTTTCTCACAGAGGCTTAAATATTTAGCTTGATGTAGATACTGGTAACAGTCTGAGTGAGAGCTGCTTTCCCGTGAAGTCAGGCATCAGCAATCTTTATCTGCAGACTGGATGTTGCATTGCAATTGACATCACTATGTGGTCCACAAATACCACAACACCTAAGTTGACTTGGAAGGTATGGTTCAGTGTTGAGATTTGATGGGTTTTTTTGGTCTCGTTGCTGAAACTAACAAGAAATAAAACCTAAAAAAAAAATAGTACTGACTGTGTTAACAAGTTTCTTGGGATATATGGTTCATGGAGCCCACTCCAAGATAATTCTTTAAGCAGGTCATTTTCGATGTCTCAAGACTAGACCTAGATTTGGATTGGCAGTATTGTGCTGGAAGTCTCCATGATGTATTGTCACAGCACAACTCTCTGTTATTTATGTCTTCTGACATTTGAATGCTGCTTCCACGCTTCCAGAAAAGAATGTTTCCCTCTGTGCCCACAGCCCTTCTGGCACAGCATGTACTCTGGACAGCTCTGTAAGGAGGCACGCCATGCATTATTTGTCCCATGGTGATCCAGACAAAAATACCTTCATAAACATGATGACACTTCCTCTATGACCACAGTCTCATGTTTACCCACAAGTCTGATCCTGGTTTGCAAATCAGGGACCAGATCAGCAGACCATAGTGAAGAAAGCACTTGTCCACTTTATGGATAAAAATTACCATAACTACTGTACATTTACAGCTTCCAGAACATCAAAATACCATCCAAAAGACCTTTTTTGGTTCCTTTTCTGACTGAACTAGATGGTTGTGTGTTTACATCCTACCTCTGTATTCTTTAAAAAGCTAGGAATACTCTTTATCTATGAGATCATCGAAGAGGGGAGTGGGAAAGGTATTTTGTATGGCTTTGCATTGCCCTACACTCTGTTTTATGTAGATGACAATGCTGAGAGACAAGTAAACTTGGCAGAATGCCTCTTGGCCTGGCCCATACAAAGCAGAGCATGGCCATGATGAGATCATCTTTGCAAGCTGCTGAGAAGACCATAAGCTTCCTGGGAAGCAAACAGAGCATGAGTCTTCAGGCTTAGCTTTATTTAGCTTCCTGTGCTCTGAAGTGTTGACTTTCTAGAGTCTGGTACATCCCTGAAGGCTTTCCAATTAGTATAGAATTGGCAGCATGGAGCCATCTCAAGGAAGTGCTTGGTGTATTAGAGGACACAGCCTGACACCTTCACTGCAGTTTGAGAATTTCTCTACAAGTGACTAAAAACTGCAAAGACAAACAGGGTACTTTAGAAACAGAAGACTGTCTGTAAAACCGATGAACATTCCAACTACTTGGGGCTTTAATACAGAAGGTGGAGCCAGTTGTGAAAAGGAAAGGACACCAAACTACAAAACTTGCAGGTGTATAGGCTGGTAACCAAGCTTACAGCCTGGGCTATGCTGAAGGCTATTCTTCCTCCTTCTTACTGTTAGGGAAGGCTTCTTCGTGTCCACAACATTTCATGCCTTAGTGGCAAATGACAGCAAAGATAGCAGTGGTCTGCAGTATGGTGTCTAGGCTTCTAGAAAAGAAATGGCAATAGTACCCTTCTGCAGAAGAATAAATCTCATCCTTAGGAAGTTATTAAAAGACATTCTGCCAAAAGAAATCCAGACTGTGTGTCCTTCACTGGCTACCCAGAGCCCCTGAAGGTGGGTCCGAGCAAGCCTGCAGACTGCTTATGACATTCCCTGAAATATTGACTGGTTTAAAGACAAGTAATCCAACTAAACACCTGGATTTGGGCACTCGTTGTGTCTCCAGGGAAATGTTTGTCACATTTGAAGAAGATGCTGAGAGTACACAAACAAGCTAATCATTCACCTGGTAAGCCTCTTCAAACTTTTCCTGTGGTGTGGAAAGCGGACTGCAGGAAAACTTCAGAGGCAGGTCTCTGAATGCTGAGAATTTCTGACAAAAAACAAATATGAAAGAGGCGAGTGACTCTGCTAATCTGTGATTTCATCTCCTCAGCTCCACCACCCATCCCAAGGGTTTCGCTTTGGAACTGTGCGAGAGAGCAGCGCGGAAGACTACGTGAGGCAGAGCTTCCCAGAGATGCACGAGTACATGCGACGGTACAATGTCCCTGCGACTCCAGATGGAGTGGCATATCTAAAGTGAGCCTCTGCATGCAAAAGCAGATCTAGTCCCTTGACCAGAATGTACAGAGTGAGATGGTGATGGGCTTCCCACTGTCAATGTCACATATCCCACAAAAGAGTCACTGGTGTGTGGCAGATAGAGCAGAAATCATGTAATCAGCTGGCGGGAGTGATACTTGGAGAGCGAGCTGGTGCAGCAGCAGCTAGAGTATTTCTAGGGAAAGCAGTGCTTCACATTGCCTGCTAGGTGCCATCAAGCATGGGCAGTGTGTAAATTCTGGCAGTATTTTGTGCTTCAAAGCTCTTTATCGGGCAGTGAGAAACATTCAGAAAAAACCCACCATCCAAGCAAAAGCTGTGAACGAGGCTTCTCAGCATCTTCAACACACTGGGAAGAGTGAAGGTTCTCAGAGAGAAACCTTAAAGTGTCTATCATTAAAATGAATAAAAGAAAAATTAGGCTGTTAGGAAACAATAAATACCAAATCTTCTTGCTTTACGGAATCATGGTATTGCTGTGTTTCAGACACATTTGTGCCTAACAGGTTAGGACCACACAATTGATTCACTTTGACAGGAAATAGGAAAGGTGCTAATAAGCCCGAAGTCAGTCATTTATTTTACACATGAAAGTTGCATAACAAGTGGCCTGAGAAATGTTCATCAGAAATTGTTTCCTATTTACATATTTTTCTCAGAGTCACCCTAAAGATAATTAAGATACCTGGCAGTTCCTTTAGATTAAACTGGAATCAATCCATTGAAATCAATGAAGTAATGTAAAATTAAGTCAGGAGAACACCCAAACCATTAAGATGACAAGAGTGGAGAGTACAGTCTCTGAATCAGATGAGAACAGACGCTGCAGCTGATCTTTCTTATCAAACAATCGTGCTATTCATAGATGATTATGTTAGTAGAATTCATTCCTCTGTGTTCATTAAGACTGAACATAGAAAAAAAGTTGATCTGGGTGAAGGAAATTCATTTCCCTCATATTCAAGAGGAAAGAAGGAGAAACACCTTTGTGTAGGTTATCCGTCTTCATTTTTGCTCTAATGACCCTAATTTTAACATAACAAAGATAGTATTTTAGCAGTTCTTTTAATATTTTCCAATAAAGCTTTGTGTTATCTTCCAGTTGACTCAAAGTCTAGCATATTGCAGTATTTTCCATCTTTCAGACAAGTAGTGTTTCTTGGGAGCAAAGTAAGTCTGCCACCCACTGTCCTGCTCTAGATGCACAAAGTTTGTATTTCATCCACAATTCCCTTCTTCAAAATATAAACCAGCTTTGCATTTAAAATATCAGTCCCCAGTCTCTGTTTTCATTCAGCAGTCTTCCAGAGAACTGCACAGATAAATGTTCAGTGAGGACCACTGAGTCTTAAACTGTTCAGTGATTCTCTTTCTCACTTTGATGTCAAATACAGGCATGATCCAGAGAAACTCGATGCCTTCATTATGGATAAAGCGCTCTTAGATTATGAGGTATCAATAGATGCTGACTGCAAGCTTCTAACTGTGGGAAAACCCTTTGCCATTGAAGGTAATAATCAGTTTTATAACATACTGCTCTAATTGTCATGTATTACATTTTCTTTACTGTGATTTGGTATTGTCAAAGAAAGTCTGTAGGTGAAACTTGAAGATTATGATAAAATTCTCAGTCATTAAGCAGAACGAAGGTTTCACCCTTTTATGTGGTTTTTGAGCTTTCATATCACTTGTGCCATCTGTTGCTGTGCTCTATACAGGAATTACTCAAAGCTCTTAGACAGTCTATCTCCAAACAAGTAGGAAGCACAGTCCATTTCACTGCTCACAGTGAAATAAAGCAGCTCCTGAAATGAGGCTTGCTTTTTGTAGGCTCACTATCATTACACTGTTCAAAACTCAGTGAAAGGCTCTTCTACAGTTTTGCTCTCATCTGGAGCAGATAAATACTGTTCCCGTTTTAAAGGTCAGATTAAGATTGCTACTGAATCTGTAGCTTGTTGAAGCGAAAGAAGGAAGCCCACCCTGTTACATAGCCTTCCTCAGACCCAGTGTTATCAGAGAGGACAGATCAGAAGGCAGCCTGGAAGCAAGGCTTGTCTGAAGCTGCTTCCAGCACATTAGCAGCTATTAGACTTCAGGAATCACTTTCATGATAGATAGCCAATGAAAATGATTGAAGCACTCTCTTTCCGCTCCTCCAAGGGCAATCACTCTGTTCGCTCACATTGCACATTGGAACAACCTCCTTTGAAATGTTTAAACCTGATTGAGGGAGGCAATATGCTAAATGAAGGCCAGAGGAAGCTGAGCATTTTAATTATTTCAGCTACAGGTTACCAGCACTAGGCATTTTGTGAAACGCTCCTTTTTGCTATACCTCATCAGTGTCTTCCATTTGAATTCACACTGGAGACCTGAAAGCAACCCATTTTTATCTTTTCTGTTGGTGTTATCAGGGAGGATATATGCACAGAGAGCTGTTCAGGCTGTGGCAGCATTTCTGTGTGTGTGCAGCTGCATATTTCACCATGCATACACAGGCTGATAAATCTTCTATTTGAGAAAGGTCATCTCTACTGATGTAAACCATCAGCTTCCACAACTTTGTATCATTTAAAGCAGATTTCAACATAGACAAAGCAACTAAACCCCAAACCATATGTTTTTACATAGCCAGACATCATATCACTCAAATACGAAACACTTAAATATGCTGAAAGTGTGGTATTCATGAACCCTAGCTATGCCTTGTCTGAAACCATTCCTTCAATGTTAGCAAATATATTCAAGTGGAAACACAGACACAATGTACAAAAATCAGCAGCAAGGGAAACTATTGCATTGTGTGTATGCATATCATCACATCACTCTGCATCATTGAAAAGCAAATCACTGCAATGCCAAATCTACCACTCTCGTACATTTAAAAGAGGTTGTTTTTTTCTTTCTCCTTGTATTGTTTTGGGTTTTGTTCCAAGGAGAAGGTCTGAAATTCTGAATTCTGCACTGCAAAATAGAAGTCCACAGTGGACTAGAAAGGAATCTCTGTAGGCAATTGGCAGTACATCTCTGCATGCAGCTGCATGTCTTCCAGACATGAATCGTATTTGCTTTTTTCTAAAGTCAAAACTAAGATGTTGAAAATTTAACTATCATGTTTAGAGTTACTGAATCCATTTCCACTTACACTAAGTTCTTTACCAGCATTTTAATTTGGCAAAAATCTCTGTGTTTTACTATCTGAAGTTTCACATCACTGCCAGAGCAGAACTGCATGAACTGAAAGCTTAGCCCCTGGGCTTTAAATTGGTATAGAGACTGCTCCCATATTTGTTTACTTCCACATAGCTCCTCATCATAAAGTACACAGGAAGAAAAGAAAATGTCACATCTGACACCAGAGTCACATTCGCTGCTCTAACAATGTAAAGGGATCATAGGGTAATTTAATTTACATTAAGATCCTTTTTCATGACTAAAATGAGGTAAAAAAGAAGAACCCACAGCAGTGGCATGCAAAAGGCTGCGTTTCTGGAGACAAGACAGATTTATTCCTCTATCTGCACCTCCAATTTTACATATTACTTTTGTGGCCATAGTGATTTTGAACTTTTGTACCCTGTTTGTATTGCGCTACTTTATTTTCCACAGAAAAATGTATCATCTCAGCATTCTCAATATGCAGTAAGCTAGCATCCAGGTTTGAACTGGCTTGCTGAAATTGAATGCCAACTTGATCTGCTATGCTGTTAGTTGATGGCTGGAACGAACATACTTTAGCAAAAAGCGAACCAGGAAGAGAGAGATGATTGTACTTTTTTTTTTCTAGGGTATGGCATTGGCCTTCCTCCCAACTCTCCGCTCACCTCAAACATTTCTGAACTGATAAGCCAGTACAAGTCGCATGGTTTCATGGATGTTCTGCATGACAAATGGTACAAGGTTGTTCCATGTGGGAAAAGAAGCTTTGCTGTCACAGAGGTAAGCGATGGACATGGGTCATATCAGTAAGGATTTGCTCAAGTCGCCAATTATTTCTGTTCATTCTCAACGTGCAGTAGACAAAGCTACATGACAGACATGGGCTGCAGCTGCAGAAAAGCACTAGGCTTCAAAACAAAGAGATGCTAAACCCAGCAGCGTTCAGATCAGAGCACAAGAAAAACATCAGCAAGACTGTTGCTAAGTCAGGCATGCAGTACATGCATCAGAGAGCTCTTCTGGAGACAAATGAGGTGTATAACATAGCATTCAAAAAAGTGATCTGTCACACTGCACAACAAACCTACTTGATTCCACACAGGTATGTGTATCACCATCTACAACATCTGCCAGTGATTCTGGGCCATCTCACATGGAGCGAGGGCTAAAATAGCTAACACACAGACCAACAAGAACAAAAGAAGTAGAGGAAGTGAGAATTTAGTAATCCAAATTTCTACTATAACCCAGACCACTTGCTCATGTGAGTGGCAGCTATTTGTACCAGAGGTAGGACTTCAGCCTAGAAACAGTCCACTAGGATGTCATGCTCAGAAGAGAACAGAAGCAGATCTCACGTCTAAGTAGAACTACAGGAAATGGATTTATATTGGTATCAAATCAGAAGAGTTATACTAGGTCATGGCAGCTGAAAAATGTAGGCCATTATTTCTGAGAAAAAGACTCCTGTTATTGTAATAGTAGTTGTTTGTTAACTTCCCTAGACTGTCAAGTAAAAAACAATAAAGTACTGAGGAATAAAAGAATAAACAAGTTTCTAGGATTCTGGCTCCCACTCTGCAATGGCCACCTGAGCATATTTTCTGCAAGCCTGTGACTGCTGACTAAATTATTAGATTTTTTTAGGGACAGGACAAAGAAAATCTTTACTTGACTGTTTTAATACAGAGATTGTTAGGGTGTTCTTGCATCTCTTACTAGATTTTTCATTGTTCCTTAGGATTGTGTCAATATGAAAGGAATTATATTTTAACATCAGACATTGATAGTATAAAATTGAATGTACTTTTATTCAACTTATTCATTTTTTTTGTGATTAATTCAACACAAGAAAGCACATTTAAACAAAAGTGTGCATTCTCTGCTATTTCTGATCTAGCTTATCTGAAGATTGTCATCTGACAAGACGTGTGTGGGGAATTTTGGTTTTAATATAACTGACACATCTGTTCCTGACAAGAGCTTCATTCAATGGCCATTTGTTACTCTACATTTTAACACAATCTTTTAAATTAAATCTCAGGAAAATTACCTGATAGTAATGGTATTAATTACCACAATTATCTTAAAGCAGAGACAAAGTTACCTTCTCAGCAATTCCCCTGTGATGAGACATCAGGAATTCCTCTGATCACGAGAATCTAACTCCAGTAGCTGTATCCAAGGCTGTATTCTCTGTATTCCTAGAGAAACAGCTAAGACTTAGAATCAATTCTAAACATCTTAAATTTTTAAAACACAAGTTTATTTTATTTATTTCAGTACTATTTTTCTCCCAGAATCTATATTTGCTTCTTGAAGCCAGTGGTCTCTAGTGCAGGGTGCATACAGCCCCAGGGAGTGCATGAGAGAATTCACTGGCTCGCAGGAACTTTGGTCCTACATATCTCTCTCTCTCTCCAAAAATGATAAATAAATACACGTATATAGGCATGCACACTCAAAAAGTTACTGGTAGAGATGCGTGATCAAAAAAAGGTTGGAGAGCACTCCTCTGAGCCTTAGGATCTCAGAACTACCTCTAGAAACAGGCACTTTTTTCTGCGGTAGTAAATGGAATAGTAAACCAAGCAAGCCTTGTCTGGGCAAACTGCAGAAGGCATACTGTAAAACCAATTGGATTTGTCTTTTTGTGAAAAAAGGCAAACATGGGCAAAGATAGCATAAACTTTCCATTCAAAATGGAGACAAAACGATCTGATAGGCAGCACATCGTTTCTGTACTCTCTGAGCGCCCTTTGCAATTTAAAAATAAGAGGAAGGACCACTCCATTTTCCTGCATAGCTCTTTAGTACATTATCTCTGGGGCAAACTCAGTTCTTTCACTTCCCTAGATTTTCTTTTAATTCCTCCATGTTTAATGATGCAATACTGAAAGTCATTGGTTTCCAGGTAAGCCTTAAACATGCCCATGTTCATTTTAATGACATGGCAAAGACAACTGCATGGGTTAAGTACTCCAAGATTCCTCAAGGTCTGACAACAGAGGGAGAGGAAGTGGGGAAAATGCTGCTCCAGTCTGAGTAGAAACTTCTGATTTAGTCACATGCATAGTTCCCTGAAGTTCCCTTTTTCTCAGTGTTGTATAGGTTTTAAGCATGGAGTTTTAAGGGAAGTTTCAAACAGAGGCACAGCTGGAAGACATGCTGTGCCTTAAAGTAGTTCAGTCTTTCAAGTGTAACCTCTATCTGATGGTCAGAAAAGATGGCAGGTGTAGCTGCACTAGGGCTGCACTGGTTATCTGACTGTAGTCCTTATTTGATCTTCAGTTGTGCTGGCCTAACATGCGTAACTGAGTTTTTCTTCAGTAGCCAAGGTAAAATAAGATGGTTCAGGTGACTGAACTGAAGGACTCTAAAAAGTCACTCAAAGACTAGAACTTGCAATTTCATAACTGGAACAAATTTACTAAACTAAATAGGACCAAGCAGCAAACACTCTCTAAAGCATAGCTTTCCCATAATTACATCAAGAAGTGTGGGAATTATTCTTGGTCCTATGTCAGTTTGTATACTTTACTCCTGTACAGCCTGGAAATCTCTGTTATTTATTTAACTCAATGCAGTCAGTGACAGCATCATTCAATAGATTCTCTGAAGTATGGGCATTGTTTAACACAAAAGCAGATAATTCATTCTCAAAAAAGTCTCAGCTCCTAAGTGGATAGTCACCAAGCTAAGACCCAGCAATTGCCTTTTCATAGCTAGGTAAGGCTTTGTTATATTTTCCTGCCTCTCTCTGATAAATTTGGTCTGTGACACACTGCACGTGTCAACCAAGAGCAATGACCCAAAAATGGGAGTACACGTAGGTGAAACATTGATCAGTATAATCTTCAAATAGGTGAAATATCCATCTTCCTTTTTTGGTATTACCTTTTTAGGCTGTACATGATTGTTATACATGTGCCATTCCTGCCCGCTGAGGTTATTTTTTCTTTAGACTTGTTTTGAGATTCATCTTCCTACTCACTGTTTTGTTTTTTTTTTCTAATCTTAGACTCGGAAATTGTATTTCCTGTAGCAGAACTCATTGTTAGCTCTTCCATCTCTCTCCATCTGGCAGCACTTTGCTTATTCTGAATTTTATTTGAAAACAAAGTTGTCTTGGAAAGGCATGTTTCAGACTGAGGATGGAAAATATGCGGTGACTCCTTAAGATGTGAATCCAAATAAAGCTGAGTTTGAAAGTGCAAAGATCAGTAGGGCTTGACTCCACTGTTTTGTATTAACTTCTTCAACAAAAGCACATACACAAGGCACCCTAATATGGCCAGTACCTGTTGGATCACTCATGGAGGATGCTGCTAACTCAGGCCTGGGATGAGTTGCTACACTGAATTCCATCCTACTCTCTCCACCACAAGTAGTCATTGGTAGCAGTGATTGTTCATGCAATTTGCTAGTTGCTAGTGGTATCACCTGAGTACTCTTGATCTAAAATCATCATACTCCAAGCTCAAAGGAGTTTCTTTGTTGTAAATTTCTTAAGTCCTTACTTAGGGCAGGGCATAGTGAAAGAAGGAAGTGAGATTGTCAGAGTTACATTTGCACACATTACATCTGGGCATAATCTTGTTTGTTTTCAGTAATTTGCATACAATACACTTGGCCATTTCTCTGCACTACCCTTATTCTCATCGGTGCCACTTCAGCCAGAGGCAGGCTCTGAGGACTTTCCTCTCCAGCACAGTAGCTCCCCAGAAGCTAAGTAGGGGCAGCATATTCTTTCTTTCTGCAGCATTTTTGGGAACCAAAATAAAGCAAACTGGCAGCTTTCTACTCACGGTAGCAAAACAGCTACGCCAGTGAGGCACAGTGAGAGCAGGCAGGGTGATAGTACAAACAGGCAGGCTGCTGTCAGTTAGCAGTGGTTTTGGTGGCTCAGACCTGGCAGTACTGATTGGGGCAGGATGTGGAAGAGATGAGCTGGCACATCAGTGTCTGGTGGTAGTATAAAAGAGGGACACCATCTTGGCCTAGGGAGCAGTCAGGCTTTGGGAAAAGTTAACTGTGCATACAGACTGTTTCATAGCTTTTAAGCTACATTTTTTTAATGTTATTGTTGAAACTATATCTTCTCTTTCACATGAAAGACTTAGATGTGTCAGATAGTAACCATTATAAGGCATCCCAGCTTTTAATACCAACTTACTGATGCTTCACACAACAGTGTCTAACCTAACATATACACTAACAATACCTGCAAGCACACAAAGGATACCAGCAGACCCTGATACCCAAACTGACCTTGTTACTGAAGACCCACTGCTTTCCATGGGTGGTGACTGCAGAAGAAGGCATGGTGATGTGTAGCTTCTTGGTCAGAGGCTAATGCTGGTAATGGCAGGGACCAGTCATTGACTATTGGCTTCCATCTGATCAGACACAGCAAACACAAAGTCCTTTTACCCTCACTTCTCCTTTCATCAGTGGTGAGATCCACTGAAGTTTCTTCTCTGGAGTCTTTGGAGAAATTTGCTGAAACTCTACCCACTGAATCTTGTACATGAATTGGTGATCTTTGGCTTCAGAATCACCCTGGATACAAAGTCAGACAGCGCCTCATTCTACTTGCTATGATTTTATCCAGTTGTCATCCAGCAAATTGTGCCTTTCTGCTCTGAGTTTTGCCTAGTCTCCTGAAAGGTCAACAGTTAGTTTTCTTTTTTGTTATACCAAACACTTGACAACTCAACATCGGTTTCCTAGCCATTACTTTGAAGCTGTGGTTTACACCTGTTACCAATGTGTGAAAAACAAACACAAAGAACAGGAAAGAAGATTTTGCTGCTAAGACAATTTTCTCAGTCTGCATGTATTCTTTCAGGGAAAGA
The DNA here is from genome assembly GCA_013401255.1 of Urocolius indicus. Classification (NCBI taxonomy): domain Eukaryota; kingdom Metazoa; phylum Chordata; class Aves; order Coliiformes; family Coliidae; genus Urocolius; species Urocolius indicus. The sequence goes on along the minus strand of WBNH01003661.1, from coordinate 32,797 downwards.
GAGCTGGCTTCTGCTCGCTGAGAGACTGGGAATGTTATGAAGAAGGATATCAGAACATGACAGATGCTACATTGTAAAGTGATGTGGGTAGAAGCAGTGGCATCTGGACTTGGCCAGGGGAAAAAGTACTTTCCACAATGCTCCTGATGAAAGGAGTGTGTGAGTATTGAGTGTGACAACAGAGTCAGCAGAAACATGTTTTGAGTCTCTTGGAAAAGAATAACAGTTTAGATTGACCTTTGAAACAGAAAAAAAAAAAAGCTTTCTGAGGAGATGAAGCTGTTACTCCCAATTCACCAGCCTCTGATATCACAGAAGGAAACATTTTCTCTGTCTAATTTGGATGATATGTCTATTGTTTTTCTTCCCACTACAGATGAGGCTTAGAAAATGGATGAGTTGGAAAAAAAAATACTCCAAAAGGGTGTCTTTTTTTCTGTTCAAAACTCCTTAACAACAAGAGGAAAAAAGGACCCGTCTTATTGATGCAAAACAATTATTTACGGTATCATAAAATTTGTCACTTGAAACCCTAAAACCACCTTCATTAGTCTTTGTGAAGGATAATATCTCTAAAAAGAGTTTTTATATATATATATAAAACTTTGATGCTACCACTTCTTTGAGAGCATGTAAAACTATAAGAAGGAATAGTAATTAAACAAGTAGCACTCTCTGCACCTACAAGACATGCCACAAGCTGGAGACAGCGACAGGTTTTAATACTGCTTAGTCACCTAAATACATCAGTAGGATTTTTCAGACCTGCTGAGGTGCCCAAATGAGTTTAGGAATCTGCCTTCCATATCCATCTATCCCTAGTAACGCTGAAGATAATTCCTTCTTCACAGAGGTGTGGCAAAATTCAACTTCCTCACCTCAGCAATGCTTTTTAAATCCTTATGGGAAAACACTATCAAAAAGGATATCTTATTATTACAGTTAACATAACTGTATTTGGTGTTTGAGTTCAGCAATGTGTAGCACCAATATCCATGCTGCCAACATAGAATCATAGAATCACAGAATGGTAGGGGTTGGAAGGGACCTTTAGAGATCATCTAGTCCAATTCCCCTGCAGAAGCAGGTCAGCCTAGATCAGGTTGCATAGAAACATGTCCAGGTAGGTCCTGAAGACCTCCAAGGAGGGAGACTCCACAACCTCCCTGGGCAGCCTGTGCCACTGCTCCCTCACCCTCATGCAAAGTACACAGAAAATTTTTTAAAGACTTCTAATTAGTTAAAGTTGAACTACAGGCATATTTGACGGCTTTTTGACTCTTGGTACAACCAGGGAGTCTAAAGCATTTACAGTGTTTCGTGGTAGGGAGTAAAGCAGGAGATTTTTCCATGAAACTCAATAATGAAATCACGAGTATTGTTTTTTTGTCTCTGTTTCCCCCTTCAAAAAGAACACAAATATCAACCTCTCTTCTGTGCATCCTCTTCCTTCTCTCCAGGGCCTAAAGGAAAAGCATACAACTACAGTGGATTTTACAGGGAAATGTTTAGGTAGCAATTGCACGCATAGGTTAATAAATCAGAAAAGTCTCTCCAGGTATTTATAAACAGGCAGGTATATCCACTTCTTACATTTGTTGTCTTTTGGAAACTGCCAATTTCCCAATTTACATGTGGCAAATAACTTGGAGGTTGTTGCCAGTGTAGTGTGCACCCGTGATCTGGATCATCACTGGACTGACTAGAACCACTGCATAGGCACAACTGAGTTTCTACTCAGGAGAGCTACCTCCTGAATTTATGATTACAAAGCTGGAATGAGAACTACACTTTTATTCTGGTTTAATAGGGAATACACCATGTTATGGAATTTTATTTCTTAAAAACAAACAAAACAAAACAAAAAAAAACCCCACCAAATCGCCCAGAAGATATTGCAGTAGAGAAGGTAATCAGTTGGGTTTCTATTGCCAGCCAAGACCTAACACACACATATAGCTGACCCCTGCCACTTCATCAGAGAGAAAAGCAGTGATGCAGAGAATCCAGTTTGTCACTGCTTGTTCCACATCTGTTCTATATGTTCATCTACAAATAAATACACAAACTACAAAATTAGTAGTGGAGCTTCCTGCTCTGATACCAATCAGCATGAAACTGTGAAAATGTGAGGTGCCTCAATTAGGTGGTTTCCTTTATTGTTAAACATGTGTGTGTCTGCAGTAATTATGAACAGCTGACAAATTGCCTTTTTACAATGGTATGTAAATGTGCTGCTGTTGCTATAAATAATCACTCCATACACTGTAAGACACACTGTGCTAATGATTTCTCTCCTACCTCACTTTCCTACTTAATTTAGTCTTAAAAATTTCCCTCAACTGTGCAACCTTTATTGGGCAACTCTTCCAATGCATTATCTTCTTTATTGCTGGATGAAATATTATTGATGCTTTGTTTTGGCATTTTCTTTCCTAGGGAAAGTTGTCTTCTTTGGGACAATTTCGAAAGCCATCCATTACAAGTAAAAAATGCATCCGAGATGCCAGTGCTGTAATTTCATTCACCTCTTTCCAGGGAAGGTAGAAAACTATTATGCAGAGCTGACAAGACAATGAGACAGACCCTGTTCAGCATAAATCAGAGCAGCTTTACTGTGCTTTTTCATGTAAGGAGCTGACCAGGTGGTCTCTCTGCAGCAGTACTGGAGTGGCATTAAACACCAAACTCAGGCTGGAAGAGGCATCTCACTCATGCAGGAATCCCCACTGCAATTGCCACTGCATGTCCTTTTTTGTTGTTACTATTTTCAGTGGCTAGACTTTTATCATATTCCATTAAACCTAGTTTCTACTCTCAAAGCAATATGCATGCTCTCTTCCATTTGGCAACTCAACATTGGCAGATCAGGCCTCTTTATTTATCTCCCCTGCTTTTCTTCTCAATTCACTGATCTTCCCTTACTCCTCAAGTCACTAGTAAAAGGACCTTCTTCACCCAGCTGATTCACTGGGTCTCCCTCACCAAGGAGGTTATAGCAATGTACACCTATAGACTGTTAATCTGTATGGCATCAAACAGCAGTAGACTGAGAGCATCTATAAATAGGAGTGTTCTTCCAGTGACTAAGAAGATCTGTTCCTTTTTCGTTATTATTCCACTTCTCTCTCAATTTATTATTATGTTTACTGTTAATTCTACGTCTCTAAGCAAGTTGCTTCATACTGGCCTTTGCACATCCATCTTGGAAAGCAAGTGATTTGTATTAATGCTTCTCGGAGAATGAACAAAAGCACACATAATCAGTATGTCCAGCTAGTACAAATAGCAGTCTTTTTGCTTTTTACAGGTTCTTAGAAGTGCTGGGCCATACTCAGTGTCATGGCTCTAAAAGACCTCTGAGAAGAAGGTCAGGTGTGGGATCTCATTCTGCTTTTCTGCTACCTGTGCTAAAAATTTGGCTTCCTTGTTAATTCAAACTAACAGGCCATGAGACACAGACCTCAAGTGAAACCATTTTGAGTTTGGAGTGGTTTAGAGCATTAGTGTCTGTGACTTTTGTGTCACACTCCTGTACCTCTAACTGGAAGGACAAAGCATGGGAAAGCAGGCTCTTACCAAAAAGTAATTCCAACGCTGAGAGGGAAGTTTTGATTTTAGATTGAACTGATGCACTCTCAGCAGCAAACTCTCGTACCAAGGCTGTGACACCCTTCTACCCTAGAATCACTCTGTTTTAGTTCTTCACTTTCCAGGCTGCAGTAATTTTCTTTAGAAATTGCTTTACAGTCCCATTATACCCTTCAACAGTCTTCAAGTGTTTATCCACTGGTACAAAAATTCTCTTCCCATAAATTCTGCTCTCTCCCAAAAACTTTGGGACAAGCAGGTTGAATTTGGCAGACAACCTTGAAATAAGAGCTCATTGCCAGTGCCACATGCAAAAGTTCTCACTCTGCTAGACTACTGAAGCTGTGTTCTTGTTAAAAATCTGTCATATGCCAATTCATTGTCTGTCTTAAAGAACAGAAATCAAATACGAAAAGCAGAAGAGATTCATCCTGCTCACAACTGCCCAACAAAAGTACACAAAGGGATTCCCAAACCTTCAGTGTCAATGGACTCATCACTGATCAACTCTTTAGCTTAAAATGACCTCAAAATGAGGTTTTAAAACATTTTGTGATTTCTCTTCCAATTAGTCCAGTTTCTTTTCTGGGTTACACAGCTATAATCACAACAAATAACACTCTTAACCAACCAAACTAACAAGCCAAAGGAACACATAGGTCAATTACCCATGGTGACAGCATCCCAAATATCATCTCCTGGAACAACCACAGGCAAGCAATATTATGCTCTTTCTTCTTTTTCTTGACTTGGGGAATAACATCCTTTAATAGAAAGGCACAGTAGAACTTGTATTCTTGGAAACGCTCCTGAACTAGTCTGCAGGCAGTGATTATTGGCAAGAGGTTTCAGTTATTGATGAATGCCTAACTGAATTATGGAGGCATGAGAACAAAGGTACTAAGATTATATGTAACATGCCAACCTGACCTACTCATTGGAGACCCACACATTCATGGTAAAATTGCTGCTGTACATAGATTCTTTGTCTTCAAATGTGATTCATGCCAATAAGAGATTTAAATCAATCAAAAGCCCTACTCTACATGATAAAGGTGGGTCAGCAGAACGTAAGAGTGTTCCTGTTTTTTCATAATTGTAGTCAGGGTTCCTAAGAAACACAGTTTCGGTACTGGACTGGAGAGGTGCTATGTTTTTGCTGCCACTTCAAAAGATTTTCTCCATGACCTTCCGTCAAACAAAGCACAAAAAGGGGAAGTTGATTGGTTCCTTGAAAATGTGAACAGTCAGTCTTAGCTCACTGCTGATGAAGGACTTGCTCTGCAGTTCATTGACTATTTTGTCAAGCAGCATTTGTTTTTGCAAATGCAAAGACCACAAATACTGCACTCTCGTGTGCGGTCAACACTTAATCTCATTAGAGAAACAGCATGAGGAAAAAAAATTCCCTGGTCTTTGGCTGATTCTCATTCCCAGGACAGGTCCTTTGCTCTAATTGAACACTAAGCTTTCTGCAGCACAGAAGAGCTTTATTGTGAACAGTATCCAGTCTATTCTGCAGTATTTCACTACTGTACTCAGTAGGACTACATTTCCAAATAAGAAAACAAAAGCATCTGTTACAATACACTAACAGTCTACTTCATTAATTTCCCATTTTTATCTTATTCGCAGACCCTGCAAATGGGGATAAAGCATTTTTCTGGGCTCTTTGTGATGTTGTGCATTGGCTTTGGCTTGTCCATTCTCACTACCATAGGGGAACATATCGTGTACAGACTGGTCCTACCACGAATCAAGAAGAAATCCAAGATGAAGTATTGGCTCCATACAAGTCAGGTATGTATTCAGAAGAAACCCTGTGAAACTCATGTGTCTGACAAAGAAAGCTTGGACAACAACAAGGTATAAAAGGTTGTTAAGAGCACTGATGGTTGGCATTTTTCTGAGGGATTTAAACACCAAGGTTTGTTTGCAAACTATGCATCAACCTTTCAGTTTGCCCTTCCTTGAGAAACTACAGCAAAATAAACCTTTTGTAATGACAAATTACAGACATTGCTTGTATCCTTCAATGTGCAAAATAATTTGTACTGGCGTCCCTCACACAAAGCCCTAATTGTTTACCTATTTATGGAGCTATTCTTATCTTCCTTTTACTAATTTATTTTCTTCTTTTACCTCTAGAGGTTACATCGTGCTCTGAACACTTCATTTACTGAGGACAAATGCCAGTCTAAGAAAAAACGAGTAGAAAAGAGGTAGGAAGTTTTGCATGCTTTAAAACATAAACTGCAAAAATTACTTTGAAATTAAATACGTTGTGTCTGGATACCTAATTATGGAACTAATACACCCCAAAAATAATAGGGAAAAGAAAAAGAAATAAGATAGCTGTGACAAGAGAGGGAGGTAGAAATTAATTATTTCCAACAGCAAGTAATAAACTTAGAGATTTCATCTGCATCTAATAAAAGCACTTCCATTCTAAAGACAAGCTTTGCAGTTTTTAAGTCTGCTGCCTTTGTTTTTAGGTCATTAATTGCATACCAAGGCACTGGTAGACAACTAGGACTCTGTGAGGTAGCTTCACAGTGAATGGAGATCAGGCAGTATATGCATTAGAAATTTTTTGCAGCTTTTTTAATATTTAGAATGAGAAATAAGAAAGCAGAGATGAAGAAAATGCAGTCCTTTCAGAAACCTTTGTCTCAAACAATTCTTGCTGGAGAAAAAAAATAGGTATGAACCTTGCCTTGTTTTCATAACCTTTGTCTTCTGAAGTGGAGACAACCTTATCTGTAGCTACCAGGAACACAAGGCATTTTATTAAAAGCACACGTTTGCTCAGTAACTCAAAACTATTAGTGCACTTTTTAAGGACACGAGCAGCAGTATCGCTTTTCTACATGTAAGTTCCGCAGCAGACTACAGAAAAAAAAAAAAAAAAAGGCCTTCCAGGCTGTTTCTAGATATTTGCCATGACTGAAACCCACATTGTGTAAAATGTATGTTGTGTTTAGTTTGTCATTCCTTCACTAATGGCAGCAAATATAATAAATACGCACCTATAAGCTTCTGGACTGCGTATATACAAACAAGTATCTAAAAGAGCATGCCATTACTTTCTTCTGTTCATAGTGTGGCTCCTCCTTGCACACAGCAGCACCTTGCTTTTCATGTTTGAACAGCAGTAGCAGGAGCTGGCAGGCAAAAAATGTTTCCTCCTCCTACACCTCTCACTCTGAGTGGTAGCATTCACACTCCCACAACCTGAAGCACTAACTCGGCAGGAGGAAGAGTCTTCCAGAGGAGGAATTTCTCTGTATCTTTAATGGTACAAAAAGTACCAGCTGAATTATGTGCCAGATATTAAGCAGTGAAAAACTTTCATAACACGAGGAGATGGCCATAAGCCTCATGGAGAGTGTCTTAGAAAAAGAGCCACACAAATATACTTTCAACATTGAGAGTGAAGATGTGCTGCTGCTCAAACACTTCTGCCTTCAGCATCCAGCCAGTGTGTGTGTGTGTGCATGCACACCCACCCACCTACCATCCATGCTTTTCTCATGTTCTTAGCTGCTGTTGCATAGAATGATAGTAAATTTAACTCAAGACTCCTAGTAATAATGTGCCCAGCTGGTTATCAACACTGATGTGGTAAGGTACAACCCAGCACTCTCGAATCAATTATGTTTTTACACTTCCTTTCCTTGCTGCTGGGGTATTATTAAAAGCAACAAGATACAGAAAGAATTTGGAAAGAAATTGTATTATGCTACTGCTATTCTCCTCAGGGAAGAAAATAAAGAAAATCTTCAAGTCATAACTTTCCCAAAACTAGGGCAGCTGCTCAGCATCAGTATCCAAACCATGAAGTGTTTTATTTACTTGAGAAAGCTGGAGTGGACTTTGGCCTTTGTTAAAGCTACCTGTCCAGCCCTCCCCACAGAAGCAGCAGAAGCTCTGTCAGCTACTAACACTTTGTTAAAAACCTGTGTTTTCATTTGTGAGAGGGAATAAAAATGTATCAGAAATTATAAATGATATGACTCTGTCAAGTATTTACAAAAGAAGGGCTGCAGCTTCCCTCAGATATGACATCTGTTCCAAGGCAAGTTGATCACACTGGCTGCCCAGAACCATGGAGATTGGAGCTACATAGCAGAGAGACAGCTTTGGGCACCAGAGCCCCTTGCCAGTAGTTACACCCTTTGCTAGATGGCCTTTTTTGTCTAGACCACTGTCTGTGTCTATGTGGAATTGCAGCTAGGTGGTCTTCTACTTTTGACCCTGGAAATGCTTTCCCAATTTCTACTTGCCCAGGGTAATCCTATTCCCTGTCCAAGACTTTCTTAGGATGTACTTGTTTGTCTTCATCTCTTCAGGGGATTAAAATAATTGCATCACAAAACATACGTCCACTAACACAAGACTTGAGAGTCTTCCTGTTGTCTGTTCTGAAATGTGAGAAAAATCACTGATCTACACAAAAATAAACAACCCTACATACACATCCCGGAGCCTTCCTGTGGGTCACTCAGGCTGGGGCTGCCACTGCTGCCTAAAGCTTCCCCTCCTCCCTCTTTGCCATTCCATCTTCCTTCTGATTGCCACCTCTTCTAAAGAAATTCCCATTTCCTTCTCTGCAGGCAGGTAAGAAAACTATCTGCTCCCAGCTTCAGACTCCTCCTGAAACCAACTGCTTTCAGCAATCACAGTCCTGAATTGTTAATCCTCATCCTTAACCTGCCAATTGATAGTTCACACTAGTAAGCATTTTGTCCAAGGATACCCAGAGAAGACGTCTGTAATGGAGCAGTTTTAAGAGTAACTACTTCAGAGTTTCAGCCTCAGTTTATAAAGTGCATGTGCACACAGATCTATCCAAAAGATAAAGCAGCAGGTAGGAAAGCCCAGCTTCATCCCTACAACAGCAGGCTCTGTGCTTCCTTATGTTTGAGTTGGAGAGCAGAGGTCATACGGTGCTCCTGCATTTCAGAGGAAACCCTGGGAAACAGCCTGATTTGGGAGGGTGCAGAGTGAAGTTCCCAAGAAAGAGGGGAAAGATTCTCTGGAATCAAAATATTTTGGAAATAATTTTCTGGAGGAAAACACTGAAGAATTTGAAAAAGTTCCCAAACAGGAATAAAAACTCTAAATTCTATTTGTTGTGTCAGGAAGCTCATAACCGTACCTGCAAGGTTTGGATAGACCACATCATCATGTCCATCCCGCAAAGTCCAAAGTCCACACTTTGTTCTTCATCTGCCTACACTGATTCTAGGCAGCCCCTTTCCTCCTCCAAGGGAGCAAATGCCCAAACTAGCACAGAATATTAACATACAAAGGACTGATGCTCTAATGGGCTTAGGATATGGCAATCATCACAAAAGCTTTCAGGAAGCTTTAGAGGAAACATTTTCCTGAGCTGGAGTTGGGAGAATTGTCATTTAATAACTAACAAACAACAACAAAAAAATTTTAGGGATGAATTTAGGATTCTAAATAGTCTGTCCTGTGGATTAATCACAAAGATCTGTCTGTTTCCATTCATGATTTGTGCTTCTCAAGAAAAATAATCTCAAGGATAAAGGAATATTTCTTGTGTGTAATTTGTAATGGCAGCATCATCCTTTTCCAGTAGGCTAGCTCAAAGGGCAGGGTTGTATACACAAAAATGCAGGCTCAGACCTTATTCTAACTCTCACATCTCTGTTCAGGTCCCACGTTGGGAACAGCCAGCATGCTGTGTGGAATACAGCTAATTTGAGCAACTGCCACCGGAAAAAATATATCTGCCCTGATGAAGGGCAAAATGAGGTGACGATCCGACAGCACCAAGACATCCCCCTCCCACAGGTGAGGAGAGAGACTCCAGCTTCTTTAACGACCAACGGGAAAGCAGAGTCCCTCAGTATCTGTAGGACCTCGGTGATGCAAGAGCTTGCGGAGCTGGAGAAGCAGATAGAAATCATCAAGCAGGAGCTGCAACTTGCCCTGGACAGGAAGTCAGAGCTGGAAGAGTATCAGAGGACAAACAGGACTGCAGAGCCCTAGGCCAGCATACCTGGACCCTTTCTCCTTTTTCTTCCTTTTTCCTCTTCCTCTTGAAAATTTGTAACACAGTTTTGTAATGCCAGAAAGAGGTGTAAAAATAAAGCAGGCAATGCACTCTTCATGAGAGCAGAATTGCAGCAGCCCACAGCCACTGCCACCCTCCTGAGTCCTCCTCCTTTCATAACAAGTTTCTCATTCCTCTGGCAAACATCAGCTACTCCCAAGGGAATGGAGAAATGAGGAGCATCTGAACAGCAAGAGTTCCCGGTTCCTCCGCTTGACAGTACATTGAGGGTCCCACTTTTATAGCCCTTTCTGTGCATTAATTAAAAAAAAAAAAAAAAAAAAAAAAAGAAGGAATTTTAAACTGCTCACTAGAAGCATGTTCCTTGTTGGTATGTTTTTGTTGTGGTATCTATGGGTCTAGTCTCTGTTTGTGCTAAGGCTCCTTATGATTGCCTCATAATGCCAGGTGCTAGTTCTGCATTGGCAATCCCTTACCTCCTGGCACAGGCTGTGGTTTCACAAGACAAATTCCTGGTGGCAATCTCAGTACACAACATTCCTTCAGTTCTGTCAGCACAAATGCAGATGTGGCTCCTCAGTCACTGTGATCAAGGAATTCACCCAGCTTAAAAATAACTTGGCAAAAAACGAACGACCACCTCTGCCTGCATCTGAGCTCAGATTCGGCTTCCACTCCCACCCAGAGAGAAGCTGCACAAACAGCCGCACCAGCAGATGAGAGGGGATGGGTTCAGGTTGGCACAGGACGAGGATGAGGGGAAGGGAGGGGCTGCAGTACTGTCAGGTGAAGTATTTACCAATGCAAAACTACTCCCACAATATTCTGTCTTCAATGGACAATAAGGTTCTGACCTACAGCCAAAGTGAAGTAGAGGGGCTCTGGTCCACAATTTATTCTGACACCAACATCCTACCAAAGTCAAGGGGATCTAAAGTCAAGGGGATTCACCAAAGCCTTCCTGTGGACCAGGGCTCATGCGAAGGTGGATGGGAGCTGCAGTTTCAAAGGCAATGTACCAGATGGAGCTCCCTCCTGCCTGGATGATGAGGGGAAGGAAGGGTGAGCTGTTCAGCATCTGAATAAATACTGCATCAACCCAATTGCCTGTATTATTTAAATGGAATTTCTATGATTTTTTAAGCAACACTTTCCAACACAACCCACATCACAAAGGTCTGTAACGCTGTCAGAATTAACTCTGGTTCATCTCCCAGATATGCCACCAGTCATTTCACCCTCCCAGTATCTCCAGCCACCTGCATGAATGTGGCCTGGTTTCATTGCTAAATCCAGATCGGAAACTGCACCTTGGTGTCTGAAAAAGGCATTCTACATGTATGCCCCTTTCAAAAACACTTGTAAGTGAAAAGCTCTGCATAGACCACTGAAAAGCCAACAGCAGCTATACCAACTAATTAGCACCATCAATAGATTGTGTTCTGTTCCCTGCTCACTCCTTGGCCTCTGCTTTTGGGCAAGCTGCTTATTTCAATAGTTAGTGACACAAATAGGTCTGAAAGGCCTAGGGTGTCCCTGCTTACAAGCCAGAGGACTTCCGGCAAGTCACGGAGGACAGGGAGAGCTTACTTGCTGCTTGTGGTACTGGATAAAACAGACAAGGCTACTCAGCGTGGGGAAGAAAAGGAAACATTTAATCCACCTGCAACCAAAACATAAGAAAGAAATATCCAACCAAAAACCAACACAGAGCAGGGCGAATGGTGAAAGTACAACCAGCTCTTTAAGACCACCTTTCACCCACCTCTCCTCTCTTCCCTGGCTCAGAGCTCTGAGCCCACCTGCTCCCCCATAAGCTGGGGACAGGGAATGAGGGTGCAGTCAGCCCTTTCCTGATGTCTCTTGCCACTTATCACACTCCAGACAAGAACTGCTCCTTACCAGTTCTCCCTTGCTCCAGCTCACAGTCTCCCATATGCCAGGCAACCCTACACGGGCCACTCTGACGGGCCACTGCAACCCCAGTTAATCTTCTCCAGGATGAGGTCTAAACTGCTTGTTCGCTCTGACCCAGAATCTCCAGCTCTCTGCCCACTCTCATCGTGGACTACAATGATGTCTCTGGTCTGGCATCACTTTGTCTTTTCCTGGCTGTGGGGTCCATGTGGTCTCCCTTCCCTTCCACCTCCTCCCGAGCACTTCAAATTCCCATCCTTAAATAGTGATGGCAGAGGCACCAGATTGACCCAGTCAGGCTGGAGGTGGGTCTGAACCCAGGAGCCGGGGGAGAGTCCAAGAACTCTTTCCCGAGTCTGCACTGCAGCCCCCACCCTGTTACCAAGCAAAAGCGGCTCCTTGCTAAACCAGTATTTATAATCTTGATAAACTTCTCATTATTCCTAATAATTTTGCCAAGTGAAAGCAGACGATGTAAGATTCTCATGTTTCTCATATTTAAATTAAGCAGAGGGAGAAATTTAGTAACTTCTTAAATGAGCTTAAACTAAACTATTATTATAAATAAGAAAATACTTTTTTCTTGGTGAGGAAACAGCATTGGGCTGGGAAGTGGTGGTGAGAAAAAAGCAAGACTGTCTGAAGTGTCTCCTGCCATGAACCAAGCACTGCCAGTACCACAAAAGTTTCAAGCTTTATTTTCAGTAGGAAGGTGATGTTGACTTAGTGACTGGGAAAGGGTAAAGAGGCTCTGCAAGCTGTGTGAGGGCTGTTTAATACAGATTGTTGTTTACAGCTGTAGAAAGAAGTCTGCTGTTACAGCAAAGCTGTCAAGACTCTCCAGACAATGCCTGTTGACAACCGAGGTCCTAGCTTTGATGAACAGGCCTTTGTACCAGAAAAATCTACCATTAGTATTCCTAATGCAACATTTTTTCTCCAACTTGACATCACAAACTGTAATCCAGGGAACAACTTACAGTGAAAGCAGAGAGGGTTCTGCTTTCGCTTCTGCACATGCTGCAACAGAACTGAAGCCATATCACAAACTCTCAGCATCCCAGCTTGCCCTTGCAAAGATCAGGTCATGCATCTTCTGGGTTCATCAAAATTTGCAAGGTTTAATTAATATTTTATACATCTTTTCATAAAGATAAAAATAGTACTGCATACTCCAAGTCTGAGATTAATTGCTTTCACTTTACTATTGTTTCTGTTATTTCTTATAGCAAATACAGGAAGGTAATACAGATTTTATGACTCAGGGAACGGACACAGGTGAGATAAACCTCTGACAGTTACACCTTCCAAGAAAAGTAAGTTTACAAGTAAAACACTACATCTTATGAAGAAATGCTGTAAATAAATGACTCGGCATTTTGATTGTTGCAGCAGACTTCAAATACAGCCTTGCAGTACTGACAGCAGAACCTATGCCACACCCTGTGACAAAATTGCCAGCAGCCATTGACAAATGACTGCACAAATTATCCAGCATCTTGGCCCTTCTGCTGTGTCAAAAGTACTGAAGATAGAGCGAAAAAGGACAAAGGTTGTTTCAGTTAATCAGTAGAGGAAGGAATTCTTCTACTTTAGAAGCTTAAAGGTCGTGAAAAATGCTTCCAATAACTGGACAAGGGACAGGAGCAGAGACAGATACTACCAGAGGCAAGAAAAACAAGAAAGTGACCTGGACAACAGCTTTTATTAAATATTTTGCATTATGAGATTACTCTGTGTTGCAACGTTGCAGCAAAGTAACCTCTAAAAATTCTCTTCTGGAAACTAAGGATAATGACAGCAATGCCTCAACCTAAGGGAAGGTGTCCACATCAACCAAGGTTCATAAGTGGAATGTTATTTTCAAAGACTCTCCCAGTGTCTTTCTCCTTTTTGGGGTATCAAGGTGTGCATTTGCTTTTGGGGACAGGAAGGATGTTTAGTAACACATCACCCTTCACAGACTCTTGCCCTTGACTCACAAGATACACGTTTGAGTCACTCCACTGAACTCTACCGATGTCAATGTTCATTTGTTGTTTGTCCCTTTAACTGGGAAACTCTCAGAAACACTGCCACACCTTGATGGGATTTAATACTTGGCATTCAAAGCAAACTCCTCCAATAAAGGCCTCATCTCTGCTGCACCACTATCTCCTTCCCATCAAGGCAAGACTTCAGTTAGACGTTCCTAACTGGGCAGTGTGAAAGCGATGGATAGGAAACATCCTCTGAGAGACAAAGAGTCCACAAACAGTGAGGGCAAGAATAAAATAAAAGGGACTAGAAAGGAACCAAGATCCAGAATCTGCTTCTGTCCATACCCTAACCAGAACAGGCTGTGGATGAGCCGACAAAAGGTGACAGTCCCAGAACATGAGGGAGGCTTGGTGGTCAGCAGAAGCAGCAATCTCCTGTTACTCCAGTGAAGGGATCAGCCAATGTAGATTCTGTGGAAGTCATTGGCACCAAAGGCAGCGTTGCACTTAGGGCACTTGCGCTGCCGGGTGTCGTAGCGTGTTTTCACACACTCAAAACAGAAGACGTGGAAGCACTTTGTAAGCACAGCATCCTTCTTGCGCATGTTGCAGCATGGGCAGGTCAGGCGGGCCTGCAACACAGAAACATCACAGTACGGGGCCTCTGAATTGCACTAGGCATGTTAAAGGATGAGAATGAAGACAAAAGTCCTTCTATTCCTCATAAGGAGGTTTCTTCAGTGCAAGATCGGTATTCAGTGCCACAGTGCAGATTAGAGATGTTCAAACACTGAAAACTTGACAGCATAGCCTTTTGACCAAAAAAAAAGAGGGAAACTGACAGACACAGCTACTCACCTTGTAATCTTTGATTTCTTCCATCAATATCTCATCACAGTTGGGAACTGTGTCAGGCTTCTTGGTGGTCTCCAATTTCCTGCGTAACCTAGAAATATCCTCCTGCATAAAAACAAGAGACCAAGTAAGTGAGCAGTATAATCTCTGTCACAGCTTCCTCAGGGACCAAAGAGAATAAGCACCTGACAAACAGTGCACCTGGCTGAAGCACTACATCTGTACTATCGTTCCCAACAATCCAACAGAGTTGTGACAGATTACACTGTCATCTGGTGCCACATGTATTGTTATTTATCTATGGGCAAAACCTTAAAGAGCCAAGCCCCCATGAAGCTGAAATCAAAGTGAAACTAAACCCGCCGAAAAACAGGTTTTTGTAGCTGGAACCCACTCCAAGCTCAATACAGATGGATACCAAGGCAGACAGACAGCAGAACTTTGTGCATGAGGTACATACCTCAGCCCTTTTGAAGTTGAACATCTCTTTCTCTCTAGTTACTCTGTTTTCCACAATCTCCTCCTGGAAGTCATGTAACTTCTTTTGAGCCAGTTCTAGCTGGGCTTTCAGATCATCTGCAAGCTGGGCTGCATCCATGGCCTGAAAAAAAAAGCCAGTCTATAAGCACAAAACAGGGGAAAAGACCTCTGCTGAATTCTGATCCCTCTGCCTGGCAATCCAAACTGCTCACAGAATACTCCTTGGGCTGCTGCAGACCTATTTTCTCAATCTAATTTTGGTACTTCCAATTGGAGTAATTGGAATTATTCCCTAAACATTGCTTCAACAGCAAAATATCTTATTAACAGGTTTAATCATTTAGCTTCAGCATTCCTCTTCAGTAGAGCCAACTTGTCACACTGCAATGCATATCACGTAAAAAAACCCTAATGATCACACACTTTTTCTGCTCTTCAAGTATTTTCAGCTTTCCACCTTCTGTATTTTCTCTACTAAATTGTGTAGAGGCAGTTCTATAGCTGAACTAGAGAGAACTGAAAGATAAGGGGGTTTTAATCATTTTCTCTCTCCACTAGTTCTCCTATCACTCTATAACTGTCCCTGAACCAATGAATCTATTAGCCAAGTTTCCTCACTATGACAGACTGTGTGATATTAAGCACAAGTGACTGTGCTGAATTTCCCCATCTCCTCATCACAGCAGTATCTCTGCTTTTTATGTTTTAATGTCATTCCTGCATTTCTACAAAACATTTAGTAACAAAGGCAGCATCAACCACAAGACTTTGCCTTACTTTAGTCGTAACAGACCTACTTTATTGATGTTAGGTATCTGTTGCATTCCTCAGACGTATCTTCCTTTTACTTACCCAATCTTTCCTATAAAATCTCTAACCCCACTAAGTTCATCCGGCTGCTGCCTCTTCTTTAGGTTTCCTTTTAAAGGCACCTTATTTCAGCTTTCTAATCAGACTTTAACAGAACACGTATGACCTGCATCTCCTTATAAAAAGAAACACCAGTCTTCAATGCTGTCCTGGTTTGGGCTAGGATAGGGTTCACTTCAACGAGGCAGTAGGAAGGGGTACAGCATGGGCAGCTGACCCAGGCCTGCCAACAGGTATTCAATACCATATGACATCATGCCCAGTACATACAGGCAGGGAACTGGCTGGGAGGGGCCTGCGGAACTGTGGGTTTCGCTGCTGGTTGGGAGTGGTCGTGCCGGGTCCCGGGTGGTGAGCAACTGCGGCCACGCACCATTCCCTTTGCATATCTCCTCATTTACTGAACTTGTTTCTTCTTACTGTTGTTCTATTAAACTGTTACTTCAAACTACATGGGTTTTCCCTTTTTCTCTGGTTCCCCTCCCCATTCTGCTCGGAGGGGGAGGAGTGAGCGAGCACCCTCATGGCTCTTTGTCCCAGCTGGACAAAACCACGACAAATGCATTAACCAGAACTCTCTTCAGGACTCCTCTGCTTTTCTCGTGTACTAGCACCAGGGAATACCAGGTTCTGTAACTCCAGTGAGAGCTGAGATGCTGCTTGCTTCCCACAAGACAGCTTCACTTTTACGACCCAAGAGGTAATGGGGCAATGGCTCACCTTGCGTTTGTTCATTTCCAGGGCCTGCGTTCGCAGACCTAGTTCTTTCTCTCCTGTTCCTATACTGCTTTGCAGCAAGTGTTCCTTCTCCTCCAGCTTACGTACAACTTGCAGCTGGGCATCCACCTTGGACAGAGAAAGAGGAGGCACAGGACTGAAACACATGCTCTCCCAGGTCTTCAGAGCTATCATTAAATCTGCATGCTCAAACTATCCCATTACCAAGGACTACCTCTTCATCTGGCCTTTTTCTCCCTGAACACAGACAAGCTAGCAGTGTAAGAGCTATAACCAGACTTCTCTAGTGAACTTTTAAAACTCAGCAGTCAAGTACTCCCAACAAATATGTCTTATTTTTTGGAAGGTGTCTTAGAGAACTGCTGCAAGGCAGTGAACAGTTTCACCTTGATTCAAATCGCAGAAAACACATGTAGAGGTACCATTATCACAGGAAAGTGACTTCCCATTTCCCTTCTCTTTCCTGCTCGCCATAGCAACCAACCTGTAAGGTATTTTATACTCATACAGCAGTCTGCTTCTCCACTAAGACAGGACCCTTTAAAGTCTGATGCATCATAACCAAGTTGGTTAGGGTAACATTCCCTCCTGTACTGATTTTGGCAGGGATACAGTTGAGCTGCTCTTCACAGCAGCTCAAACAGTGCTGCATTCTGGATTTGTAACCAAAACACTATCAATAACACACTACTGTTTTAGCTGTGGCTAAATTGCACAGTCCTTCCATGTCTCGTGCTGCCCACCAGCAAGCAGGCTGAGGATGGGCAAGAAGCTGGGATGGCTGACCCAAACTGACCAATGGGATACCCCTCACCATCTGTTGTTGTACTCAGACACAAAAAATGGCAGAAATAAGGAATGTGGAGGGATGTTCAGAGTTACAGCATTTGTCTTCCCAAATAACCATCACATGTGATGAAGTCCTGCTTTCCTGGAGATGGCTGAACACCCATCTGCAATTAGAAGCAGCAAAGGAATTCTTGTTTTTCTTTGCTTGTACATGTGGCTTTCCTTTGACTACTGAACTGCCTTTATCTTGATCCATCAGTTTTCACACTTTTGCCCTTCTGATTCTCTCGCCCATCTCGGTGTTGGGGGGCAACCAGCAGCTGCATGGAGCTTAGCTGCCTATTCGAGCTAACACACAACACCCCTACCTGCCCATCAGTTCTCCTATCATCTCGCTTTTTCCCAAGTTACCTGTGTCTTCAGCGTCAGAACTTGGTCTGCCAGCTCCTCCTTCTCCTCCTTCAGCAGCTTGTGGATCTGGTTGGACTTGATACGTTCTGACATCAGCTTGAAGTTGGCATCATCCTTCTCCCGTAGCTGCTGCATGAGGCGGATGTTCTGCTCCTGCATGTCTTCAAAGGCTTGGCCTGTGACATCCATTTCTGAAAGCAAGGCCTCCTCCTCCTACGAAAGAACCACAGGGTCTGGCAAAACTGTCTCCCATATCCCACTACAATAACTCCAGACATTTTACTCAGAGACACCAAACTTAGCACAGCTGAAGGAAGAGATCTCAGTATCAGAGAAGAGTACCTTCCCAGCAACCAGAAAGAAGTGCTCCCGAGAAGTCTGTACCACAGCAGAAATGCTCTGAACTACAAGAAGCAGGAAAGAGATGGCTCATTTACAGACTATGGCTTGCCTGCTGGCAAAATCAGCTGTGATACAGTAGTTGCCAGAGCTGGGCAGAAACCAGCTCCCAACCTCAGGCAGCCAGCAGAACATCTGTCACATACACTAGGCCAACAATTCTATATGTGGACAACTCAGTATCTTCCAGCTAACATGTTGCTAGCCCCTTAAACACACTTAGGCCACTTCAATGTTACAGGAGTAAGTGGTCAGACAGAGCAGTTCTGTAGTACACAAGGAAATGAATTTGAATGCTAAAAAAACCCCACATCAAGTCACTCACTCTACAGAGGTGGGTCCCAATCTTGTCATGAGAGTAAGCCCTTTCTTGTGGAAGGTTATGTCACAGTACCATGCACATATATAAATTACGTGAACTGTGCAGATACTCCCCATCACCCCCACCATGAGCTTTGTGACACCCTGGTGTCACAGGGCTTTTTATTTCATGTCAATTTTTTAGCCGGGTGGGTTTCTTCATCTTTGATAAACACAGATAAAACTCCCACGTCTAGCACACACAGACACAGACATTCTTTCTCAAGTAATCTCACTGGCTGTAACCTAAAGGCACTTCCTTCCCAAGTGCTCCAGCCAAGACAGAACTCCTCAGAAACTTCTCACCTGCTTAGCCATTGCTAATTTCTTCTGTAAGTACTCAATTTGTTCCTCCACTGCCCGGATCTTGCGGAGGGCATCCTCATCAGCCATCTTTTTACTCTCCTTTTTCTCTTTGTCTTCCAATTCTTTCACCCTCTGTCTCAGTTCTTCCAACTACAGCAAGGACAAAGCAAACAACACTAAACACAAACAATGTCTTGAATCTTAACCATCTTTTTTTCCCCCACAATTGTGTGAAACATTGGAGAAACTACTTTCAAAGTATTGGAAAAGAAAACCAATTTCATCTTGACAGGAAAATGTATTATTGGCAGATGGACCATTAAAACAGGCTGTAAGCCTAAGATCTTGATTTCAAAACCTTTGAAATTTCCAGTCTCTTTTAGCAGAGTAGAAACATCAGTCTCTTGCAGTTGTAAATATAAAGGGATATGGATGGAAAGCATCTGCTTCTTTTCAGAACATCCAGTCAAGGGATCTTTCAATTAAAAAAAGAAGTAATAAGGAGGAAGCCATAAAAAAACCATCCAAAGACAGAAATCTGATAAGACAAATACCAAGGGCAGCAGCAATGAGAACCAAACCTGGCCAGTCAAACCATCTGAGATTATGTGAGCATGTAAGGATGTTTATTCCAGCAAGATTTCTAACTGGGGACCCTGTCAATAGTGAGAAAGGGGTGCGCAGGCCAGGAGGAGGACAAGAATGAGGAAACTAGAAACAGAATCTAGAGACACAGACCTGACAAAACAAATACGGAGACAAAGACAAAAAACAAATCTCTCTAGTCACAATAGCTGACAAGTTACTAAGAAACTACAGGCATCAGTTCTAGGAATCACACCTAGACTTTGCAACTGCTAAGACTGTGAGCCAAGGATGGATCCTGGACCGAGAGAGCTGAGTGAATTGATAGAGCTGTACAAGCTCAGAAGGAACATGCAGGAGAAGGGAGAGCAAGGATGAAGAAATTTGGGTTAGACTGACAAAAGTATAAAAGCAACCTATTGCAGTTAAAATGAGGGCAGCCATTACAGACTTTTCTGACTCAGCCCTGCACATGATCACTGCACACTCTCCTATCTTCTTGTATCTTTTTATTAAATATTTTCTTAACTATCTCCGTATAATCTCTCTACCTCGTGTGTATGTGTGCTGCATGGAATAAGTACTAGCTACAAATGAGATGTGTAGAAGAAGAGGGTAAAGACGCAGGGGTAAGGGATCACAGACATACCAGACAGAGGGGCCACACTGGTACTTGAGGGATCTGCAAATACTTGTGGGCTTGGGAACCTAGAGTGTTGTGTATGTGTCTGCACTAACAACTTTGTCTCTACCAGCTGAAGAAGAGAAATGAGACTGGTGTGAGTACACTTATGCTTTGAGTTCTGTATGTATGTGCTGTTTGAGTCAGCACCTTGCCTGTAGCAGTGTGACTCGCATGTCAGTGTCCTCTCTTTGCTACTGCTTGAACCTGCAACTGAGGAAGCAGGAGCCACATCCCTCAGCTTGAGCAAAGAGATCATTCCTTTCCAGAGGAAGGTGCTCCAAAATCTCCCTGTATACCTCCAGAACACCGCAATCTCTCTTCCAAGTGACAAAGACAAGAAGAGGAACAAGCTCCAGTTTCAAAGACAAAACCAACATTTTTCAGGTGCAGAATATCCAAAAAGAAGGCTTAGGTAACATGCTTAATAGAAAAGGAGAGATGAGGTTTACCTCAGCTTTTGCCTTCTTCTCAGCTGCCATCAGCTGCACTTTGTCCCTCTGTTCTTTGGGGGCAGAGCGGTACATATCTAGCAACAGTTTCATCTCCTTCTGGCTCTCTTGAGCCTTCCTGGAGACAGGGAGATAGACAACGGTGAGAACACAGCAGGAAAGCTATGCTGTTGGGTACTCAACATGAGAGTTGGAGCAATATTCTCTCTGTCTCTCACATGACATGCATATGGAGTTGTCCTTGGCTCGTCTTACTCTGGTAATGTAAAACAGAAAAGAAGTCCAGGCTGGAGGTTGAAAAGAAACATGTTCAGGCACATCTGGGTTAAAAAATCAAGATAAGTGGAGTGTGAAAAGAAGCATGTGCCCTAGTAGTAGACAACAAAGTATCCATCTCTGCTTTGGTACTGATCCAAGGCACAGAAGACTACTGTGCACTCAAATAACCTGCTGCTGTAAAGCTTTACACAACTACTATGACAACAACAAGTAAATATTACTGGACCGCACCATGATGTATTTGGTTTGGTAATTCATACTTTTGGCTGTTGTGAGAAAAATGACACTACATTGTCCAAATCACAATCAAACACAGCAGGTGCCAGAAACCTCTCATGCTGCTTCAGTTAAGCTAATCTCAGAAGAGTGAGCTACAAAAGTTCTCTCACACAAGCACTTCAGTTTCATCACTACTCTATCAAGAAAGCAATGGACAACAACTCTTACTTGAGCTCAGCCTTCAGTTGCTTTATCACTTCAGCCTCCTTCTTTCTTCCATCTTCATGCTTCCCTTTCTCCTTCTCCTTGGACTCTCTCTCCTTCTCAGATTCCTTCTCCTTCTGCTTCTGCTTTTCTCGCTCTCGCTCCTTTTCCTTTTCTTTCTCTTTCTCTCGCTCTCTCTCTTTCTCTTTTTCCTTTTCTCGCTCCCTCTCCCTCTCCCGTCTCTCTCGTTCCCGTTCCTCTTCATCTCGCCTGGCCTTCATTTCATTAATATCTTCAGAAACAGCCTTGGGGGCAGGCACCTGGGCAGAAGGATCATCAGACTCTTGCTTGATCTCTGAAGGTTCCTCCTTTGTGTCTTCAGTGCTGGACTGGGACTGTAAGAGAGTGCTACCACTGCGTGAGCGGATCTGTTGTGAAACAGCAAGAAAGACGACACAGAGAAAACCAAGAATTAAGTTCTTAGCCAGAAATCTACCTTATTCCCCTTCCCTTGTCTCCTTGCATGTCACCTCCATAATTGCTACTGCTCTTCTCGGAGCACTATACAGCTACAAAAGAAGACTGTTCATCTAGTTAAGTGGTAGCAGTGGAGAGTAGAGCTCCATTGAAGATTACACTGCATCCTGCATGCCATGTCAGAAAAGCTGGTACTGCAGGCAAGGGTGGCAGGATTCTCCCTTCTCCTAAGCACCTTCTGCTCTTTTCTGGCCTTTCCTGCTCTAATACCTTGCTCAAATCAGATTGGGCCTCTCTCAGCTTGCGCTTGTATCTTAACACTTCTCCTTTCAGCTGGTGGTTGTGGTTTTGGAGGCTGCTGATGAGATGACGCATCTCCCGGTTAATTGGGCCTATAGAAACAGAAAGACAGCTGTAACAAGTCATACTTACGCTGATGTCCTGTGAGGACTGTTAGGGAGAATAAGTTAAGTGACAACAACAAAGAACCAAAGTTGGTCAAGATTATTATTATTCTGTCACACAACAGAGCAACAGAACACATTTGCAGCAAGTTTTGTATGCAACTGTTAAGTCCTTGCAAATTCCCAGTCCTGACTTCCCCCTAGTATTGCCTTTTCCCCAAGTTCCTAAGGAACACATGTAATGCTACAAAAAATTACAATTTAAATGCTACTTTAGAAATAACACATTTATTTCCTCTGATGAAATTTGAAAATTACTAGTTTCGCAGCCAAGCTGTCTTTTGAAACTTGTAAATAAGACTCTCTCGAAAGTAATTTTTAATAATGAAAAATATTCTGTCATATCAGCAAACATCTGAAAGGAAATCTGACAACTTGGGACTGGCTTCCCATAGAACACATGAAGAGAGATAGAGAAATATTTTTCAAAGATAGTGACCTGCCAAAACAAGTATTTAGCAATAACAAAGAATCAAGCCAGGTGTTTTACTGCAATGCAGCCTCTAATGGGCATTAGCAGGGAATAGGGGTTAGTTGGTTATTTTTAAGCACAGCGTAAGACTCCATACCTGCTTGTTCATTGGCAGCAAGCGTCTGCTCAAATTCTATCCTCAACATCTCATACTCTTTGCGGACTTGTGCCAGGGTGTCCTCTAGCTGAATTACCTCTGTGCGTAGTTTCTTGTGAAGACTGACTTCGTCTCTCTGAGGAGCAAGAAAGTAGACAGAATGTGTTGTTGTATCTCTCATTCTCTGAACATGAGGTAACAGAACAGATGGACTACAGCCAGGAAGTTAAACTTCCTGAGTATTTCCAGAGCCACTCAGGCCCAGCAAGGATGGTCAAAGGGACGGTCATGTTCCCCAATCTGATGGAACAGAAGTGCTACCTCGATTAGCTCCACTTGGCGCTGGTGTGTGGTGCGAGTGCCATGAAGCAGAGTGCGGGCCTCATCAAGATGTGCCTTCAGCTGGAGACTCTCATTATACAGAACAGAAAACTGAGACTGCATGCAGCGATATTCTGGGGTCTCCTTCACAGCCTCTTCCACTGCTCGTCGCAGCTCAACCTAGTCGGCACACAAAAAAATGCTACAGGAAGAAAACCTCTCTGCTTGTCTTTGGCATCTATTTTGTAAAGCAGAAGAACAATGAGTCAAGGTGCCACAAGCAAAGACAAAGACAGAACTTTAGAAGCATAGTAGTAAAGTGGATACGATTCAGTATCAATTTCAAAAGTCTGTGCCTTCTCTGTATGCACTAGGCTGGTCTCCTTGGACAGTCACATGACAGGAGGTTTTGATTTTCAGGTTCTGAAATAGTTTATATCAAAGATAGGAGCTTGAAAAACACAATATGTGTTTTCCATGGATTTACTGTAAAGCTATAATTGATCTAAAACAATAAAGATGAACACATTGAAAACTAGAGAATATCCATGTGTAAGCTGGCTTTATGTTTGCTTAAAGAGACTTATTCACCAAAAGGAAGAAAAATGAGAGAAAGCAGATGTACACAATCTGAATTTTTCTTACAAAAAGAGATTAGCAAGTGATTGTGACCATCCTCAGTGAAACAGACACCTAGCTTGTCTTAATCAGTGTTAAGCTGTATGTGTATAAATGACAGCTTTAAGCCAAACAGTGTTTCTCTCAAAACATATTAATGTGAATAAAGCAAATTTCGAGGTACCTCAAGACAGTTTCTGAAACCTTATCTGTGAAACTTACCAGCTCAGACACTGCATACGATGGCTAACAGTTCTATTGATCACTAAGTAAAATTTAGATGTTCTCAGTATCATACGCTATCTATAACAGAGTAACAGCTTTTTGTATGACCACCTTTAAGACACAAGAAACTCCTACATTGTTTCCCATCTATCCATTCTACCATACTAGAAAAGATGTAAGTTCATCAACTCTTTCAAGGAAAGAGGTGTCTTACACAAGTTGTTAGACTTTTTCAGTTCCCTGGTTCCACTTGCAATGGGCAGTGGGAAGGTGGAAGAAGGGTCAAAACTTGTAAAGAGGTGAAATTTGTTTTAACTAGACGTCATTAAAACATACCGAATAGATGAGAATTGAAAACAGGAAGAAACCATTACAATTTCCAATGATGACCACACGGTGTCACCAATGCACTGAAGTGCAAGTTCAAGGACAAACTTGCTAAATTGTACCTGTACAAAATACAACCCTGCTAGAGAGCAAGGGCAGAAAAGAACTGCCATTAATGAGGTTTTCTGGAGAGACAGCACAGTAAGATAGAGGGGAAATCAAGCACACAGAACATCTTCACTTTCAGACAAGTACACATCTCACCTTGAGTTTTTCATTCTGTGTTGTTACTTCCTCAAGATCCTGGCGTAGTTCCTCCAACTCATGGAGGCGATTCCCAGCAAGCTCTTTATTTTCTTCCAGCTCTGCATTCATCTCCTCAAACTGTTGGGACATAAACTCCTTGTAAATCCTACTGTTAATGTATCTACTGAGGGTACTAATTAAGTAAGTATATACAGTAACAGAAATTGCAGACTTAGCAGTCAGGTAATATCACCATATGAGATACGCAGCTTCCATCAGGTCTGTTTCATAAGTAGGAAACCAGAAAAAATGGCTTGCCCAGAGTGGCCCAGATTTGTAGCAAAGCAGGTACCTAAATTCTGTTGGAATCTATGGCCCTATGCACAAGGTCTCTTTGACTTTATTCTTCCCCTTGCCCTCAACGTTACCTTGCGGGCATTGATGGTGATTGTGCCCCCATAGAGGTTGCTCCCAGCGCCATACACTTTGTAGCCTTTGGAATTTACCTACAAAAAGAGCAACAGATTTCATCAATAGTCAATGAAATGCCAAGACTGCTGATGTGGCATATTACAGATGGTACACTGCAGGTTCTCACTTCTCACAGCAAAATGACATAAGACAATATCACACATCTCAAAACTACACACATTACTCTGGTATCCTGGCAAAGAGGAAGGTGCTTACTCGTTCCAGAACATCTGCTAAGTGCCGGTTGAGCCTCTGCTCTCTCTTGCGTATCTTGTCAATATCCCACTGAAGGTCATCAATCATGGTCTCCAGAACAGACACCCGAGATTCTGCTGTCTCCACTCTCTCTTGCAGCTTGGAGAACTACAATCAAAAGCGTTTCAGCCAGCACACTGAACAGAATCAACATTTTCTGAGACTGCTCAGTATTAATTTTTCTCTTGTTTATCATGCCCTGAATTCACATGCTTTCCACCCATTTTTGCTGTGGTGACAGACTGCTCCATGAACTGTCCCAACTCCTCTACTGGCTGAATCCTAGCATGGCAATGAAAAGAACACTGAAAACTAAGAATGAGCAGAAGTTAGTAATATCTGTCAGAGTACAGAGGCAGCCTCCTCAGCTTATTCAAAGGCAATTTTTTTCATCTTTTCAACTCATATCTTCATCTACTCTGCAGATGACTGAAGTGCTTGGAGATCCAAAGCTGAGCAGGGTTAGCGTTAATAGTTTTTGAAGGAACTGAAACCTCACAACAAATACTGTAAATAACATGAACTCCCTAATGACTGTGATCGTCTTGTAACTAATGTCATTACACTTTCATACATGCTGCGGAGAAATCAAGGAATCTGAAACAACAGTGATGTCAAATTAAAGGTCTCAGATATTCACACAAACACCTTAGCATCACTTCACCGTTTCCTCTGTTCTGTTTTCTTTTAAAATTAAATCCACTCAATTCACTCTTCTGTTTGTAGACATTCAGTATGATGTGATATAACTAGCAAATCAATCTGAATTACACCAAAAATCTACTACAGTTTTCCACATCAACAATTATTTCTATAACCTTTGTTCAGAAGGCAACTTTCAAACTGCATTGCTCCTGCTCCTCTTCAAGGCAAGAATCTGCTTTCCAAACTATGGTAACCACAAATTAAACTAGACCTCAATCCAGATTTCTTCATCTGTCCTTTTTATACCTCCTGAGACATGATGCGATGCCTTTCCTGAAGAACATCAGCCAGCTCCTGCAGCCGTCCATTTTCATGTGAAAGGTAGGTATTAAGTTCGAGGACTGCTTCTTCCATCAATGTAATATCTGAAAGATGCATAAAGAAAAGGAAATGAACAACAACAACAACAAACTCACAGCACCAAAACCAAACAAACCCAACAATCTGAAAGGGAAGGTTGCTACTCAATCAGCAAAGAAAGAAAAAAGAAAACAGAAAAAAAAGTCTGATTTTACTCTCTGCTTACTGTTATCTCTCCAGCAGATAGCTTCCAAGGGTCTGACCTCCAGCTACACACAACCTTGACTCGCATTCACTAAGCAAAAGGCTCTGCAGTTTAATATACTACATATCTCTGACTCACTCTCCCCTAACGGCATGATCATTGCAATTGTGTCAGTATAAGCAACACAGAATATGCCCCTGTAACACAATGACACCTTGATGCAGGTCAAATTCATGCATAAATTTGCTATAACAGGTGACTTGAGCTAATAAATCATCAGATGATTAAAGTAACTGAGTGTAGGCTCACATTGCACTAATGCCAATGCTACTACAGACTTCAATGCTGCCATATTAGGGACAGTGACACTTTGCTACACCAATGTATGACTTTCCAGCGCTCCTTGATCGGAGCACGTAAAACACTTGGACAGACGGCAAACCAAAGATAAGTTCATATTTCACCTAAATTTCCATTTAAAAGACTAAAATTTTAATCTTCAGTGTTTCAGAGTGCCAGTTGAATCTGCTACCCTAATTTTCAGGAGTTAGACATTTGTCTTTCTTCTGCAGAGCTCTGCTTTGTGTTCAAACTGACTGCTCCACTCAGCATAACAAGAAAATGGCTAGCTACCATTTTGCTCACAACTCAGTGGAAACTCAGGAGCTGGTTATTCCTACATTTTTTACTAGACTGTAAGTGAGAGGGAGTCCAACATCAGTAAGCAATATTGGTTTCAATTCTTCATGTATAACCATAAAGACTTTTACACAGTGGCTGAGGGCAATCAGATTACAGGACAGAAACAAGTCCTTCCTCAGCCCAACACACTGTGCAAAGCTCTCAAGCATTCAGAGGCAGTTATAACACACCTCTGGCACATAGTACTAGTCTTCAGTAAAGGGTTTGGTTACTGACAGTTTGGAAAGCTAAACAAATTTATTTTGGGAAATAAATGAGCACAAGAAGGATTAGGCCTAAAAGCTTAAAGTGTGGAACCGTGTCTAAGCTGGGAGTAGAATGGTGACTCTTGAGTATCAGCCAGTGATCGGTCACCTTGGTCTTACCTCCACTATTCAGCTTGTGGGACAGCACATCCACTTTCTCCTGCAGCTTGTCGTACATTGTCACAATCTGGGCGACAGCCCGGCGGGAGGATTCTACACGCTCCTGCAGCTGAGATTCTATCTCCTCACTAGTGCTGCTGGCTAGAGTGGCTAAGAAGGAGAATGCTGGCTCTGGTCCTTCACCTGGAAACAGTAAGAGATGCAAAAAAGTGAATGTGCTTTGGCAGACAACATATTACTAGTCTTCACACTAGGAGAGCCCCTGTCAACCCTTCCCAAAGGGGGTATCAGCTTCATCCACAGCTGAAATCCATCTTCTACACCATCACCAGCAAGGTACCTCACCTCGTTCCCTCTCATCTTTGCGCTCCTGGTTACTGTCTGAATCTGGTTCAGGTTCCGGCACCACCAGTGCTTTTCTCTCAGACAAAAGGTCTCCAAGACCTTGGTCCAGGTCAAAGCGTTTCAGTATGATGCGGATATTTTCATCAAACTGAATGATGGGACAAATAAGACAAAGATTGGGGATGAATAAAAGGAGTGGAGTGGAACAGAACAAGAGACAAGAGAACAGTGTATATAAGGTAATAAAGCATGTTACTAACCTGATTCCAGTATCTATTGATAATCAGCAGAGACGCATCATCCGTGGCCTGACGACGCTCCAGCTTCTCAATGTGCTCCCGTAGCTCGTCCTCAATGGCTTGTCGCTGGTCCAGCATCTCTGCTAGCTTCCGGTTCTTGGTCTGCAGGGTCCGAATGTCCATCTCCTCCTGTGCAGAGGCACAAGGCAGGGTACATTGCACATGAACTAGACCATTGGGCTCATACAGATGTTTTTTTTTTGTTTCCAGATCACAAAAAGCAAGAAACTAAGTAGGTATCTTTCAGGATGACATACCGTTGAAGAAACGCCACCAAGCTTAATGGTTTCGACTGTGGTCCCTGCATCTTCAACCCCTGCCTTCTTCTCTGGAGGTGCAGAAGGGCCAGGCTCTCCAGCTGCCCGTTTGTTGCCAATTCCAGACATGGTGGCCAAAGCACATAGGCTCCTGCTTTCTCAATGTTCTTCCTGAACATTAAAGAAGAACATTACAAAAAAACCCAGCAAACACACACCAGCACAACCAACTTGATTTAGGCTTCTTAACATACTGGTCCATCCTGGCAACAAGATGCCCAACACAGTACAGATCGTAAAACTTAAAAAGTTTTGGAAAACATTGGTCAAAACTTAAGTCTTATAGGAACCCATTAGGATTAGCACTGCAATGAGCAAGTTGATGGGGATGTTAAAACGGACACACTGTACCTTATCACACTCTGTGGAAATAAGTCTTCATGCAGGTTCAATCTCTGCTTTTTTGATCTCTCCCTGTATTAACAATAATCATCTGGGTTAGACTTTAACAAGCAACTGGTGCTTTAACAGGACACAGTTCATACCAAGCAAGTTGTTCTTACTAAATCAACATTCAAAGCCAGTGAAAGCCGAGGGCAGAAACAAAGACAAGCTCTGTAGGAGCTCACACAGAGATTTTACAAATCGCATGGAACTGAACAGCAACTCCATACCAAGGTTTGTAAAGACCTGTTTAAAGAGCTCTGTCTCCCAGGAGACACAGAAACACGTTCTAAGAGCATTTATCCCCAAGTTAATGCAACTCAAAACACTCTGGACTATTGGTTACAGAATCACAGCATAGTTGAGGCTGGAAGGGATCTCTAGAGAGCACCTCTCAGTGTTCCTGCATAAAGCAGGATCAGCCAGCACAGGTCGCCAGAGGTCTTGTCCAGTCAGCTTTTGAGGATCTCCAGAGATAGAAGTTCAGCAATGTCTCTGGGCAACCTGTCACAGTATTTGACCCTCAGCCCTAAAAGAGCGTTTTTCTTATATTCAAACAGCAGTTCTTGCAGTTCCCTAAAATATTATTTAGCAAATAACAACTATCTCCTTAAAAGGTTTCCAAAACAAATACAGCAGCTAGTGATAGAAAATGAAACTGATTAGATCTTCCTTAGATGTAAGCAGCTTTCTTCTCCCATATTCACTGGTGCTGTGCCAACTCAATCCTCAAATCTCTCTTTACCTCTAAGCTAAATCAAACCTAGAAGTAAACAAAACGCAGGCCATAAAAGATCTATACTGTTCCACTTAAATCTATAATGGCATTCACATTTAAACTATGGGCTACAAACTGAACCCAACAATTCCTGAGTATTTGCTTTACTTGAGTAATAAGGCTACTGCATTTTTAAGGTTAAGCTGGTACACCGCTTTGTCAAATCTTATCCTCCACCATATGCAAAATAATATAAAGTTTACTTCTAAATGAGCTACTGAAACAGCATGTATAGTGTTCCTGAAACTTGTCTTTTAACATGCCTTAAATACGTCTCAAAATAAAATAAATAAAGACCACTTCCACTTAACCACTCTCCTCCTTTTAGCAATGGAATTCATAGAGCATTGACTTCAGCTACAATGACTGGGACACTGAAGGAGGTGGGGGAAACAGCTGTCACTAACACCATCTAACATCAGCCCAGCGAGCCACAAATGACCACTGCCTTTTACATTTTCCGTCCATGGATTAAGTACTTCTTCCACTGCCTCCTGACACCATTCCTCACAGGTCTAGCTCACCCTCTTCCCACTACTCATAACCTCATATACTGTATGCCAGGACCTGACCTGCTAAGTTTCCGTGACCACAGATTCTTTTCTTTAGGAAGTCAACCTTACCTTCAGTCCTAGGCTACTCATGTTCTTCTCTCCTCAAACAGATCACATTTTCTCATCAAAGATTTACTGTCTTCCCCTACCACATGCTCAGCTTCATCTTGATCCCCCCTCTTATGGCTAAAATCCTCTTAGTGGAGACCAAAGCGCACCTACACCTGGCACTCCCCACACCTACCACTGGCCAAACATCATCAACTCTGACCATCATCAACCACCTGCAGAGAGCAAATCTCCCCAGGCTCAATACTCAGCCAGTCATCTACGACCAGTACCTTTGAACGCTTTCCCATGCTCGTGGCATCTCTCACCAGGAAGCCTTTCAAAGTTCACCATTCAGCTTCCTCCACACACCAGACACTCTCTACGTTTTCTTTTTTTTTTTTTTTTTTGTTTATATAACCCACAGCTCTTTGGAGCTTCCAAAAGACCCTCCGCGGCCACCCATTGTGATCTCAGAGATGTGCCGCAGATACCCCAGCTCGCACAGGGCACACGGAGCTCTACGTGTCCCACCAGCCTCCTCGCAGAGCACGACGCGCACCGCAGGCCGCGGCGGATCGCCCCGCGCACGCCAGGGGGCCGTTCCACTGGCACCCGCGGACGGTCCGGGACGTGCCC
>WBNH01003660.1:0-22514 GCA_013401255.1 Urocolius indicus | reverse complement strand
ATGGGCCTAAACCACGACAGTCATGCAAAATTGTAGGGCCTTTTCTGAGTGTTCAGGTGTATGGAGAAAAAATGTAATTTAAAGCAGTTTTAATGATGTATCTTTCATGAAATATTTAAGTCTCTTAGTGTCTTTGTGAAGAGTTGAAAATTTTGCAGGAGAAGGACCTGGCAATGGAGATGTCTTTTGCTAAAATCGTAAAAGTGAGACTAAATTTGCTTAAATTACAGGTCTCTGAGCATTCATAGCCTGCAGCTCACTAGAGATTTAGTCTGTCAGCTTTTTCACACATTTCCACAGGCCATACATGAATATGTGCGTGTGTCAGTGAAAGAAGCTGTATTTAGTCTTCCTGCAGTAGGCAAAGTCAGGTTATTCACAAACAGGTATTACATCTAAATGCTACCAGATTCTTGTTGCCATGTGGATGTGTTGTGCAAATTTAAGATTTGTGAGATCCAAATGCAGATGAAACAAGAGTCAGGGCTTTGTGAGGAACTGCTTTTGCTTGGCAACAGGGAGAGGGAGCTGCAGTGCAGGCCTGGTAAAGAGTTCTCCAACTTTCCCTAGGCTGTGAGGTTCAGACCCGCTTCCAGCCTGGCTGGGCCAATCTGGTGCTTGCAGCCTGTGATGAGAAGCAGAGACCCTGTGACAGAGAGGGTGAGAGTTGGAGAGTCCGGGTCAGAGAGAGCGAGTAGTTTAGACCCCAGCTTGGAGAAGATGAACTGGGGTTGCAGCAGCCCATTGAAACAGCCGTGCAGGGCTGCCCAGTGTGTGGGAGATTCTGAGCTGGAGCAAGGGACGCCTGGTGAGGAGCACTTCTCCTCAGGAGTGTGATAAATGGCAAGAGACATCAGGAAAGGACTGATGGGGTGGGGGTAAGGTGATTTTAAAGGGCTGGTTGCACTACCACCGTTTGCCCTACTCTGTGTTATTTTTTCCATTGAATATTTCTGTTATGATTTAGTTTGAGGCAGATTAAATTTAAGTTTTGTTTTCTTCCCCAAGCTGAGTAGCCTTGTTTGTTTTGTCTGGGACCATAACTGGCAATTAGGCCTGCCCTGTCCTTCTATAGTTCCACGGTCTGTGGTACCTAAGTATAATTGTGGTCTTTTGTCTCTGGATGGGCCTAAACTACAATAATCATGTGAAATGTGAATATTTTAGCACTGCTCTGACAAGTTACTTGAACTCTGACAATAATACTTGTTGCTGTTTTGTGGTACCCTGATAACCAACTCTCCCATAACAGCTTTTGCCTCTTTAAAGATGAAGGAAAAAGAGGGAATCAAATTATACTTCTATGGCATGTCTGATTTGATTTTTTTTTCTCATTCCTCTTTTAGACCTGCACGCCAAATTTCAGAGTCTTAAAAATATTGGCCTGTTTATGAGTATTTCCAGCAATAATTGCCTCGATAATGAAACCCTGCAGTTAGGTACAGATATGAATGTTAAGTGTTTTGTTGTCATTAATGACAAACATATCCTTCAAAAAGTGGGGGTATAATTTTTTTATAATCTAGATTAGAATCTTATGATCATGTTCCAGTCCCATGTCTCTGTAAAGTTCTTCTAATAAAAATGTAACCTGTGCATTAAAATTCATCTCTGGTCTTGGTGTAGAAGTTCTCATTGGGTGCATGAAGCTGACACCACTAGAACTTGAAAAATCAGAGGATGTAAGTTATTACTACTAGATATCCTAAGGATTAAAATAGTCTATTTGCCTATTAAATAAATTTGCTTTATATTAGGAGTTTTGAAAATCTTAGTTATAAGTTGAATCTTTTCCTTAGCCTTTGAGGTCACATAGCATGAAAAAGGAAAGGAAAAAAAAAAAAAAAAAAAACAAGGAGCCCAGGTAGGCTTTTATGCTTTTAATCCTCTTTCACTGCAAACCTTACTCTCTAGTTACCTTCCCCCTGCCCCCTAAAAGACGATAAAGTATGTCTTGCCTGTGATAAAAAACATGATCAAACACAATGAAGCCTACTAATGGGATGATGTACAGTCAGTAGAATAAATAAGTCAATAGCTGGATATAGCAACCACAGTATTCCCTTCATGCTTCTGTTTCTGTGTTTTAAATTTCCTGTAACAGTTCAAATACATAGGTACATGTTACCATTGTACACCTTAAAGCACTTTGCACCCTGGAAATGCAATTGTGTCCCAGATGCCAACAAGATGTTTCTGCTTTAGCAAGCAATGTAACAGCAATGTAACATGCTGTTTACAAGATCTGGTGAATATTGCCACGTGCATCTGAGTCATGCCCCTATTAAATTTAATTAAACTCTTCAGCCCCTTCTCAGTCTTAAGAGCATGGAGTTTGTATGCCTTTTGAGAGACATGCACAGTCAGCATAATTGTTGAACATGTATGTGCAAGGAAAGTTAAGAGGAGGGCAATGGAAAGAAAATAGACAATTCAAGGCCTTTGGGGGATATATTAAGTGGAGCTGCGCTAGGTACCTTGGAATAAATTTTGGGATGAATAGATCAATTATGTTGTTTGACACTCAGTTAATTTTTTAGAAATAGGGAAAAACAAAGGAAAGAGAGAAAACAGAAATTGCATAATTTGGGTTGAACATACAGGGGAAGTCAGATTATATCAATGAGTTCTGCTCAGTAATAGGAAATGTGGTTCTTTAAGCACATTGTTACACTTAGTGGAGAAGAGCAGTATTACACAAGTTTGTGACTGAGATAGGAATGAGATGGATGATCTAGCTGGCGTGTCCAATCTCAGCCGATAATATCTGTCAGAGGAATTAAACAAAGCCTGTTCTTGCACTGCTGCTTCAGTTTGTCCTGTATGGCTAGGTGGCATAAATAATGACTGCATTGCATCAGTCCCAGATATGGTTTGTGGAGTAACAGTTTGATACTGTTACTTTTGACTCAACCACTTGCTTCCGGAATTTTCATGTGTACAAGTATGTGGCTTTAAAAAAAACAACAACTTAACACCATATCTGTTACCTCTTTCAATGAGGCATAGTAATGGAAGAGTGGATTTATATGTGGTTGCCAGTAATTGTTTAATTTAGTTTGGTTTCAACTTGCGGA
Source organism: Urocolius indicus (assembly GCA_013401255.1). Taxonomy (NCBI): domain Eukaryota; kingdom Metazoa; phylum Chordata; class Aves; order Coliiformes; family Coliidae; genus Urocolius; species Urocolius indicus. Next base: position 19,437 of record WBNH01003660.1, on the reverse strand, counting down.
TTAAACAGGGCAATGTATTGAATTGCACAAAAGAACCTGCTTGTGAGTTTTGACATAGTTACAATAATACTGCTGCTCCCTGCGTAACTCAGGTGGGCTGCAGAAACTGGTTTTCTTTTGGGCTGCACATGGTTTTTGATTCTATGAAGAGTTGGTATGAAGTAGAGACTTCATGTATAAGAACGGCACTGCCATGTATTACAATAGCCAAAAACTAGTCCTGTAAGGCTGCATGTTTTCTTTTCTGTTATTTTATGTCTCTCCATGTTTTTTAGAGGAAACGGAGGGGAGCCAGACTCATCCTGATTTATGCTAGCTCTCGAAGAAGTAACTGACCAACTGGTGCACCAAAAAAACCCTTCCTTTTTGCCATAAGATTGGCAGAGATATATCATGATAGAGAAGGGGAGGTAAAGAAGGATTTTCCTTTTTTTTTTTTTTTTTTAACAGATGAATGACATTTCAAACTTTGTTTCAGAAAGTTTGATATATAAGTTTAAAATTTTTCAGTTGAAGAAAGAGCAAAAGTGAGAGCTGAATGCCACAGTGATCATTTTGCTTAACCAATGCTGGGGAAAATGGTCCATTTGTAGAACTGCTCTTTTTCAAAGGAAAGAATAACTGCTTCATTGTAATAGGCACTATCAATAATCTCACAGCAATTTACTGTGCTAGACTGATGCATAAAGTGGTGCATGGGACCATTTTGAAGTGAAAACTGCTTAATTTTTCTCTGAAGTTTTATTAGAAAATTCTGCTTTTGATAATGGGCATTTTAAACATCTGTATGTTTCAATGAGAAAAAGCTGCCTCTGAAAAATCTGTCTCTCAAAAAAGGTGTGCCAATATAAAAGTCATAAACTGATTTCCAAATATTTTTTCTCTTCTCCCCTTCTGCTTGGCTTTCTGAACCCTTTTGCTACAGCCATGCTTCTGCTAAAAAGTGTACGTGTTGTGTGTAACTTTGATTGTCAATGGTCCCAGTGAACCTAGGAAATCCATCATATGAATCAACTTACGTGCTTACAGATTTGGAGACTGTGTCTGAACAGTCATTAGAAAGGCAACAAGACCTCTACATTTTGTATGTTCTCCCCCATTGCCTTTTACTTCTAACCTTTAACTCGCAGATAATGGCACCGGATATTGCATCCAAAGGCTTATTATGAACCCTGTCACTGAAGCATAATGTTTCACCTGCGATTTGTACAGTGGCTTTTCAAATTCTGTTTAATGGAAGACTGCTTTGAAGAGGTAAACTCTTGACATCCACTTGGAATTTAAGTAAAGTACCTATGAGTTTCTGTGTGGTACTGCAATGATTAATTGAAGGTCATGTTTATCCTGGAGTGAGTCTTTTTCAAACTTTGAATACAACTTTATTTTATTTTATTTTATTTTTTCAAAGAGATGACTTTCAGGTATGAGTTTGCTTCATATTTAATGACCTGTCTACAAATATGGTTTTTTGTAGAAAGTGTCCTGTTTGGGGTTGAGTTCCATGAGATGCTAACCAACCTTTGTTGAGTCTTTATGAAAGAGTATTTCAGAAGATTAAAGAGCAGTTATTAGATGGGTCAGACCCTTTGGCTTTAATCAGAATATTTATATTGGTATTTAGGTTCCTAGTGATGTTCGTTTTATGACCAAATGAGCCCCTTTTGCATTCTAAATTCCACATTTTTGTGTTGTATTGTTCATGAGTGGTTAAGCATTTTCATTTGATAACAAAAATATACACTTATTCTGTAGTCCCTTACTATCTATTACTACAGTACTGCACCTATGGACCTGTATGTACACATGTGGGGCAAAGGTAGAATCACTACCTTTGCATTCAATTACAGAAAGTAGAGAGATGCTTTAATGCATGATTTTCAATATGACTTACTACCTAAAATGTGCTTGTTTTATAGTAAGCAAAATTAAGATACAGAACAAATACAAGTTACAAGCAGACAAGAAAGAAGAACTCTCTTTTTCTTTTGACCTAGAAGCTTGTGTTATATTAACCCATTTATTAGAAAACAAAAATGTTTCTTTGCTCTCCATTCTGTTGTCAGTTTCAGACTCTGGTGGGGTTTTTTTTTTCCCCTGATTTAAAACAGTTTGAAACAATGTGGTTGTAGAAACAATGTGGTTGTAGAACATATCTGTCTTCAGTGGCAAATTTTAAACATATCTGCCTTAATCATTTTGAGGTTATAGTGTATTTATTATTCTATGGCTGGTTTTTCCAAGGAGACTGATCATAGAAGTTACATGACTGCCGTTAGCTTTTAATACAATTTGGAAACCTAACTTAATTTTCTTCTTGTGGTAACTGAGGAATGTAATAGACACTAAACAGCAACATGGTGAAGAATGTTTTTATCTGCTAAAAAAGACACATGGGGGAAGGCAACAGGAAAACATGATCCGTGGTTGCTGGGAGAAGGAGAAATAGAACAGAATTTATCAGCTAGGTCATAGTTCCTGCACTTTCACTTGACTGACTGACCTGTGGCAGTCAGTCAGGGAACAGCAAACTCAAAAGTGATGCACTAAACATTTCAGAAAGATAATGTAAAAACGACTGCACCCTGATAGTGGGGAAATGAGGTTAGTAGATGTGTATATGAATACATACTCCACAAAATTGTTAGATTTGTTGCTAAAACAATTTTTTTGGGAAAGGTTTTTAAAGCTACAGTTTAACTTTTAAAAAATATATGTCTACTAACCAGGAGAGAATTCTTTGTAGGAAAAGCTTACATCTAAAGCTTTTATAAACTATTTTGGAAACTGTTATTATTTTTCTAAAAGCTTTGTTTGAATTATATTCAAAGTAAAATGAAATTTGGTTTATCAGTCTTAAAATTAGTTTTTCTTTCTGTAATTATCTACAATTTCATACCTGGTCAGAGTGGATCATTCTCAAATTAGTTTAACTAGTGAAACTTGCAATGTGTTCAGAGGGTTTTGGAAGGCAGCAAGTGGTCCTTGGCTATTTGTTTTATCTCCAGATTTATAGGATTTCTTAGGGAGCAATGGTCTGATCATAACTTTTTTTTTTTTTCTCCCCTTCTTTTTTCTTTAATGCAAAAACATGAAATTTCTGTAGGAGTAATACGGATTTATGCTTAGGCTTAACACGCTAAAATGGAACAGTCTTTGAACATGTTGATGTAAATTAAAGTTTTGCATTGAATCTGAAATATTTTTTCAATAAATCATAACAGGGATGTTTTGGGCTTTTTTTGTTTGTTTGGTTTGGGTTTATGTCAGTATTTTAGATTTTCAGTGCATTAAATTTGAACCTTGTCCTGCTGTTAATTGGCTGCTGACAAAAAGAGAACTGATATTTTAACAAGATCCCTGAAATATTCTTGATTGTGGAACAACCCTTTTCCTGGTCTTAAAGACTGCACATTTTCATGTCAAATCACACATAAAAAATTCTGGATGCTGAAGAGCAGTTAAAATGAATATTTACTGGGTCCCTTTCAAACTGGTTTACGACCAAGAAAATATTGCAGCTATAAGCTATGCCATTTATGTGACATCATACCTCCAACAAGGTGAGAACATAGAGGTAAACCTAAGAGCTCATGTAAACAATTTGAAACGTTTATATGGGAATGATGAAGAAAGAATTTGTGCAGTAAAGGATGGGCTAATTTTTGTTTTAAAAGGAGCATTCCTCTATAGCTGATTTGATTCTTGATATAACTTGGTACTGTACTGAGACCATGCCAATGCTAGAAGGGAAACATAGGTATTTTAAAATGTGTTAAACTCCTTATATATACACTTTATGCTAGTGTTTTGGAATTAACTGCTGCCTAAGTTGGATTTTACTGCTGATGTGATGTTTTTCTGAAGGCTTACCACTATTCTATCTATGCAAAGTCGAAGTGGTCTGTATATGAAACATTGGTCTAACTTAATATCATGCAGAGTTTCAGTGCTGCTCTGTGTCAGATTTTGCACGGAACAAATTCTGACTTTGTGAACCTGAGTCTTCAAAGGCTCCCCTAAGAATTGAAGCTGTTGTTTAAAACATGGAAGAAGGCTAAGTAAAGCTGCCTGCCAGGCTTTTTATAAAAGTATATGTAGAGCCTTCTCAGGCTCCTTAAAATCCTTACGGGATTTTAACTGTAGTGGAACAGGCTCTGAAACAGTGACCACAGCCAAAGGAAAGCTGACACATCTCAGTGTCAATGTGGGCATGTAGTGTGATAAATTGCAATAGTTCATCAACCTACATAGAAAAAAAAACCAACCCATAGTTAAGCAGATGGTTAGTCAGCAAGTCATATGATCTAAAAATAGTCATGTAACCATGACCATTTTAAGATTGCAGTAGATACAAATATCTGACTTCAGTTCTTAATAAAAGCACAAGTACAAAAGTACTGCTGACTTAGCTACTGTTGTATTTGTTTGTTGGTTGAGATTTCTTTTGAAAAGTGCTCTTAATATGAGAGATAAAATGTTTTTGCATCTTATTAAGTCAACCTTAGGATTTTTGTGTTCCTATGATAAAATTGCATCCAGCATTCAGTGGATGAATTTACTTAAAGAAGTGGTGATGGAAAGGGGTATTTTTTATGTTTTACTCTCTGCAAGGCCTTAATCTGTCTTGTAGGACTCTGTTACATGTTGGGAAGGAATTTGACAAAAACAGAATTTTCAAAATAGGTGTACACTGTTGTAAGAATGTCCTTGTGATCACAGCTGAAAGTTGACATTTGTATGTTTCATTTTTCTTGTAAGTTTTACAGTCATGGCCTTTTCTGATGGGGTTACAGCATCAGTAGAAAGGTTGACTGGTATCATCTACTTGGACTTTGTAAGTCACTTGATACTATACTACACAACATCCTTGTCTTTAAAATGGATAGATACAGATTTCACAGCTTGGCCACTGAGTCAAGAAGGGATTGGCTGGCTGGTCACTCTTGAATAGCTGCAATCAATGGCTCAATGTCCATGTGGAGACCAGTGACGAGTAGTGTCCCTTGGTGTTCTGTATTGAGACCAGTATTATTTAAAGTCTTTGTTGGGAATATAGACAGTGGCTCTGAGTGCACTCTCACCGAGTTTGGGGCTGACACAAAGCAGAATGATGTGGTTGATGCTCTAGAAGGAAAACATGCCATCTAGAGGGACCTTGATAAGCTAGAGGGCCTGTGCAAACCTCATGAAATTCAACAAAGCGCAGTGTAACATCCTGCACTTGAGTTGGAGCAATCCCAAACATGGATACAGGCTGGGCGGTGAATGGCTCTGTGGAGGAGGACTTCTGAGTATTTGTGAATGAAAAACTGGACGTGACCCAGCAATGTGCACATGCATCCCAGAAAGCCAACTATATCCTGGGCTGCATCCAAAGTGGTGTGGCCAGCAGGTAAAGGGAAGTGATCCTGCGTCTCTGCTCTGGTGAGATACTACCTGGAGTACTGCATCCAGCTCTTTGATCCCAGTATAAAAAAGACATAGACCTGCTCAAGTGGGTCCAGAGGCAGGCCACAAAGATGGTCAGGAGGCTAAAGAACCTCCTGTATGAGGACAAGCTAAGAGAGCTGGCCATGTTTAGCCTAAAGGCTCTGAGAGATNTCCCAAACATGGATACAGGCTGGGCGGTGAATGGCTCTGTGGAGGAGGACTTCTGAGTATTTGTGAATGAAAAACTGGACGTGACCCAGCAATGTGCACATGCATCCCAGAAAGCCAACTATATCCTGGGCTGCATCCAAAGTGGTGTGGCCAGCAGGTAAAGGGAAGTGATCCTGCGTCTCTGCTCTGGTGAGATACTACCTGGAGTACTGCATCCAGCTCTTTGATCCCAGTATAAAAAAGACATAGACCTGCTCAAGTGGGTCCAGAGGCAGGCCACAAAGATGGTCAGGAGGCTAAAGAACCTCCTGTATGAGGACAAGCTAAGAGAGCTGGCCATGTTTAGCCTAAAGGCTCTGAGAGATCTTATGGCAGCCTTTCAGTACTTAAAAGAGACCTACAAGAAGGCTGATGAGGGACTTTTTGCAAAAGCATGCAGTGGTAGGACAAGGAGTAATGACTTTATACTGAAAGAGGGTGGATTTAAATTATGTGTAAGGAAGAAGTTCCTCACTGTGAGAGTGGCGAGACACTGCAACGGGTTTCCTAGAGAGGTTTTGGATGCTCTGTCTGGCAGTGTTCAAGGCCAAGCTGGATGGGGCTTTGAGCAACTTCGTCTCATGGAAGGTATCCCTGGCAGGATGGTTGGAACTAGATGAACTTAAGATCCCACCCAACCCAAACCATTTTGTAACTCTGAGAGCTGCCTATTTATATTGAACAAGTCATTAGTTAGTGTCTCTGTCTGGTTCAGGGTTACCTCAGGAATGGTTCCACTAGAATAAAACAGCAGGTCTATTAGAAAAATTATGACATCTGGTCTGAAAAGGAAAGAATGACATTTATATGAAATTATAATGCTGCATGCAATCTTCAGACTAATGTAAGGAGGAAGAGATAAAGTCCTGGTTATTTATCCATTAAAGGACAGGTAATAGAGGCTTGGATTCAGTTTCAGCTTGAGCACAAAGCATCCATGGCCCTTGGCTAGGCCAGTTTAGGACCGGTCTTGTCTTAAGGTGACTATATTTCACCTAACTGAGGAAAAAGATGGTTAGGAGAAGGAACATATTTGTAAAGTGTATTGAAAATGAGATAAGATAAATTTTTGAAGGGCACACTGGCATCTGAAGGATTATTTTGTCAAAAGACTAGTCAATGACTGAGCAGTGTTGTGAAGACCTGGAGAGACGTGGGAGGATTGGTACTGCCAGTGTTTCAAACAAAGCTGCTTCTTTCAAGTGGTATATAGTTTCCTCAGCCCTTATTTCTCCATTAAGAAAGAAGATACAATGAAAGGACGCTTATGCAGGCAGTTACCTGGACAGGCAGAAATCCAAACCCATTGATGTAATTTGGGTGTTTTTTCCTCTAATCAATTGTGAGGGAGAAGAAGAAAATAATTTATTTTCCCTATTAGAAACAAAGAGTGCAGAGGTGCCTAGTTTTTTTTAAACAAAATTTAAGGGTTAACCACAAAGACAGCACCAGGTTTTAAAACTATTATAGTTACTAGCAATGTTGCTGAAATATAGACAAAATATTTTTAGTAACAGTAAGATAAGTATATAATAAAAGCTGTCTAAAAAAATTTTGATACAGCTGTTACAGTCAGACTCCAGAGTAGAACTATTGGCTTCTCTGCTAGAAACTAACAGGTCTGTCACTTTCCAATTTAAGGGAAAGGACCTCTTATATTGTATAGATATATTAGAAAATTATATAGTTAAGGTTGTTTTTGAAAGGCCAGATTTCAATATTTTGTGTGTGTGCCTGTGTTCAATAAGCCAGGCACACAGTTATGTGTAGTGTATCGTAAGAGGAAGCTGAACTTTCTACTTGAATTGATTTTTTAAGGGATGAGAAAATATAGTAATTTTCAGAAAAATCTCACTGTCTGTTGTTTTTATGTGAATGAGGTAGAAGGCGAAGCTTCACTTAGAGTGCTGTATCTTACAAGAAAGAGACAAGGTTGATATGGAATACTTAGAAAAGAGTACAAGTACCAAAGCAAGTTGAATGTGGCTGAAAAGAAGAAATGGATTAGTGTTACTTTTGAAGAAGAAAATAATCTAAGGGAAAAGGAATACAGTACATGTATTTACATCTCAAATACAAGAGGTGGGAATTTTTGTTTGCTTGTTTTTGTAAACTCTGATATCACATTTAGCATTTTATCCTCAACGTGAAATGTTTGTCTATCTGCTGATGAACAAAACAGAGTTCAATATATTCACAGAATCATAGAGTGGTAGGGGTTGGAAGGGACCTCTAGAGATAATTTAGTCCAATATCCATGCTAAAGCAAGTCCACCTAGATGAAGTCCCACAGGAATGCCCATTTTTGTATCAGGAGAGGAAAACCATATCAACAGCAAGATGGAAAAAAACTCTTTTCTTGCCTTTTACTTAACTCTTAAACATTAGTGAATGAAGAAATATGAGAAGAGGATGTTTGGCCTGTATCTTAATAGTGTTTTCCTTTGAACTGTGAACTGGAGCCTCTCAGAAACCTTTTATCTTCAAACTTTTCTTCCCGCCCTCCCGCAAGTCTACATTCAGAGAGTGATGTTTTCTTCCTAGGTCTTGCCACAGGGTCAAGCTGAGGTCTGAAATTTCTAACATCTTTTAACTATCCTGTGTTTTACACTCTTATAAAACTTTCCCAGTTGTAAAACAGAGATGAGAATTTATATTTTCTTGTGTCTTTCATATTTTTGGTTGGTTTCAAATCAGGGTTTTGTGTGTTGTTTAGGCAGTGCACAGTACAAAACAATCTATTTCTTTACGGAGCTCTTCAGAAGATGTTGCAATTTGAACAACTGTGCAAACCACAGGCTTTAATGACATAACTTTTGCTAGCTGTCTGTTTTTAGAATAGAGGATTCACACCTGAAAATTATGTTTAAAATAGGTGAATTTAGGTTTTTTGCACGCCAGCTCTGAAACTCAGCTTATGATCTGCTGGGAGCATGTTTCTTACTTCTAATAACAAGATTACATGTCTCCTCTCCAAAGTCTGCATCGCATAAAGAATCAGTCATGAGCACATACCCTTCAAACTTCTCAGTGCTCTTTCCATCTCTGTCCTTGCTGTAGTCATGATATCCAGCTTTTTCCTAGGATTACAGCTGCTGCTAAATTTGTCTGTAAAACTGGGTAAAATCATGATCTGGAAAGCAATTTGTAAAACAGAATTAGGAAGAAACTTCTTCCTTTTTAGTACTGTGCTTTAATGCTTTTGTCAACACTTAGTAGCATAGCTGAAATACAGGAGACAGAAGCCAAAGAACTGAAAGTACATCTTTTCCTCTGGGGACTTTAAAAGCACTTCATGCTGTTCATATTTAGTTTGCTTTATAAGGCTTTTACTTCTGATTACTCTTTCTAAATATTTCTACAAGCTCAGATGAAACGCTGGATTTGTAAAATGCCCTAAGTTAGAAAGATATAGATGGTTCTATGAGGTAAAAACAACATGGGGCTTAATTCAACCTGATAGAAATTCTCTCACTTAATCTGAAATCTAAAGGCTAGACATCCAAAGATTCCTACTTTCTTAAAAGATCTGGAATGTATACTTGTAGCTCTGAGAAGGACAAATAATTTATAGTAGATGTTAAGATATTTTAAGTAATTTTCAATGTGTGCTAAAATTACTAGAAAGGAGCATATGGTCTCGTGGCATACCTTCCATGTCATTGGTAAGACCTGGTTTTGTATGCCTTTAGTCTAAAAGAGTAAATTCTAAAATTGGCAAATTTTGAAAATGGAGGGTTTTTTAGTTCATGTTTAACAGCAGCTTTGTTACTCAATGCTAAGTTTTCAAAATTTTTAGTTAACAAGAGAGATCTGAAGAACTTTTCTGAAGCTGGAAACTTAACTAGACCTTTTTTTGGAATGTTCCTGAGGTGAGCCTTGCCCTCCTGTTCTCATAATTTTCTCATAATTACAGGGATTCTAGCTTCAAATCACTTCAGCTGGTTTCACATGCTGAGTAGTGCAGCAAAAGATGTGTTAATAGTTTCTCTTTTTAGGGGACAAAGTTTTTTTCGATTTTTTTTTTTTTTTTAATAAAGAGGGGCAAACCACTTATGAAGCCTCAAACACTAAGTCAGTAAATGTTTGGAACTGTTACATTCCAGCTGTGTCTTATTGGTTTAGATGAGCATGCCACTGAGCTTCCTGAGGTCAAAAACAGGTAGAAAATCTCCCTTAATTTTCTCATAGTCAAGCTGAAGGAATAAGTCTTTCATCTTTTTAACAAAATATACAGAATTGTAAGCAGAGGGCTTCAGTGCCTTTGGTGTGGGTTATTGGATGCAAGAACAAAAGCTGTTCAGTTACCAAAGAAGGAAGCGCGAATCATTAGACAGAATGAATTATAAAGTATTTTAAAATAATTAAGTACTGTGTAGTCAAACAATATGAAATTTGGATTGCATTTGTTTTTAATAACAACAAGTAGTTGGACTGCTTGGGTTATAACAATTAACCATACAATTACTATTTTTAAGTAGTTGGACAAAAAGAATACATTTATCTTTGCAAAGCTTGTCTATAGAATTCACAAGATTAAATGAACATGGATATTAATTATTCTTAACTTAAACACTTAACAAAACCAAAACAATGTTATTCTTTTGTGTTTCCACAGTATGAAAATAAAGAAAGCAAAATAAAAGTTAATTCTGTGTCATTTCCTGTGTAGAGTGTGTAGGTGCTGCTTTGAAAGAATTTCCTGAAATGTGGTGTCTTCTTTACATTATGGCATGATTTCTGTCATACCACTACCACTTGTAAGTGCTTGTAAACCTAGGGATCTAGCAAGGTTATCTTCCAGCCAGAGCACTTTGGAAAATTCTGTTTTGTTTCCAAGAACAGAAAATTCTGAAAATGAGAAAGAGATGGTTCAGAGGAAGTTATGAGAACAGCGGATGACACTGGTTTTTCAGTTAATGAATTCCTCTAGCAACATTCATGAGGAGACACAAGAACCTTGCTGGAAATGTTTTGAATAGCTATATGTAATAATACAATGCACATTAGAAAAGAGTTTAGAGGACAGTATGAACAGACACAATTAACTGAGAAGATAACCAGAACTTCATTATGATAAACACTTAAATAACTCCCTGTACTATTCCTTAATCTTTTTGGACAGGTATTTCCTTTTTAACAAGGTTTTAACTAAACATTTATTTGTTCTAATGCAGCCTTTAGACTTCTTTTGCCTAAGAGTTCATCCATTGAACGAGGGGAGGGGAAGGAGAGAGAGAGAAACAGAGAGAATGAGAGAGAGAAAAGTGGGGAGAGAGAGAGAGAGAGAAGAAAAAAAAATAAGCGAAGAAGGCAGAAAACAAGGCAGGCAAGAATGAGATTGGTTTAATGTTGGCAATAAGTTATTATAACAAAATTTTTTAGTTGTTGCATTCTGTATGGACACTCTCGTTTCTGTCTCTTCTTCTTCTCCCACTTTCAATCTACGAACAAAATTAAACAGTTTTCCCCACAATAACATACCATGCTTTGTTGAAAGTAAAGTTTAATAGAAAGATATAATGATATTAATGATACAAAACCAACAATAATGGAAACAGGGCTTTGTTTCTTATTAACCTTGAATAAGAAGATGAAATGTTAGTTATCTCCAGAATCTTGGAGGAATTATTTACATCCTCTCCTGATGCAGATTATATGTTTCTGCCTCCCACTCTTCCCCCACCCACATTCCTCTGAAGGTCTGGACGTCCTCTGAAGGTCTGGACATTTGCCATGGCTCGAATGACATTTTGCTCTATGTGCAAGTCCTGTTCTTTACTTGAGAAACTTTCCTGGTGTTTGATTGTGTCATTTTGCTCACTCTTAAACCACTTGCCAGATTTTTAGGTTAGCATCCCTGTGTTTTTCTCAAGATCGTCTAGGAAGTTTCCTTTAACAAATTCTTTTTTGCAGGGTTGCCAATGATATATTCTGTTTTCCTTTCCTCGTGAAGTGTACCAACTTGTGATCTTAAGTAGTTTGTACAAAAAGAGGTGTGTCTAACTGTCACTAATTAGGGGCGTTTAGTCATAAGTGTGTGTTAAGCATACTATGGAGCTTCCTGAAACTGATCTCTTAGGTGAAATTAGTAAGTCGTGATTCTGTCCAGCCCTGTTCTCATAGCTCTACAAAAAAGAAAGTACCCCTAAGTGAGTCTCATCTCTCTTTCAGACAACTGCATTTTGTAAATAATTTCTTATCAGCTTTTGTATAGTCCATTGTAATGGGCTCTCCAAACTGCCTGTCTTGATTAGTACGGTAAAAAACTTTCACACCGTTATTAGTCCTGTTAATCGGTGTTTTTTCATTTTCTTTAGAATGCTTTGGATAACCAGATCTGTGTTGTCTGTAGCTATATTTTGCTCAGTAGAGAGAAACATGACAAAGGAATGTCAGAAATTAACAGAACAATAACCCTTTTTGAATCTTCCATTAAACTTCTGTGTGCTAATCAAAGCAAAATATTTATGTTCTCCTCATCAGGAAGTGTCATAGTGCTGTTCAAGGATTTCAGTGTTTTCTTACTATGTGAGAAGTTAGAAAATACAAAATATCTATATAGAGTGGAGTAGTAATCAGAACCCAGAATAAATTAATTAACATCGAAGACCTAAGAACTACATTGATCCTTGATTTATCCAGATAGTAATTTTCATTTTACTGCAATAATGCATGGCCACTGTTGAATCAAAAACTCAAAACTGTTTAACATTATTTTCTCAACTGTCATTTTTTTCTGTGCTTTCTATCCCCACCTTTATCCCAAATCCTGCAGGTGCACTGGCACATTTTCACAGGAAAATTTAGAAGATGTTTTTCGTTGTGTTTTGGTTTTAATACAGTGTCCTGCACTGAAAACTTAAAAATTAGATGACAGTGGCTTGTATCTTTGAAGTGGATAGTATCTTTGAAGTCCAGTGATTAGAAAAGGAAAAAGGAGTTTGTTGCAGATCAAAGTCACTATCATACAAGTAACAGGAAGAGAAACATATGCCTGTATATGAAAGGAGTGGTGATGAGCAAATGTGATAGTAGAGCAAAGCAGATACAGTAGATGTCACATGAGGCATCAACACAGAAAATCTAGAGGGACAGAAAATAAGAGAGGCAAAAAAATGTAAGCAAAATTATACTGTGTAACTAGTGTTTTTTTCCACCTTTTTGTGTGGGTATTGGAGTCTGAGACAAAATACACGATAATGATACTAATACAAGTCTGAACTTAACATACTTTTGTAGGCAATTGCTACATATGATGAAAATCAGGCTAATTATGAACCACACTGTTTTATTTGTTATCATAATCTCACTTTCTGCTTTATCTACATAGGATTTTACCCAAAGAATCTGTAAGCTAAACTGTGACGTGTTGAAATTCAGAAGTTTGATACTGACATTACATAATAATAGCATTGCTGCTGAAAACTGTCTAAACCTTAGAGAAGGGTTAACATTTTGACATGTTACAAGAGATGTTTTTTTGTTGTATAGTGAGGTTATTTGCACTGGGCAGTGGAAATGGCAACCTCACTAACTTGCGATTTTATGTGCAACTACAAGCCACAAACTCATTCCAGATACCTGGTGAGCAGAGCTCAGAGGCAAAGGAGAGTGATTCCTGAAGGACACTGTCATGTGGCAGTGCTGGAATTGGGAGCTTGCTGGATCTTGGGAATTCTTTGCAGATTCTTCCACGCTATGTAGTGAATTATATAGTAGCTCCCATGTTAGCAGTCTTCTGATGGTCATGTGAATTAGCTAGCTCATAAGTGATATGTGGCTAAAAACCATGTGTTGATTGCCTATGCATTAAGTATGTGAGTATATCAGGAATTCTGTTTTGCTCTTTGCGTGATGCTCTATATCAGCAGGAGAAAAAATTAACCACAAAGGGATAAATTCAATTGAGCTAATGAAGCATACATTCCAGAATGTGGGCTATTAGCCAAAGATGCATATTTTGACTCTGCAAGGTATGTGATGCCATTTTAAGTAGGTGGGAAAGCAGAAAAGCAGGTTTGCACATGTTACTTCTGCTTAGGAAGAATCCTTTGTTGTATAGGAACACTGTTTAGATCAGACAGTAGAGGAGATAGCAATATTCTGTGTAAGACTATCACTTCATTCAATAAATCCTTTTGAATCCAGTGTTGCAGAATTACTCTCCTGTTTTTAGCTGACACTGCACTAAATGAAATTAAAAGCATTAAATAGTTTGAGCAGTAGTAGGCTAGACTAGTCTTGGTGTGAATATAACCACTGTAAGGATTTATTATTTCCATTTGTTAGTTTTTCTTTAATGCTTTGAGCATAATTAGTGTGGGTTTTTTGGGAAAAGGTTTTCTATGTATTGAAATGTTAGCTGTGAGCAATGACCATTAGCCTTTGCTTTTCTAAGAGCTGACTGAGCCAACATGCCAAAATCACCATGTAGGGTATGACGGTACATTCAGATTCCTGAGCAGCATGGACTGCATGTTCTGTGATCATATTGCTTCCGAATTTATCACAGATGCCTTTTTCAAGTAAAATAAATAAGTCAAACTGCACACCCCTCATAACAACACATTTTAAAGGAATGTGCATATATATGTGTGTGTGTATATATATATATATATATATATGTAAATTTGTATTTGTATAGAGTCATGGAATCACAGAATGGTAACGATTGGAAGAGACCTCAAGAGATCATCTAGTCCAATTCTCTGCTAAAGTTCACATCAGGTCACACAGGAACGTGTCCAGGCAGGTTTTGAAAACCTGCAGAGAAGCTGATTCTACACTCTCCCTGGGAAGCCTGTGCCAGGGCGCCCTCACCCTTACATGAAAGTAGTTTTTTCCTTATGTTTAAATGGAACTTTTGTGTTCCTGCTTATGGCTATTAGCCTGTGTCCCGTCACTGGGCACTACAGAAAAAAAGTGCTGTCCCATCCTCTTGACATTCACCCTTTACGTGTTGATGAGATCCTCCCTCAGTCTTTTCTTTTCTAGGCTAAACAGCCCCAGGTTTCACAGTCTTTCCTCATAAGAAGTCTCAGTCCCCTGATCATCTTAATTGCCTTGGTGACGGGATTCAGAGAAAGGGGAGCTACTGAATGCCTTCTTTGCTTCAGCCTTTACAGCAAAGACTAGCCCTCAGGATGCCCAGTTCCTGGAGGATAGTGAGATATTCTGGAGAATGGAAAACCATCCCTTGGTGGAGGACGATTGGGTTAGAGACATATTAGGCAAACTGGACACCCACAGATCTATGGGTCCTGAGGAAACTGGCTGATGTTATTGCTAAGCCACTCTCCATCATTTTTAAGTGATTGTGAAGCACGGGTGAGATGCCTGAGGACTGGAGAAAGACTAGTATCACTCCAGTCTGCAAAAGGACAAGAAGGAAGACCCTGGAAACTACAGGCCAGTCAGCCTCACCTTCATCCCTGGAAAGGTGATTGAACAACTCACCCTAAGCACATAAAGGAAAATATGGTTATCAAGGAGAGTCAACATGGCTTTACCAAGGGGAAATCCTGTTTGACCAACCTGATAGTCTTCTATGATGGTCTGGCTAGATGAAGGGAGAGCGGTGGGTGTCATCTGTCTTGACTTCAGCAAGGTTTTTGGCACCATCTCCCACAATGTCCTCATAGGAAAGCTCAGTCAGTGTGGGTTAGATAGTGGACAGTGAGGTGGATCAAGAATTGACAATGATAGAGCCCAGAGAGTGGTTGTCAACAGTGCTAAGTCAAGTTGGAGGCTTGTGGCCAGTGGAATTCCACAGGGGTCAGTTCTGGGGTTAGTCTTACTCAACACAAAGATGATCAATCATCAGAAGGCTGGAGCATGTCTGCTGTGAGGAACGGCTGAGAGAGTAGGAGTTCAGCCTGGAGAAGAGAGGCTTCCAGGGAGACCTTATTGTGGCCTTTCAATACTTAAAGGGGATTACAGAAGGACTTCTTAATAGGGCTTATAGCACTATGTCAAGGGGTAAAATTGTGTGTTGTGTTTTGTTTTGTTTTTTTTTTAAAGGGGATAGATACAGATTAGCTGTAGGGAAGATATTTTTTATGATGAAGGTGATGAAACAGGTTGCCCAGTGAAGCTGTAGGTGCTTCATGCATGGTATCATTCAAGGTCAGGTTGAACGGGGCTCTGAGCAACCTGGTCTGGTTGAAGATGTCCCTGCTTATTGCAGGCAGGGTATTGGAGTAGATTACCTTTAAGAGTCCCTTCCAGTCTAAACTGTTCTATGATTCTATGATTTGAAATACAAAATAGAAAATAGAATTAGTCATCCAGTGCAAACAGATAGAGAACACGTGACTGGAGTTTGCAGAAGGAAGAAGTAATGGTTAAAAATTTTCAGAAATCAGTGGAGACTCACTACACAGATGAACATAAGGAGAGGTGAGAGAACAGTGGTGTCTATTGACCAAATGTAAATTCTTTCCATGTATTTGTGAAGAGTTCAGTGAACCATAAGATAGCTTAATGATGAATGCTTTTGGTTTAGATAAAATAGTGAATAAGAGCTATTTTAATATCTTCAGGTTTGTGTTCAAGGGTTTTTTGAGGCTTGAAGACTCATCTCTTGACAAAGATGAATAGAAGGCTTTTCAATGAGATTTCCTTCATTGCTTTTCCAATACAAGCAAGTGATAATTCATTCGTAGGTTGTCATGAAGATACAGTACAATGGATTTGTTCAAGAACCAGGTGTGGAAGCAGCACCACTATTTGACATTTCCCTTTGACAGATGACTGGAATTGAAGACTTGTCTGGGGCAAACATTACCTCATAGCATATTTGGCACCAGCACAACTGGAAAGATTATAAAAGAAAATATTAACATGCTAAAATATGGAAAGGAGAACAGTTGTTTCCTCCATCAAAAATCAACATTTTGTCTATTAATGCAGCATGGATTGCTTGTCTAAGAGAACCTTATTTCACTCTTTTGTGTATGGAAGCAGGTAACGCTTGCTGGATAAGTTGTGTCTGGACATCTCTAACCATTTCTTCTTATATGGTGATGTGCAGTCTTATTCTTCATGCTTGAGGAAGGTTAATAAGGTGGTCATGGGTCATTTTGTGTACTAGCATACTAAGCTGCCACTTCTCCTGTTTTCTCAGGCCTAATTACCTGTGAGATACTAGTGAGCCAGTAGCAATCTACATTTACTTTCTGTAATAACACCTGGCAAGATGGGGAGGTCCTACCAGCTCCAAGATCTCTGGCAGCTGAGTCCACCCAGCAATCTGCTTTTAATTTTCTCACAAGCATTCCTGGTTTTGCTTTTCAGGCTTTGAGAACTTTATAGATCAGTTTTCCTTTTCCTCAGAAAGCAGAGGTCAAGATCCATAAACTCACTGTTGAAAAGTTCTGGCTCAACCAAAGGGAGTTGGAACCAGGTTGCTCCCATAACAGGTTTGCTTAGAAGTAGCTGCTGTGATCGTTGGGAGAGGTCATGTAAGTTTGGGTTTTATTGACATTTCCATATGGGCACCTGGCATTGTACTATTGCATCATTGCTTCAATTACATGGGCTGCACAATTTCAGTACATTGGAACGGTAACTCTTGCTTAGACCATTCACTTGTCTGCTTTTGAGTCTATGTTGTCTGGTGTTAATTTGTGTTCCTTTGCTCTGAAATGTGGCAGTGTTCACTTCTGGGACCTCTGCTGATATAGCCATGAACTGGCAGGTGCAGGCAAAGTGTGAATGCTTTCTGGCTTGTAGCTTATTTCTCCTTATTACGTTCTGAATATGAAATCAAAATTATTCTTTGCTCTTGGAGAGTTATATCTCTGAATTAGGTAGGGTTTGCTCCCTTGAAGACACGCCATGTCCTGCTATCCATTTACATCATCTCTGCAGTGAGAAATAAATCTAGCAAACAAAACTGATTTCATTAGCTTTAACTTCAGAAATTTTCCACACTAGGCAGTTATCTTGTTAACATATGGATCGTACAATAGATGATCCCAATGTGGCTATGCTGTAAGCCACTCAAGGGATTCTGCTGCTGTGATCAATCACAAGAGCATTTGCTCTAGGGCCATGTGTTATTATTTATAATATATACTGTTTATACTTCATAAAACTCCCTTATCACTCCTTATTTCACAAAATCAATTTATTGAAAGAAAGAGCCAACAGATTAATCATTTTTATAATAAAATATCTGACTTCACCTGCCAGAAGTAGCCAAATTGATTGTTAACGTCTGTTAATGATTTAACTTTCCCTCTCTACTGACGTCAATAAAAGGGTGTTACCACTCCCAGTCCTCAGTGAAAGGGTATTTTCAGTTTACAGAAAAATATACTGCTTCTCTTTGTGTTTATATAGGCGTAACATTCACTACACTTTAAAATGTCAAAATTTAGAGTAGAGCCTAGTTTAGATAATAAGAAAACTAGAGATTCTGAATGTGGTACTGAGCAAGAGGTTTCTTAATTATTCATATCTCACATTTATTCTTCTCCTTGTGTTTATTATGGATACTCAAATTAAGACATCACTTTGATGTTCTTGTTTATCAATACCTCTGATTACCATTTAGAGATCTGCACATTAAGTCTGATTAAGCTAAGCCCCAATGGTGCTTTTTTAGGAAGCAAATCCATTTCAGAAGGAATGTAATTAATTATTTAATCAATGCTGGTCTACACCTCATAGTACATAACATAAACACAGATATGATTTTCCTCATTTCACAGTAAAGAACATCTTCTTAAAGATATTAGCATTATGTAAGTCTAAAGTGAATTTCTGCCTTAATTGTGCTTGTGTGGTAGGTTTTCTTTGTTTAAATGGATTTTCCGCTTTTATTGAAAGATTGATCCAAATGCCTAATCTTGATTATAAAAGCATGTGATAACTATGTGTAAGATCTTATCAGTTAAACAAAATGCATCTTTGATTACATGTTCTGCTTAAAAAAAAGTTATAAAAAGTTATAAAAAGTTTTTTTTTATCTAACATATTTTCAGTGGTTGCCTAATGATTGTTTGTCAAAACATTTTGTGGAGATTAAAAAATTTCAAGTTACCAAGACTTGTGTTCGGAGGACTCTCCACATCCAGGATAATTCTTTTGTTTCACAGTAAGAAAAAAAGAAGCAGTCATTAAAGAGCAGCCAGAGAGATGAGGAAAGATGCCTACACAGTGAGGAATCTGCTTCCTCTGCACTTCATTTGTAAGCTGTCACTGGTAATTATTACTATGAAGTCTTATGATGTGGTTCTGTGTTGTTGAAGAGGAAAGCTGGAGTGGAAACATCATTCAGCCTAATTCTCAAACAGGGGAAAAATTTTTTAGGGTCCTAGTTCTGTAAAAAGCAGGCAGGTTTATGCACCTTCCTGAAGATGTGAATTGTTATAGGGAAGTGCCTATTTTTTTGTCTCTTCAGTATATGGTAAACTTAGGAGAACTGTAAGTTCAATTCTGACATCTTGGTGGTTAACCACTCTGAATCTGTGGCCCAGTGACACAGGAGGCCATAGCCTGATGGAGAGGGCACTAAGATGCTTTACAGTAGTTGCAGGAATCCAAATCTGAAGTCATTCCCATGTGGTTTGTCTCAACTTGCTGTGCTTCAATTTCAAACAATCATGGTTTAGGCTTTTTTTTCAAACAGAAAAAAAATTACAATTTTTTGAGATAACTGTTGGCACGAGATATAATTGTGACTACATTTTTACTTCTTGTCTCTAATTTATTATGAGTGAAAGGTGCTTAAGTCTCCCTCTCTTTGAAATTCCAAATCAGAACCAGTCATTAAAAAATAATAAAATT
>WBNH01003659.1:0-46817 GCA_013401255.1 Urocolius indicus | reverse complement strand
GCATGGTCACCTCCATCCTGTACCACTCTTACACTTCCTGCCTCGCACCTCAAATTCCCGTCCCTAAATAGTGATCGCAGAGGCGCCAGATTGGCCCAGCCAGGCCGGGGGGTGGGTCTGAACCCAGGAGTCGGGGGAGAGTCTAAAAAACTTTTACCGGGTCTTCACTGCAACCCGCTCCCCCTGTTACTAAGCAAAAGCAACTCCTTGCTAAACCATGACATGCCTGCTGGAGACAGAGGCAATCAGTGGACTTTAGTTTTGGCCACTAACTACAAGGCAGATATAACCCAAGTATAAATGTTAAAGAATTCTGTCATTTTGAACAAGATGAATGTGTTATATTATCAATATATACTTAGCCAGGCCTAAAAAAGCATGCTGTTAAAAAGAGAGACAAATATACTGAGGCAAATAGGGAGGAAACCTGGTGGTTGATTCTCCAGAAAATTAAGTTAAATTCCACAAAAGAAAATGGTGGGGAACACCTAGGTATTTCAACAAAGGATAAAGACACATGTAAAAGAGCGACGAAATTTGAGCATACAGTGTGTAAGAAGAGGAATTTTACACAGAATTTTAGGTGTTAAAGAACATTTGACTTCCTCACTTCATAAGATCTTGCAAAATATTTATGATTTAGTAGAGGAGGCATTTGCACCTGAATCCTCAGTGTTTTCCATTCTCTCTCTGGCAGCAGACAGTGGTTTTCTGAGTGCGCTACCAATAAAGTGTTGTTCAGCATAAGGTTACGGAACAGGAGTTGTTCACATCTAAATACATCAATCTCTGCTTTTCCAGTGGGGGAAGAAGGACAAATGTAAAATTCTGTAAAATTTTCGGAATGTTTGCTCAAAAGTGATGTTTCAGTAGCTTGCAGGTTTAGGCTAGCCTCAGTGTGTTCACTGAATGTGCAACTTTCAGTAAAAGGACAAATGCTTGATCCTGTAAGACTATAGGCATTTGCTGTTCTGGCTGCAATTTTGTGCTAAGGGTTATAATGTCATATTGTGCTCCCCAGCAACGTGGCTTTTGCCATTCTCCTAACCCATTAACAAGAACAAGGAGCAAAACACAGAGACTGTTGGATTTCAGATTTTAACACTCACATTCTGGCACACTCTTTATTTTGAGAAATTTGCACAGCAACATGTTGGACGAAGAGGCAGATAAAACACTAAGTTCAAAAGAGGCACAGCAGATATCTGCAGTTGAAAGTACCACTTGCAATGTAATTGGGGAGATATATAATGAGGATGCTTGTGTTCTGTGTTTTTTAGAAGGAAAAATGTTGTCAATATACAGGAGAAATTCTGCATTACTTTTATAGTAACTCAGAGAAAAACACAACAGAGAAAACCTAGATACTGAATCTTCTTTCTTTGTTCTAATTCTTCAACTATTTTGAGTCATGGAGAGCATGGAGTACTGATAGCCTTAATCTTGCCTGAAAAGTAAGATCTGCTCACAGAAAGTGAGCTTGAACCTTCAGGGAGTTGAACCTTCATGTGATGTCAATACATGTGTCCCTAAGATGGGAGTAGCTCAGAGGAGTTAGTGCTGGTTGCCCCAAACATTCTAGAGCTGTCATTCTGATTTTTATAGCAAAACAGATCTTGGGGTGCTTTATGCACTTTTTAACATGGATGAAGCACAAACACAAAATCATTGTACCCTTGCCTTAAAAGATTGTCACTTACGTCTTGGAAATCTGACTGCACATATATATTGTTTTTCCTAACATATTTCTCCCTAGATATTTGTTGTTGCATTTTGTTTGCTTTACACTCTGTCATATAATGTGTTGGGCAGTTCTGTGCTTCAGTCGTGTCAAATGGGCTGCAGGTGAAGGACATGCAAGATATGATTATGGAGTGCCAATTGTCAGGTGAAGTCTTGACTAGGGCAGTAATGGACACCCTATCCCCTGACCACTGTTTTGTAACGTGGTCTTCAGTTATGCCAGAGAGTTTGCTCTTGACTCAGCAACTGTGACTGAAAAACTCATGTTAACATTACAGCATTGCAACTTTACCCAGCAGCAGTCTTTGCTCTCTGATGTCCTTTTGTCACCAAACCTTGTTAAGAGCACTCCCTGCCTGTCTGGTTTCCTGAAAATGTTTCATGTGAAGGAAGACCAGAAGGGTAGGTACAAAATTGCACACATTTCTGGGCTTCAGAGGACTAGGAATCAAAAATCTTTGAACTTCTTTGTAGTTTGATGTCCTGTTATCTTGAAGAGTAAGACAAAAGCTAGCAACTGAAAACAAACCATTCTTTCTGCCCTTTGCAACTGGCTTGTTTTTGGGTTTTTTTTTGTTTTTTTTTTTTTCTCTTGACTTATCGAGAAGGATAAAAAGGAAAATGTACTCTTTTGTGTGATGAGCCACATAGTCAGCCTGCTTCACAGGGATGGTTTGTGGTAGCTGTAGTGTTGGCACTGCTGGGTGCTCTTCACCCAAGACACAGAAGTAGTTTCATAACATTGTTGGCTCCTGTGAAGGCTTTTTGAAATAGCATTCAAAGGTTAGGACTTTGGCTTGCTTTACTTCAGTAGTGATGTGGTAGTAGTTTAGATGTGTATAGTAGTTTAGTTCAGTAGTGATATGGTGAAGAACGTGATGGCTTTTAATCTGGGAAATTCCTGGGTGCTGTGTAAATGCTAATGTGCAGCTGGACGTTAACTGTTTTCCATTTTGTGGCAGAGGTGCAACTTGTGAGGAAAGGGGGCAGATGGGTCCAGCTTCTGAGAAATGTCTTTTGAGAGATAATCCATTGGCCTTCTGTGATCTGGTTTTGGAAATCTGTCCATGTACATGTTAAGAGCTTTCTGCATAACTTTCTAAGTTTTCAATAGTATTTGGTCCTTCTTGTGAGCTTCTTTTAAGGCTAATGCAACTACACAGGACCCAGTCAGTTTAATGGAATTCTAAATTTAAAAATTCCCATATATAGAATCACAGAATGGTAGGGGTTGGAAGGGACCTTTAGAGAACATCTAGTCTAACCCCACTGCCGAAGCAGGTCCACCTGGATCAGGTCGCATATAGACAATCCTTTGGCGTTTGTTCTGTTTCAGGAGCTTTAGAGGCAAATGAATGTAAGGTAACTGTAGCAAACTCACATAAATTCAAATTACTGTATATTCAAGTTCAGCTGCGTTTCTCAATTTTTTTTTAAAAAGCTAACTATTAGAAAACATTACTGAATGATAACACACCGACGTGACCAGACATATGCAGAGTTTGTAGCGATTAGCTAGAAGGGAATCATTTTACTCAAATGTGAAAGTGACATCGACCAGAGAATTATAAAAAACAAGTTATGGAATATTACCACAGTACTGAACTGGTCAAAAGAAACTGAGGAACAAACCCTGTAAAGAAATTTAGCAAGATCGCTAGAACCAGTAAAAAATTCTGGTCATTTAAAAAATGTGGCCTGAAATAACAAGGCATCCAGCATTTTCAAAGTCTTCTCATTTTATTGGTGTGTTTTTCTGGTATTTTGCACTTTTTTTACAGAATGAAGTCAATTTCTTAATGTTCATTATTGACACAGAGATATGAGACACTACTGAATTTTTTAGTTGTAAGAATTAGGTTAGATGAAGCTATTTAGATCACGAGTTAAATATCTACCACCTGAATATTAACTGCAGTAACATTTGTGCTTTTATTTCTATTTCATTACTTCCTGTAGCTAGTATCTTCATCTGTGATCAATCCTAGCAGCATGCTTGAAGAACTGTGGGGTTTTTTGTAAAATATTGTCTTTGCTTGCAAATTGCTAATGTAAAAAATTTCACTTTAAGGACATCTGCATGCCTTCTGGCAGTACACTTGGCAAAAATAGTGTACTTGGCAAAAATTCTGTAGAATTCTGCAGAAATTGGATATATGCTTTTATCCATTTCTGATTAAATGCCTGACTGGAATTATGTTTAAGTAGATAGGATATTTGCTTATGTACATGATATGTAAGCATCTCACATATAAATCTAACAGCAGTTTGAAAATTATACTGAGAACATCTGCTTTTTGTTAAAATTTACTAAAATAGATGTAAAGCTCTAATGACAAATTTGGCTTCAAATAGCCATGAAGTTATTACTGTTCTTTAGTATTTTCTTTTGCTTAATTGAGAGATATTTTGTTTTCTGAAAATAAAAATTAATATAGAGTGTAAAACTTTGTACATCTGTCTGATCTAGGAAATTATAATAACCTCCCCTTCACCCAAATGATTTCCCAACACTTTAGGACAGAAATATGTAGTTGGGTAGTCTATATTCTCTAGGCAAAGTACATGAAGATTGCTGTTATTTTGTGAAGTCTCGGTTATTGTGAAGGCTGTTGGAAGCAGAGAGGAAGGGGAGCAGGCAGGTTCCACATCAGCCTGTACATCTGTCTCTGCTTCCCATAAAGGCTGTGCCCAAAAGTGGTTTCTCCAATGGACTGCCTGCCTTTTTCTCCATCACATGCAACATGCCAAAGTTCCTCTCTTGCCTTCATCCACACATATCAATGTTGCCAATTGTCTCAGTTAAAAAAGCAGCACGACAGAACAACATTCTTCTGTGTTGCATCTTTTTCAACTTAAAAGCAACTTACTTAGTACATAAATCACTTTTAACTTGTATGTGTTTGACTGTAGGTCAAACAGATTTCCTGAAAAATATGTAAGCCTCCATAATTGCAGTTTTATCTACTTCTATGAAGTTAATT
This sequence comes from Urocolius indicus, assembly GCA_013401255.1. NCBI lineage: Eukaryota > Metazoa > Chordata > Aves > Coliiformes > Coliidae > Urocolius > Urocolius indicus. Next base: position 42,090 of record WBNH01003659.1, on the reverse strand, counting down.
TTTTGTGGTATATGATGTATACTTATTATACTCAACGTGGCAGTTGTATTTCATGAGTTGCAAAGAAATACCAGGCCTGAAGATGGATATGTAAGTGAAGTGACTTTCAGAAAGTCTCAAATCAACATTTCTTTGTTATTCAGAGTAATACAGGGAAAGTCACAGCTACTTGGTTTAACAAAGTTGGATAATGGACAGGTATTCTGAATTCCCTGTTTTCAGGGAAGTTTTCTCCTGAAGGAAGATACAAGACAGTGACTAAGCAGGATCCTATTATAGGGATATCTTACTGCGAGGGGTTTTATAGTGCACTTGAAGTCACACTAACAGAAAATAACATATATAATTATAATTTTACTATTTATAACCATTTATATGTACAAAATTGTAATGATATTTGTGTAGGCAAATCATAGAAAGATAAAAAATGGGGAGATTGGTTTCCATGGAGCTTATACAGTCTGATGTGACCTTGCCTGTAGCCTCTTGGAATACCCACTTTAATGGTGATTGTATTCATCTACAGAATAAAGAAGCTTTAGCATTACATCTGAAAAGGACTTACATTTAAAAAAATGCTTCATATGCATAATAAAACCTGTATATCAAGGCAAGGTGTCAGAGAGGAGAAATGAAATGAGGGGAGAGTCTTTTTGTGTGAATGCATATACCTTACTATAGTTGCAGTCAGTGAAGGCAGGCAGGAACAGTGGCTGGATTGATACCAAGGTGTGCTTTGTGAGGCAATTACATTCTTCTCTTGAATCTGAATTATGAGTGTTGCCATGGACATGCTATACAACTTAATGGCTTGTAGGGAGAAGTAGCAGTATTCATCCAAAGGAATTTGAGTCTGAATCTTGACTTTAGACAGCCACAGCCCTTCTATATGTGACTGAGCACACTGTTCACCAAGTACAAGTAAAGGGAAGAAAAAAAACAAAACAAAACACCAAACCTCCATATCAAACTTTTGACTACTAATACTCCTTTTTAATTATATTTTTTATTGCATGTATTGTGCAAACAGGGGCATGCCATCCAAGTATCTGTCCCATAGATAGCATATGGTCTGTATGTATGAAATGTATATGTCACTACAGGAGCCTAGCAGGTTTCTGAAGGCTTCTGAGCTGAAGAAGCTCCTAAAGCATCATGAGAGCCTCACATACTGTGTAGAAACAGTGTAAGACTTGCAATTGGATGCTACAGAAAGGGTCATGAAGGACTCATGGCAGATCCAAATGGATTCTGAGGAGGTCTTACCTCAGAAGTTGCCATAGGTGAAATATCCAAGTAGGAAAGCAGCCAGCTGTGCATGAATAGGTAGAAGAGAAACACTACTTGTCAATGCAGGAGTGGCACTCTTCATGCAAAGAGTACCACCTCAGTAAAGTGATAGCTCTGTGGGCAGGTATTACATTATTTCTCTAAGGGCTAAAAGTCATCTAGTTAAGTGTCAAATTCCATAAAACTTTTCCGAGGTTTGAGGAAACATATAGTAATGTATAATGACTTTTAGAGAATTCAGTGTAGTGGTAAGGGCCTGAAAACCTCTATGTTACAAGGAGCCTCTGCTCTGTTACCCATGGAGACAACAAGCAGGAGCAGCCCCAATGTCTAAAGTGTGATACCAGGAGAAAAATGTTTCTCCAAGAAACAGGCACAGAGTAGCAGCATCTTTAAACAAGTTACTGCTAAAATGATTTGCTGAAGCCTAAGGAGATCCCTTTCTTCAGCTCTCTACTCACCTACAGGGCTGGTTTTTTGTTTCCCATGCCTGCCATATCTGCAGACCTATGCGAGGGCAGGGTTGTCTCTCTGTGTCTTGCTGTTGCCATCTCAATAATCATGGTAAACATAAAAATACTTGTACAGAAGTAAATTGCAAGTGAACCTGTGAAACGAAAGACATCTGCAAAAAAAAAGAAAGCTTAATAGTACTACTGTAGCCTAGTGCAATTTTAGTCTCCAATTTTGTAGTACTGGGCTGACCAGATAGCAGGCTCTTAACAAAATGACTATTTACAAAATTACATTTTTTCATTAGATCATATAGAAACTTATCCAAATCTCTATATCTGTGGTTTGAAGAAAAGCTAAGAGAATTTCTGCCATCATCAGGGGAGGCTCCTGATGTGGAAGGTGATAGCATGAGCTAAGATTGATTGACACTGATCACTCTTAAGCAATCTGTGTCAGTTAATCAGTTGTCTTTCCACACAAGTAACTCAATTTCTGTGGCCCTGACAGCATGAGTGAAACAAGATTCCTTACTTATCGCCTCAAGATTCCCTACCAATCCCTTGAAATGCCAGCAACAAACCTATATGCCCTCTCACTAGGCACTGAAACCAAATAAAGCTCATTTTCTGGAGTTTTTTGATGCATGCCAGCAAAGAGCAGCAAGTACGTTAACACTCGCTGGTAGCTGCCATATCTGTCATTGCATGACCTCTTCTCTTTGCTTTTACAACTCTGAATAGACTAGCCTTGGAGTAGGTAGCCAGCTAGTGTCTCCTTCCAAGATGGTCACAGCTTACCAAACAGGATCATAAGGTGCTGTTAGAGAATGTTATCTCTCAGCTATAGTAGGGGCCGATGTGCAGCACCAGGTACAAAATGATGCACATTTGTAATTTGCACTAATGTGTGACAAGTTAAATGCATGTACTTTCTTCTATGAAGAGTATGTCTGATTTAACTCAGTTTGTGTACTGTATACTGTCATATATTTATGAACATAGTGGCCTGTAACTTAAGATTGACTGGTCTCCATAGGCTCTGTAGTATTTTTTCCTTTAGAAAACAATCAAGTTTTGCCTACATTTTATATGCATACTGTTAAAATTGTGTGATAAGAGCTTCCAAAACTTCAGAGAAGATATCTTAAACACAGTGCCAGTTAAGATAATTAAGTTCAGCAGAGAGGTAACTGCAGTAAATGTAATTTTAATGGCGGAAAATGTCGGCATTTTCATTGGTGTTATATTTTTTAGCTGTTCCTGTTAAATTTTATGTTTGATGATGTGCCTGATAATGTCTCTTTCCTTACTTGATAACAGCACTGGTTTATCTGAAACTGTTCTGTCTTTGTTTAACCGTGTTTGTCTAAACACAGTTACTCTGATCTTTGCAAGCTCACAGAAGCTGAATGCTGACTGCATGTAACTACCAGCTGAAGCCCCAAACTTTCTGTTCACTGATTTAGCAGGAGAAAAGAAACACATACCCATACTGAAACATAAGCATACATTACATAAAAGTACAGATTTTAACATTATTTGATCCCCCATCCATATGGATCACCGGAGCTGCACTGGAGTCGGTGAAGCAAACACAGCTGTGAAGCTTGGCCTTGTTGTCTCCACAGCTTGGGAAAAAGAAACCTTGACTTCAAAAGGGTCATCCCTTTTGGAGCCTGGGAAGGATGCTCAAATCTGAAATTTGACCTTTTCTTTCCTTCTCCCTAGTTGTAGTTCATACAATTTTCGTATGCAGTGTTGCCATTGTACATATATCTTCTCACAGAATCGTGAACCACGATCATAAAACCAGGCAGCTTTTTGCTTCTGAATTCCTGATGGAAACCTATTCCGATCCCATTGATTACGGAACAACTATGGATTTTCACTTCTTCCATCTCCTCCATTCTAAATGTTTACCTGCTCTCTTGAGAAGCAGGAGTTATTTTCCCTCCAAGCCTACAGCTTTTGTTAAGCTAAATAAGCCCATATGTTTAATCTGTGCTCATAAGGACATGAGGTTCAGTGTTAATAGATTTCATACTGGGAGGTCTGAACCTGATTTCAGCTGTTCTAGGAGAACTTCAATTCTAGCTGTCACTGCAGGCTCCCACATTCAAGGTAAAATTTTCAAAATGGAACACATTCTTCTGATCACTCAGCTATAGACTTTATCTTTACATATATCCCCTTAGAAGCTTAAAATATTACATCCCTTTTTTTTTCTTGACAAAATGAGAATTTTCGTGTTCTCCAAAATCACTTCTTGTTCTTCAGCCCAGAAAAGTCTCAATATATAAATGCAGTGTTACAGTATATTTCAGCACAGCCATCAGCCTGTTTTGGCATCTGGACTAGGAAGAGCCTTATGCAGCAGCACCTCTCTTCATTGGGATTATCTCCCCTACTGTATCCAAGCTCTACGTTTATCTGTTGCAAAAATGGCATCACACTAGGAGTTCATCTTGTACACCCTAAGTCTCTCTCCTCCTCTTACATTTTCAGCTGCTGACTCCCCTGTCTTTGCACTTGGCCACATTAAACAGATGTCCAGTAATAGAAATGATTGCTACCTGTGAGAGAAGCTGACATTTTGCAGACCTCAGTGAATCTGCCAGTACTGAATGCTGTTCATCTCTAACAGTCATATGAAACTGTTTATCTTTGCTGTGTGAGGAAGATGGCAAACCTGTTTGTATTACAGAATGTGCTGTTGGATTGCTGAAAGATGCATAAAGGTAGATGAGAGCTGATGCTGTGCACAGATCTTGGTGAGCATATCTGGGCTAGAGAGGTGGTGCAAGGGAGTTTGAGATACGTGAGTGGAAGAAAGCAGACCAACTGAAATAGTCAGTGTGATAGCAGAGGGGTGGGCCCCTAAGCAAGAAAGAAAATACAAAGAGCTTCTCTATTCAGCCCTGCAGGAGGAAGAACAGAGGAGGTAGAAGAAAAAAGGTATCCAGAAACTTGCTTAAAAAAAAAAATCAGTGATAGAAGGAAAGGCAGATTATGGGCACTCTGTTAGCAGAATTATTAGGGATAAATTGAGGAACTATCCAAAATTTAAAATGTAAGTAGAAGAATGTACATAAAACTGGAGACCTTGGCATAGATGAGAAAAGCTCAGCCTCATAGTCTGCTGTGCTATCTTTGGTGTTTGCCAAAAATTTAATACATATGTTTGCGAGTTTTCTCCGAGGTTCACAGAAAGATGTCATTTTCAGCAGTAACTTTCCTTTTTATCACTTCCTCAGAGTTTCGAGATCTCTCTGCTCCACATTCCCCCCTGAACTGGGAGCTAGCAGCCCCTTAAATCATTTCCCTTTGACATTTTGTTAACAGTCTTGCAGCCTGAGCTATTCTTGCCTGACAGAAGACATTTCTCATCTGAAATTCTTCCAGTGCAGTGCTGAGCAGACAGGAAAGTGATTTTGTTTGCAGTGTTTTGTGTACTGCTGCTTTGACTGGGCAGATACTATGCTCACCCTGGCAAGCACTGAATTGAGATCAATACTTCAATAAGGATGCAGTTGTCTTTTCCGGTTCATCAGTGGAACAAAGTCCTCCTAGCTCATAATTTCTCTTTTGGCTGTCTTCTTGATGGCTAGGTGTCCTTCAGTCCCATCGTGTAAGTGCCTGAAACCTGTGCTTATCTGAGAAACAGGTTTTGATGCACGGGGTGAGATTCCCTAGGCGTCAAACCCTATTTCTGCTAAGTATAGCAAAAACTACAGAAGCCACTAGTAGCTGCAACTAAGAACCATTCAAAAAGCTCTAGTGTAAAAAGGAGAGAAAGAAAAGTACCCAACACACTCTATAGGAATTCTAAAATGGAAAATGATGATTTTCAGAGAAAAATACTTGCAACCAAAAGAAAAAATTCCCTTTGTAGATAACAGAGCAGCAGCAACATCTAAAAATCCAGAGTGTAATACTGTCTCCTATACTCAAGTGCTGTTTTCCACTCTGATGCTCATGTCCTTTCCCCATCTTGTCCCTTTTTCAGCCACTACTAGATGTGCAGGTAATGCTCAGAGCAGTGGGAGCAATGGGACACAGAAGAGGCAAGCAGCCAGGCTGTGGTGGACAGGCGAGTGGAATCACCACTGGGAGGAGAAGGTGAAAGAGAAGGAAGACAAAGAATAATAGGCAGCTGGACTCAAGCAAGTCACTGCCTCCTGAATGTCCCAAGAAGGTGCCTGGGCACCTAGCTGTCTGTGTCACTGAAGCACTGGCAGACTGTGCAGCACTGGTCCCCTGAGACTGAATGAACTACCCCTGTCTCTAATCTGTAGGTCTCTTATACACAATATAAACTAAAATACAAAAGGAAAAGTACATTGCCACCAATGATTAACCTGTGACTGAATGATGCTCATTTGATTCTACAGTTTTAAAATAGGTGACCTCAACTCTTTTTGAGAGTTACAATGTCATCTGTAGGCTGCTCAAGGCTGTGGTGATATTTGAATTACAATGGTAGTGCAGTACAAAACCCAAAACGAGTGCACGTACTTGAATTTCTCTGAAGACAACAGAAACATTTCCATTGATTTTGTAGAATTCATTGCATTTTGTAATGTGTGGTTGATGACTTTCCCATCTGTAAGTCTCAATTGAAAATTATCATCATTTTCGCTTGAGTGGGTTTTGCACTCCACGCTTCTCCACTGCCAACAGCTTTTCTGACTATAGAACACGAGGCAGAGGCCAGAGGTGGCAGTATGTTCATAGATGAATGTTACCATTGCTTCCTGCAGAAAATACTCATATTACAGGAGTTTGTTCCAAATTATTGTTGCTCTCCTACAGAAATAGCCCTGAGGGTTGCAGTCTGGAAAAGGTTGGCTTATTTTTGTTGGGCATACAATCTGTCCACAAGGTGAAGTAGTCAAAATACTAAGTTTTCTTTTCCATTCCATAGCTGTGAGTTTTGGTAAAATATGTTACCTAACACAACAGTTTTGTTCTGGTCAAATATTTTTACAAGGTTTTTCTGAACTCTGGGAAGACTATGGCACAATAACTGAGAAACTGTAGTTTAGTTTTTGGAGTTCTTTTTGAAATCTCTATTGTAATAGGAAAATTTGAGATTAAATGAAAATAGATCAAAATAGAAACTAGAAAAATGCATGTGGAAACAGAATTCTGAAAAAATTTTCCTGACAAAAATAGCATTCTAAATGAAATCACTTGCTGTCTCTTCCAGTATTAGCAAATCTCTTAAAGGAGACTATTTGTAGCCTTCTGCACATTAGACTTCAATAATATGGTTAGTTTTAAACATTAGCAGTGTCACACAGAATTCTGGACTAGAGCACCAAATCTACAGGGAGATTTCTTTGTTAGGCAGGAATTAAACATCCATATTTTGATCAGTTGCTGATCTTTCTGAAAACTGAGGAGTTGACAGCAAGTTCAGGTTACAGTTCAGTGTTTTTGTGGGTGGCACATGGTATTTCAGAATGCCAGTCATTCAAAAAATGAAAGTCACTTGCTTTGGTAAGATTGTCACATTTCCCAGCAGAATGTGGATTTTCATTTGCATTCAAGAGCCTGCACAAACCATGTAATAAACCTTTCCAGAAAACTCATAATTATATTGGTATGCAATCTGAGATAGATTTTCTAAAGAAGCAATCACCTACATAATAGAGATATCCATAGCCTCATCATCCTGACCTCCTCCTTCTTCTGGTAGATTAGAATTTTTTAACTCCTTCCAGTTATGTTCTTGCAGGCGTAACTCATCTTTATGGTGCTGATCTTTTGAAATATACTGTTTCTTCACAAACATTGCTGGAACCTTGCCATACACAACAAAAATATCTTACTGTCATCACCTGCAGACAATTTAGACTTGCAAACCTAGAATGGAAAAGGTTCTTATGGATTCTAGCTGTTCTGGGGATCCAAAATAACTGTCTGTGAAGGTTTTTTTATTTTGTTTTTTTTTCCAGATGAAGAGGGCACTGAATGTCCATGGTAGAGCTGCAGTAGACTTATTTTCTGGTTTTGAGTGTAAACTTTGTATTGCGAAAGCATGGAATAGTGGGATAACAGCCAGATTGAGCCTATGAGGTAAACCCTGAGCGAGGAAGTTCCTGAGGCGTGGTGTGGCTGCCAGAGATGATGTATCGTTTTTCTTCCTCACTTTGTAAAAACGCCTGTGTATCACTGTGCTGTGAGGCTGGGATCAGTCCAGATCAGTTTGATACCCTTAATGTTATGGGAAGTGGAAGACTGAGGTGGCCCTTTGTATCACTCAGGGTGAGGGCTCACTTCAATGCACAGACTTTGTGCACTTCAGTGCAGGCTTTGAGAGCTGTGCTGTTTAGAATTATGTTTTTGTAAAAAGTCTATACATGGTCTAGGCAGTCCTTTCTTAAATGTAAGGTCAGCGTTGGGCATACAAAATGGTGTTATTACATGCAGACTAAGCTTCACAATTTAAGTAAGGCAATATAATTAACCCAGAAGAACATCTGTTATTTATGCATAAATAGGAATTCTGAGGCAGAAATATAAGTTTTTGTTAGATACAATGACATGTTCGGGAGGAGAGTTTCAGAGATGAGAAAGAGAGATGTCATCCTCCTTCATTGATTTGTTACCCTGAAATCTCACCTTCAAAGCAATTGTATGTCTGACCCTACCAAAACACATGTGAGGCTTTCTGTGCCCCACTGTGCTCCTGCACATCCTTGGTGCAAGATCCCAGCAATCTAGTCTTGCTAAAACTACTTTTGTGATGAAATCTTGGCTTGCAACAGGCAGTATCCATACCATGACATTTTGCCAGTCTTCAGAGCAAAGACCTATTTTAAATTGCCTGGTGGGAATAATCTTTAGCTTGTCTAATAGGGAGTTGTTTTGATCAGTGCAAGTTTACCCAGGACTGTTCTAAAAATTTGAACAGTGTAGCACCCAGGAGCACTCCTTGGCATGGGTTAATTTACTAGTGGAACTGTACTGTACGGACAGAATAAAATCATTTTGTTCTTCAAGAGCAAGTGGTATAGATGCTACTCTACCTATTTAAGACTTCACATTATTTTACAAAGTATTATTCTTAAAATGGAATAGAGATTAATAAGAAGCCATGGATTGAAGTGCTTTCATTAGAATATAAAAAAATAAAGCATCACAAGAAAGCTAGAATATGTTGGTGTAGAATGAGCAGATGTGCACCTTTGTCTGATTAGGGCATTATATTGTGGCCTCTTGACAGATATACTAGAGATATGGTCAGCTAATTTCTGTGCTTAGTGAAACCTAACACTGTCAGGAATATTTTTCTGTCAGCTAAACATCTCTAACGCTGGAGGTCACTGAGGCCTGATCTAGTACATGGTATCATTGACAGCAGCTTCAGATCTATTCTGGATTGTGGTTTGCATTTGTAACTTTTAAAAAATTTCCCAATGGCAAAACTGAAGATGTTATTGGCTTGCAAGAACATTACCTGCTTTTCAGTAACCTGCTTGGCATACAAAATCTACTTCTTTTTCAGTTTTGCTAGATACAGTGATGTGGCCAAAATTTGTATTCTATACAAGATTGGCACATTGATAAAATACCTTCCTGCAGATTGATGATGTTGACGTATAGAAAGAAGCCTGATTTTGCAAAATCCTGCAGATCCTTCCCTGCTTCCTTTTAAATTCGCTCTATTGGCATTAATTTACATAGGCACATACAGTGAATTTACTAAGCCTTTGAGTGGTTTTTTTTTTTAGCTTGGTCTTATAATATTAAATATTAAAATATTTTGAAGTTAATGAAAACTCTTGCTTGTTAGGGATTTTTTTTCTATACTTATTTATAATGTCTGTGATCAATAGCTTGAAAAAGTAAGAACCTTAAGACAAGGAGTCAGTAGAACAAAGCAGTAGCAACGTAATGTGTGTATAATATTTTTTATTTTCAGACCGCGGTACAAACAGAAAAGCCTCATCAAGCTTCGGAGAGTTGTAAGAGCTACTCTAAGTGAAGTCAATCAAGCAGAGAGCTTCTGTGAGTTGTGCAAAACTACAGAGGAAATGAGTGCCAGTACCAAGGGCCAGACTGCTAGTTTTGGGCTCTTGCTTTATGGAAGGACCTGTTTGTGAGATTTTGTTTAGCTCTTCTGAGGTTTTTGGGTTTTTCTTTTGCAACTTCTCTTTGTAGAGGGGAAAAAAAAAGTGCACTGCACCTTGGTAGCTCTGACAGATCAAGCCATACATGTTAAGTAAGTTCTGCCCACTGCAAATTTGTGGCATTACTCTGCATCTAATACCATGGTTCTTTTGAACTTTTTTGCAATTGACTGTTTTCCCCAAGGAACCTATGTCCATCATCTTTTCATTACACAGCTGGAAGAGGGCAGGGACATGATGGAGACTGTAGCAGTACGGAGGGTTTTCCTGCAGAAGGTGTCTGGGCAGTTGAAGGAAAAGAAAAAACATGGTTGTCTTAAGCACCTCAGAGACACAGAAAAAGAAAGTTTAAGTAAAGTGGCTGTGTGAGGAACAGTGCTAAATGTATGTTAATTCTTCACTGCAAGTGGGTGGCTCTTTTGCATGGATTTAAGATGAAGCCACTATAGCAGAACTTGTTCTTCCTACTGTGATGCTGTGGCCTACTTACAGTTTTAAGAGGAGAGATTAATTCCACTGCAAACAGTTAGCTCTTTGCACAAAGCCCGCTCATTTGGGATTTGTGTGGGAAGGTGTGTGCTTTATCCGTCCCTACGTATGTCAAATAGTACAGAAATGACTGTACATGGTTCGCTGTGATCACACCTGGTATGGTGTTGTCATCCTTAAGGGTGCTTCACTCTTGAACAAGGAGCATTCAAAAGACAAAGCTGTTTTCAAATGTAAAATAAAATAATTGTGGAGACTGCAGCTAAAACTTTGTATAACCCAGTTGCTTAATTTAGAACTTTCCTTTTGAGGACTCATATATGAATATAGTAGACCAGCAAAGAAAATTAACAGATTTGGATTTATGCACCTATGCTGATGCATTTCTTCATACTTTTTTATAATACATAAATTTATTATCTGAAATAATAAATCAAATTAGTTGTGTTAGTCATACTTATGCAAACTACACAGGCAGTTATTTTTTGTTCAATTAAAACAATATTCTGTTAAATGGGTTTAACTGAACTAATTGAAGAATTATGAAAATGTTTAGAAGTTGATATATCAAATAGCAGACATAATGGCATACTCCAGTTTCCCAGAGCAGCCAGTAAAAGCAAGACAAGTGAAAAGAGTAGTCTTTCTGCAGGATGACTGGAAATGCTTTCATTATTTAATGCCTCTCTTAAGACTCCATTTTGTTGTTATCCAGGTATGGAAAAACAAATATCCAGAAAATGGACCATATCCAGAAAATGAATCAATGTTGTTTTTGTCTTCTGCAATGATAAAGTGGTTTTCTTTTCATTCATTCATTCCCAAAGCCAGTGTGACTGCAGTGAGGGAATGATGGCAGAAGGAAGTTGTTATGCAGTGTGTGTAACTTGTTTTCACGCTGCTGTTACTGGAGTCTTGTTGATTCCTTAGGAGTTGGGTTCTGACAGTATCATGACAGTATCTTTTTTTTAAAGCTCGTTAAGAAAGAATGCTCAGACACACTACTGCAACATTTCTCAAAACAATCCCTGCCTTTCCAAAATAATATCAGTCATTGTTTTACACTTGATAAAAAAAATTATTTTAGTCCTAAGTAAAATTTTATCCTCTAAGCAACCAAGTCAGGTTAGAGCACTTTTCCATAGTCAGCAGAAATCAAGCTATCCAACTCCCAAGGCTGGTGCATAAAGGATTGCAGGTCCTGTTCTGCATTCCAAGTTCTGTGGTGCCTGAGAGATAAATGAAAGCACAGAAACAGGCTCCTCATAGTAGCCATTTAAGTAAAGCACATATTAGTTGAACTAGTGGAATTTTATGTGGACTTGTACAGTCAGAATGATTTCAACAACAGATTGTAATATATCCCTATTGTAATATATCCCCATTAATCTTTTGCACTTGTCAGTCAGACACCGAAACAGCAGTTTTAAAGATGTGGAACCTGAGGTGCAGAGAAACTGCATCATTTGCTCTAGGATAAGACTACAGTAGCTCCAGGTGACATTTCATATCCCTGTATGAGTCTGTAATTTTTGTTAAATTGTTGGAGACATGAATTATAAATTATAAATCATCTGATCCATGCAGAAGATTATAACAAGGCATGGAACGTGGCTTTGCCATTCTACATAGATAAGGTGAGCTCACTCATCTTCCTAGGAATAGAAAATAGGAATGTGTGTTTTTTAATTTATCCAACAGGACAAATTAAGTTTCTTTCTAACAAGACCATGAAAAGGGGTTTTTTAAACTTTCTCCTAATGCCTTCAGAAACTTTAACATTTGGCCACATCTGTATCAAACAGTATACAGCTGTAATCCAAGTAAATGACTGTGCATTAGCTTTCATTATTCAATGACATATTTTTGTAAAGCCTACAGAAAGAGCTTAATTACAAGTCTAGACATTCATGAAAAGGGGGGAAAAAAAGACATGCTCCTTAAAGTTTCTCAAGGATGTAGTGACTGCATTTATAGCTGAAGATGTCCGATAGTGAATTGGTATGTATTGATTTAGTTCTCCCTTCAAGATCCTGCAGGCTCAGTTTTATAGTAAATGCAGCATGCAAATCCCAAATATATTCTGCAGGGTAACAAAACTAGTAGAAATTTTCCTTTTGAAAACATTGGGTGAATCTGGTATTCGTGAATGTGGCAGTCATATTAAAGGCATCCTGAGTAGAAATTCGTATAATGAAGCCACTACCCCAGCCACATGTAGACCACAGGTTTCTCTCCACTACTAAGCCACAGAAAACCATCATATTGTCTGAGGAGAAAAAGAAGTTCTAGGTCCTTGATTCAGGGCATTTCCACAGTAGTGGCTGCTCAGCACTAAGCTGAGAGGTAGTTTAAACTGCCCTGGGAGTTTGAGGTGCAGGTGGATTTCCCTTCCACGTCACTTAGATTACCTCATGCGGTGCTCTGAGAGAATGGGGTTTATACGTGGCAGGAGGGTCTGCAAGCCAAGCCAAGGGCCAGTAATCAAGACAGGCTCACAGAGGAGTTAGGGTATATGCACAAGAGTACCTAGAGGGTACGCACTGCTGCTGGAGCTGTCTCTGCTGCATGGTGTGTGTCCACTGAAAGACTGAAGACGATGTCCAGATTTGGGATCTGGTTGGCATCAAAATTCTGCTCTTTTACAATGAAAGCAGGTAGTGCTTGAAGCTGTACTCCACACTGGGAGAGTCTTTGAACTTAGGCTGCAGAGTCACTGTTGCAAAGGAACATGACACTTCTTTAAATCAATACATGAGAAATAAAGTGAAGAAGAATCAATATAGAAAGTATATAAGTCAAAATAAGTGTTATACAAAGTAGATTATGCTAATTTAACTAAATCCATTTCTAAAGCAAGATCATTTGACTCAGAATAGTGTTCATATATATATACAAGACCATGTAATTACCAAGTAGTCTTCAATGTCAGGAGCTATTTAGATATATGGGGCCCAAAGCTGTTGGAATTGGTGAAAATTTGCAAGCAAGTCCCATGGTATTTACTAAGTAAGGGAGCAATATTGAAGATGGACAGTCTTGGAAGGTCCTGTTCATAGCAAGTTGTGGAGAAAGAGATGCACCGAGTGCATGACAGGTCACTCAGGCTGGAGGACAGGAGGTCACTGCATATGCTGGAGACCTTTATTAACAATGCTTTTTATGAAAGTCTAGCCAGCAGTCTTTCCCCTTCAAGGGCTGGGGATCTATGAGGCCTGGCTGGTACTTTTGTGTGGTTGAAGAATAGGATTTCTGTACTACTGAAAACACTGGGAGGTTTTTTTGGCTACTTTACCCTTTTGTCAGTTAGTTCACTACAGAACTATTTACCCTATTGCCCAACCTCAATAAAAAAAATTGACAGGGTGTTTAGGTCTCAAAAATAGGAGATGCCAACAGTGAGTCTGTTAAACCCATGACCTGGCAGCTTGAGGCAGCCCCAGCTGCATGCATCACTGATCGGAGCATCACAGGTATCATATCCTGCTAAGTCAAGAGAAACAATGGGAAGAGAGGCCAGATCAGCCGGAGCTGAGATTAGGGATTTAGTAACAATGACTGAATCTGGGCTTCAGGGAGAGGTTAGAGAAGGTACTATGAGTGGACAGAAACTCAGAGCCAGGATGCTGGGGATATAAGGGGAGATGCGTGAGGGAAGGCAAGAATAACAAGAGGGTACACAAGAGACAGAGCTCAGACTATTGCAGTGACAGTCTTTGAAAGACGAAGGCTAGGTTACTAAGGCAATTCACATTTGTGAATCCTTTGAGTTTTCTGCAAATGACAGACTGGGTAAAGGAGGGAGATTTTCCTACGTGGGCTCTTATAAAGTCTGTCATTAAAAATCATGTTGCAAGTTTGATACTAATCTGTTAAAAAGTCAGCCAATTATGAGGGACAAGCATAGTTAGCAGATGTTATCAGTTACGGCTCTTATTATGTCTGAGAAGGATCCCTGCTAGCCAGTCTTGATTTGCAACTTAAAAGGGGAAAATGTTGAACAGCTTCTCCTAAAGTTTTTCCAAATTTCTCTCCCACAAAAATGTGATTTTGAGAAGAGAAAAGAGTTTTTATATTTTCAGCCTCACATCATAAAATATTTTTAAGATTGCGGGCCTGTGTAAAAAAGAACCTGCTGAAAGACTGCAGGCTTGCCTGGAACATTTCTCGGTGCAAATTTGGTCAAAGATTTTTTTTCAAACAAATCTGCATTGTCTGCATTCCACTGAGCAGTCGTGAAATGTCTGATCCTTCTCACTTCTACAGTCAGATGAAGTGATTTGCAGCACGTGTGAGTTGACTCCAACTTGTTCGCTTTTGGTGCACTTTCTGTGTGCGGCTCTTAATTCTGCATGTCAAATGTGTCAGTGCTGTGAAATCCTGCATCTTTGCTGCAGTTGTGTCATCATTGGCAGAAAAATATGGTTTTTTTTCAAGGAGGAACATGCAGGTGTTGTGACCACTTTAAATGATGTATCAGAAGGCAAGCCATCAGTTCCCATAGATTTTTGGCTGGTTTTACCTTGAGTAACTGATTGGCTAGAGAACACAGATGAGAAAAGCCCTTGAATTTCACTGTGGAGTAAAGTAGGTGAGAGCCTTTGGTAGATCTCCACAAGCCACGTCATGAAAATACTGCAACTTTAGGATTTTGGAGAAAGTCCACCAAAAAATACTGCACTGTAAGAAATACACACTGAAAAAACTCTCTGTGTCACTGAAACAATGCCCAAGGAAAGAGCGGTGTATTCTTACTTAGTGTTGTTATTTAATTGCTGGCAACTTACACAAACTAAAATTCCAGTGAGATACATAATCAAGAATACATCTCAGATGCTAACTCAAGTGCACATTGTAGCAGTGTTTTCTGGATGAATATTCAACCATTTGTTATTTGGTATATAACAGTTCACATACACTGTTTTTTTAATAGTGAAGATGCAACTGAGAGAGATCTTTCTAAAATGGAGACCAGGAGACTTCGAAATAACATGATTCTATTCTTAGTCATCTTTCTTCCAAGGCTTCTGAAGTTTCTGCTGAATGTTTTGTCAACAAGAAATACAAAAGTTATTTAACTAGTTTATCCTCTTGTGTCTGTCAATATATATATATTATACACTGTCTATAGCAGTGTGAGAGGCAGACATATATTTGACAAAGTCTTCTTTCCATTAGTGTGAGGCATGAACAGCATCTTTAAAAGAATTTGATGGTGAGTGAATTCACATGTGCTTTGGCAAGACAGTGTACTCGTGGGTGGTTTTAAAACCTTTGAGAAATCTACTCCAGGGACCTCAAGGATTTTATAGTTGTCCCAGGACACCTACTGCATCCTTTCTACTCAAAGGTGTCTACTCAGTAGTCTAAAAGTTGTATGATCATTTTCTTTCCTCTTGGAATATTACAATGTGCAGAAACTACCTTCCTCTGAGACAGATTGTGGTATCTCAACATCCATTACTTGCTCCCTAGAAGCAACCAGTATATTTATAAAGCAAATAACACCTTCTGAGATATTTTTCGTCTAAAATGGATTTGATTTTTTCTTTGCCTTCCCAAATTTTAGTTTCCTGTTGGGAATACAATATGCATCTGAGGATCCTGTGCTGAGCAGGTTTGCAGAAAAAATGCTGATAAAAAGTAGTTAAGTGACTCTGTCACACATGTAGCACATTATTAATCTACTGCTGTGGATTATTAGGAAGATGTTAACTCATGCTTGAGTAGAATATTTTATTCTCACTTAAACATTTTGACATTCTCTTTTTGTAGTACCTGCATGCAAATGGGATTGTGCATCGTGATTTGAAGCCAGAAAACCTACTCTATGCAACACCAGCACCAGATGCACCACTAAAAATTGGTGAGCAGCATTAGACGTATGCTTCTCTCATTGCTTTGTACCAGTAGTATATGCAAACTGGGTCACAGTATATATGTCTCAGTATCACTTCATTTGAAGCTATTGCTTACACTCACATGGATACCATGTTACTTCTGCAGCAGCACAGCTGTGTAAAACCAGTACAAAATTAGATGCTTGCTTGGAGAATTTATAGCCAAAGTTATTCAGAATGTGGTAAAGAACAAAGTGCTCAGGAGAAACAAGAAGGATCATGACATCAGCATACAGCTGTGTGCACTAGTTCTGTGCAGATTTGAGGGATAAGAAGAAGAGATCTTGACAAAGAGCATAGGGAAGCTATATGAAGCACAACCAGCGTCATGGTGGGCTTGAGGAGGGACAAGGTGTGACCAAGCTCCACTGAACGGGTATGTTATTATGCCAGTTCTCTTGGGTATGGTGGAAATTTGCAAAGTGCATAATCTCTAATGCTGGGAGTGCTCACTTTTCACTTGAGCACAGAGGAGCTCTGTGCAACACTCCTGAGCTGTATGTAACCAGTTTAGAAAAAAAAAAACTGCCTTGTGCTCGCTTACCATTGAGCGTGGGAGCATGTGAGCATGCAAAGATTGAGAATGCCCATATTTGTCAGGCTGGTGTCCATCATGGGTTTTAGAACCATGTTTCCACGAGATGGGCTCAAGTCTTGCATCTCAGGATGATCATATCTTGATTTTCATTTCATCCTAGTTCTATATTTCCTGCAAAGGCTCTAAAGAGCTGGAATGTGATAGCTTAATGCACCCAGTGTCCTTGATTTGATGGTCAGAATTGTTGTAGGGGCTTCTGAAGCATTTTCTTAAATGCTGTGAGTCTTCAACTTCCAGTTAAGATTATTGGCCTGTTTAAATTGAGATCTGATTTACAATGACTAGCAATGTTCATAAAAGTCAAGTACATTTCAGTTTAGATAAATAATAATACATAAATGATAACCATTTAGGGACAAGTGAACCCTAACTATGCATTTCTAGAATAAAATATGGACTATATCCTGATCTTAGGTCAAAACATTCTCCTTTATATTCACTATAACAGAACAAAAAGTCTTCTGTTTTGGTTTTTTTATCATCACCTACATGGAAATTTGAAGACGCTCAATTTATTCTGAGAGAAAAATAAGAATTGTGAAGACTTCACTTTTTATGTCTTTTTTAAAATGTGCCATGCAAGTACAATGCGTAACACCACAATGCTCTTGCTGTCTGAGTATTGTTCAGGATGGAAACACAGCAAAAAGTATAGTCTCTACTTCTAGCACAGCTTCCATGCCTCTAGAAGCCCTCCATCAAAATACTGATGGGATTTTATCTTGCAGGGACTACATAATGTGACCTTTGTCAAAGAAATAACTGTTGTGCAGTTTTTTAACCTAAAATTGTACCATTAACTGTATTGGATTACTCACAGAGTGGAAGCTTAATATATATCTAAAGTGCATTTCTAGGTCACTGCTTGTATGCCTTTAGGCATCCCATTGTATTGGCTTTGTGCAGTCTTCAGGATAAAATACAAGAACATTAATATTCCTAAACAATCTTAACAGCTGACTTTGGACTTTCCAAGATTGTGGAAGATCAGGTGACCATGAAGACAGTTTGTGGAACTCCAGGGTACTGTGGTACGTTATTTTCTTCTTTACAGTATGCTGCACTTAATGAGGCTGTTGCATTTTCTCTTTCCAAGGTGAAATGCTTCTTAAAGAAAAATTTCAAAAAGCCCACAAAAAGCAGAACTAAGGAAATAACATTCAGAACTCATATTCTCTAATACTGAAGCTTAATAATCAAAGCATATAGTGCAAGTTCAGTATTTGAATAAAAGTTCTGTTGAAATTGCTAAAATAATACTGGAGGGACATCAGCAGAAATTGGACTGTGAAATACAAAAGAGAAAACGCTGAAAATGTATAGAGTTCATAGCAACTATGAATATTTGAGTGTTGCTTACAGTGAATTTATCTTCTAGTAATTTTTTAATGGAAGAAATAAAAATATTCCTTAGATTAGTCATAAATTAATCCCCTAAACCAAATTTTCTTCAGCAAATGTATGGTTTTCAAGGCAGGCTTGACGTAGACCATTCTGGTCAATGCTGCACTGAGACCCATACAACAGAACTGAAAGTACAGTATCAAGTAGCACTTTGTGGCAGATCGTGTCAGCTGGGCAAACAAAATAATGAAATCATAGGTTTGCTTCAGTTTAACCACAAGAGGGAGAGTCAGCATCAATGGCTGCTTAGCAAAATAACTAATTTGCCTTTGTACTCACAGTACTTCAAGAAGGATGAGTTTATGGTAACTTCAGAGCAAATGTCCAACTCATGAGCTTAGCACTGTATTACACAGGGATGGCAATTTCAAATCCTTTAGTAATTTTAAAATTATATACTTAGAAATTATATACTTGGAAATTATATACTTAGTTATGTTGGTTTTATATTTTTCAGTTGGTGGCTTTTAAAGAGACTGTCTACTTGTTTAACTGTGGAATGTGTGCACAAAATTAAGAAACTGTGTTTCCTCTCAGTTGTCCTGTTCTTACATGTTTGTGGGGTTTTTTGCAAAGTTGCAGATAGTTCATGCTTCTAAGTCTTGTAGGTTTCAATAATGTAAGGAATCTAATTTGAATGCAAGAAAACCACCACTGATACTTCAAATCTTCAGTTTCTGTAGAATTACATTTAGGTAAAAATGCGTTCTCTCATCATCAAATGGAAAAGCAAACTTTTGAATAGCAAGTGAAAAAAGCATAGAGCTGGTAACAGTCCATGGGTAACTAAGAATGTGGGGTTTTTCTCCACATGGGAAGAAAATAAGTGGGGAGAGAGTGAACCCTAGAACTGCCATACACATAATATCTCGCAAACAATGCCAAGACTCTATGTCTTGCAGATATCAGTTATCCAAAGAGAATATGGCTAAAACCAAACTCCAAAAAATCCAAAATGATCTTGCAAAACTAATCTTGAAAAAATAATCAAAAAGATACTGCCAAGCCCCATCAGCGATTTACTGGTGGGGCCAGAGCTCTTCACCCTGCCCACAGGCCATGGCGAGAGCTTGTCCTGCTGCAGGTGGCAGGGGATGTGCCCATCCTGGCTATCCCTGGCACAGGTTCTTCAGCAGCATCCCCAGGTGGGAGGGAGTAGCATGGGTCTGTAGGATGATCCATCCGTCTGGAGAGCTTGTGGGTGGTCTGTGGAGCTGGGCAGACCTTGGTGAGTCCTGTGGCCGTACTGAGCCACCTCACAGACTGATGGGCAGCTTTCAGCAGGATATCCTGGCATGCCATCCGGCTCCTGATACAGCACCTTTGTGTACAGCTTTGCTGCCACAACAGGGACACAGGTGGAATCTTGCTTGGACTTCTGGAACCAGAAAGTGAGTCAGGAATGGATCCTCCAGTGCAAGAACACGAAACAGAAGGGATCCCTCTGGAAATAGAGGGTTGCAGCTGCATCTGCAGTCTGCTTGCCGTTCATTTCAAGGCTCTTCCATATTAGCAAACCAGTTAATGGCCAGGAAGGCTAGCAATCTTGTTTACACCAGGACAAGCCTGCTGGGCTTCTTGTGGTGGCTGCTCGTCACCAGCAGCCAGTGTGATATTGTGGAGAAGCCTATTTCTGCTATTCTCACTGAACTCTATCTCCTGAATGGGTTTCTGCAAGAGGCTGCAAGTGCTAGCAGTGTGTTGGGTTGCAGGTTTCTCAGGTTGTTTTGTACAGGGTTGAGCCATAGCTACCCACCCAGCTATCAGCAGCTTCTCCAGAAGGGACACAGCAACACGCAGAAGGGACACAACACATACTGGAGCATGGATACTTCGGCATCTGTCCCACATGCCTCAGAGAGCTGGTGGCCTCGGGAGCTGTGCTGCCATCCTGTACATCTGATGGATATTAGTACAGATACTATGGATGCTGAGAAGAAGGGCTACTGATACTGAGAAGTGTGACTCAGCAGCATCTCTCTATTTTTTTCAAATTAGTCATGTGTCTTTGTCAGTGGCCAAAAGGTGATGAAGAGTCTTGCCTTCCATCGTATCAAGCACTTCCATTTCCTTTTGTGGAGATGTGGAATTTTCATCTTGCCATCTCAGGAGCTTTGCTCTGAGAGGTTTGACTAGTTGAGGCAAGCCTTGAGGGTGTATGGAGCTACAGACTCTGGGGGTGAGTGAGGCAGGCACATCACAATTTGAGTGTGCAACTGTGCACGTTTTTAGTCACATGCGGCAGCCACAGGTACTGTCTGCAGGATGCTGCAGTCTGCCCAGCTTTCCTTGGGGTATGTTAGTCAAGGTGCTTGGACAGAGATTAACTCCTCTTTACTGTTGCAGAGCCAAAGTCCCATGAAACTGCCTGGCCTTTCCACCTGCTAGGCAGCAAAAGCAATTGCCTGAAATCGTCTTTTTTTTTCTTATAATTAAAACAGAATACCAAAAATAAAGCTCAGATAAACTAACAAGTAAATAAGCAAAACTGACTCCTTTGTGACATTGCACCTCCAGTGCCGCTGTAGATTTCTGTGGTTCCTATCACAAGCCTAAAAAAGCAATTTGAAAGCCAAAGTCTGCATTTTG
Organism: Urocolius indicus; assembly: GCA_013401255.1. Lineage (NCBI taxonomy): Eukaryota > Metazoa > Chordata > Aves > Coliiformes > Coliidae > Urocolius > Urocolius indicus. The sequence continues at coordinate 21,227 of WBNH01003659.1, read as the reverse complement.
TTTTATTCTGGGAAGGCCCTAACTTTTTAAAATATGACTGTGCACAGAGTTTAAATTGACTTTGTGACTGTTCTTTCTTCATTCAACTTTCTTCTCATTGACAAGTGTTTTATCATCTGCAGCACCAGAGATACTACGGGGATGTGCCTACGGCCCTGAGGTGGACATGTGGTCTCTGGGGATCATTACCTACATCCTGTAAGTGCAGACATTCCCACAGAGTGCATTTGTGAGTACCTCCAAGGGTTTTTGTGACATTGTGAGCTATGCCACTGGAAAATATGAGATCCTGAAATTTATTATTGTGCTCCTAATCTTATGTAAGTCATATCCTAGAGGAACATGGCAAAACACTCATTATATGTTTGATAAACATAGCACTTCTTTCTGAGCAGCAGCAAGGTATGTGCAGATTTGTCCTATTAATGTGAACAAATAGCAGCAAAGCTGCAGGAAGCAAAAATACAAGCATACAAGCTTCGGAAAGCATCATAGTTTTTTTCTCATTCATACAAATTATGAGTGATACTGTTGTTCTAAGCAGCTTCTCAACTACAGATAAGGCAAGGAGAAGTTGAGGTGCTTGGAGTAATTTCATAGTGCCTGTGAATATTCCCAAATGCTGCTGTCCCATCTGTAGCTACAGATACCCCTGCAGCTTCAGTCGTGCTGCCTCACAGCATTTCAGCCAAGAGGCAGGGAACAGCCCTGGACTGTCTGCATGCAAATCAGTCAGAGGGGTTGAATGATTCATGTCGAGGTCTTCCAGTTCTGAGAAGATAACCAGAGATGCTGTTGACAGAGGGCTGTGTGCCACACTGGCACATACACTTGAACCAATAGAAGTTACAACTATAGACCAAAATTTCCAAACAGTTTTGTCTAAAGGTAGGCACTTGTGTCTGCATCTTAGTATGACTATTCCAAATTCAACTGGTAAGCATTGTAACTATTGTACAAACAGAGTCTTTCAAACAAAGACTATTGAGAAGGGAAGATTGCATCTGATGTATTGACACATCTCTTTATGGAAGAATAAGTAACTTAATTTATTCCCTTGGCAACACCAATGCTAAGCTGTAGTTGCTTGCAACACTTGGAGGATGCCTTTTATGGGAAGAAAACAGGTTTTCACACATACACCTTAAATATATGGATGATTTTTTTACGTACAGGCCATTTTCTTTTGCCTTCTAGGACGTATCAACTGTGTCTAGCAAGTGTGTAATAATACAATTATTTTATCTATGTCTTTTGCAAAGGGAAAAATAACATCTTCTAGGATTTATACTGAAAGTACTTCTAATGGTATGCAAACACTCTGATAGAAATATCAGAAAACGTCTTCTGTTCTGTGCATAAGGTTCAGATAAGTAACAGCTCTCCAATAATAAGCTACAATATTGCTATTTGCCATTTTGTTATCAGCTCCCTTGAAAATGTGAATCTTTGTCTCAATACCTGGTTCAAATATGTAGAAGATCACATTTCTAGCACTGCCTTTGAGGTGATCATTTTTCATGAGTTCTAGTGGTCCAGGCATGGCAGAGAGGTGTGAGATTTGCCAGCAGGGCTGGCCCTGAGATTGGAGAGGTTGCCTTTGTTTGTCCGTTTACAAAGATATCTACATTAAGCCATGAGCTTGCCTACTTATTCAGTGACTGAGGAATAGCTGTTGTACTTGAAACTGAGAGCTTTCTTTAAGAAGAACTTGCTCTCAAGTGTAGACAAACTCTGAATGAGAGCTTACAGCATATTCCTGTTTACATATATGGAGTGATATTTGCTATGTGCAGCCTTTCAAAACCTTCTAGCTCCCAAGCCATATTAAACGTCTGCAGTGGTATCAACACAACCATGTGAGTGTCTGCTCTGAGTAGGTTACCACAGGTATAGATAGTCCTCTGCTTCCTCCTTCTGTACCTCTTCTTCTCCCCTCTTGAAATCTAATCTGACCTAAAGGAACAAGCTGGGCAGAAAGGGTGCTAGCCAAATCCAGGTGGCCATATCTTCCATTTAGCTTTAAGAAAATTCCACCTTTGAAGCTATTGAGCATAAAACTTTGTAGATAACATTTTTGATGGAGTAGAAGCTGAGCTCAGAAAGGTGCATGTATAGTAACTAATTAATTAATCCTGTAGCCTAAGGAACAGTGTTATGTGTCTCAGTCTCATAGTTTGAGAAACGTAATGTGCTAATGTACAGTGAAAAAAATACGTTGCTGTATACGCCTCTAAAATAGAGGGAACATTAGAGTTAACTGCCATGCTACCAAAGATGTACATAAAACTGTGTCTTCTCACCAACACAAAGTGGACTTATCGTGTGATTAAGAAAAAGTTTGACACATGTTATGACAGAACAATTATTTCTGAGTTAAATTATATTAAGCCCTACTGAAGATAACTTTTATAATTCCAGGAAAGCTACTTCTATAGTTTTAACAGCAAAGAGGACTGACATTTGTGTGTTTCTGCAGCAGTTTAGAAATGCTGCTGCATGTTTGAAATGGAGATGGTGGGTGACAAATACAAAGGTTTTGCCTGTAGTTAAAATTGCGTGGATTTAATTAAAGGTGGTTTTTTAATGACTTTAAAAGGCTCAAAACACTGTCTGATCATTTCTAATTGATTTTGAGGCTGTTTACATAGATTTTTCTTTATTTGGTAGGTAATTGATTTAAAATCAATCAGCACGATAAAATAAAATTTCATAATAAAATTAAATTAAGAGCAGCCACATTGGGTCTTATTCTGGTTTATTTTTATCTGTTTTGAAATCACACTTCTAGTTTTATTCATCTGATTTGTCATGTGGCAAAATACCTGTCTGCTGAAATGGAAAATATTTTTTAGATAGAAGCCTATCCATATAAATTGTAAGTAATACAACTGTAGGTGATAATGGTGAGTTACTATGACAATATTGTCAGGACTTAATAGAGAATCACTTAGAAGGCTTCCAGCATGACGAGTCTTAAGTGTGGTCTCGTATGACATCAGGTACCTGTTATTCAGAAGCCAGTTTTGGCTTAATCATTCAGTGGCCGACAGTCTTGCTCAGCAGAAGTATTTGGTAAGGGCAGTAGCAGACCAGAGCAATCTCACAAATGGTGATGGGAGAGGCCAAACAAACAGGAAGGGAGCAGCATAGGGACTCAGATTGGCTCCCACCTACCAAAGGACACACGTAGTATTTGGAGGTTGGATCCTTGTGTTTTAATCCATCTCTGCCAGACTTGGAAATTAATAACGTGCCCAGAGGTTTTCTCCTCTTCAGCAGCACAAAGTGATGCAGCTCTTCCACTCGTAGATGCAAACCCTCCCAAAACCACATTTCTTCCTCAAACATCTGTCTCCCTTTTTAGGACTGTAAGCAAACTGATTTCGTTTAAAACTATAAATCCAAGTTAAAATGTCAGGTTAACTTTTCTAGATTTGTTGCTGTCTTGATCTTTATTGTCTGCCATTGGTTTCCTGTATAATCTCATTGCTTGTTGCATTTTCTGGAGTCAGAGTAGGAGACAGACTTTCTGTTTATCTTAGAACACTTACTGGTTGAGAAGGAAATTCACTGTATAACATCTAATTATGTGTGCAGCCATTATTAAAGTGCAATGAAGCAACAAAAAAAGGACATTATGTAAATAGCAGCTGCTTCTATGAGTTTGCATTCCCCAGGGCCAGCAGTGTGGATCTGTGTCAGGATCTGTATTATTCAGCATATTCATAAATGTAGTCATTAGTTAGTTTACAAACTTACCTAAGTAAAGATGAGGGCTGATTGTTAAAACCTGTGGAAGTAGGTTTTTTTTTTTTATATATTTTGTGGATGATAGGATGAAAGAACATACAGTAATGAACATAATCAAAACCCAGGTCCTAACTGGATGTTTAATACCTTCTAACTTCACAGGTAAAATGTGACTCCTCAGCTAATTGCTAAACCTTAAGAAAGAATTACAGGGATTCTGACAATTGCTGTATGAACATATTACTCTTGTAAAAAATCCTGAAAAACAGATCCAAGGTCAGGAGACATTAGCAAAGAAATGAAGATGAAAATGGAAAACATCATTATGCTAATTTGCAACTGCATGGTGTACCCATGGCGAATGATGTTTGCACTCACTTCAAAAAGACACGTAACTGGAGAAGATTCACAGAAATGAGCAAGGGATGAACAAAGTTTCAGACTGAGGGATGACTCAGTAGCCCAAGGGACTTCACTCTGAGACAAGCAGAGCAAAGAGCTGCTAGAAAAATATTTTATTGGCATGCAGAAGGTAAACAGATATCAACTGTTGCATACCTACTTTTATGGTAAGCCTCTGTGTTAATAGTTCCAATTACAGACATGTTAAAATAGAAATTTCACAATTTTATCAGCCTTTCCCAGTGCATGTGAGTGCTTATGACTGCATTTTGCTCTGCTCTCTAGAATTGGGAGTTCGTAAGTACATCAGAGTCTGGTTTCCTGAAGTTGTTTGCAGGACACACAGCAGGGGCAGATAATACTGAGAAACATTTACACCACCCCAAGACTAATTAATCTCTGATAAATTTCTTTCTTTTTTATCCTTGCAGACTTTGTGGCTTTGAACCATTTTATGATGAAAGGGGAGATCAGTACATGTTTAAGAGAATCCTGAACTGTGAATATGACTTTGTGTCCCCCTGGTGGGATGATGTGTCTCTGAATGCAAAGGATTTAGTAAGTAAAGCAAAAAAATGAGATGGGAGTATCTTTACTTAGCCAGTGTCACTACCACTGAGAAAGAGAGTCCATTTTGGGGTGGAGGCAGAATAACCAGTTAATTAATTATTCATATGCCTTGTTGCTTTTCTTCTCCAGTATACTGTGGTGCTGTTAAATATCGCCTGTTAGTCCAGTGCTGTATTTTGCACATAAAACTGTGGATATCAGTGGACTAAGCCCCACATTGTTGGCAACTGTTATGGTCTTCATTTATGCCTGCCTTTCACGCTAGCTCTGAGGTGTTTCATTGTTCCTCTGCAATTATCTTCAGAAGAATGTAGAAACAAGCCCTACATTTTTTGTAGTTTTCAAGTCTGAACTTTGGAGGAAGAATAGAAAAAGCAGTGAAGTCTCCCCCACCCCATTTTTGCTTTTTTCTGACCTTTTAAGCTTTCTCTTTGTAGATCAGGACAGTCCCATTACTTTTAAATATAACCCATTAGCAAAATGCAAAGTTGAGCATACTGTCCACACTCTATTCTTTTATTACTACATAATAATCAGATTACTAGTAAATTTGATCCAAGAGATACTGATCTACAAAGATGAGTATGCCCGAGTTTGATTTTCAGTCAACAATATCTCGCACAATTCATTTATTTCATAATAACTTGACCTCATCTGTGGATACACAGCAAATATTCATCATGATGCTCATTCTCCTGCACCCAGTCCAATCACCATCTTTCTTTAATTAGCTCTTTTTAGGGAAATTGCAGAGATCCCCAAAGCAAGTTCCCCCTTCACACTTGGACACATAACAGTGGTGGAGCCCTATGCATTCTCTTGCACACAGCTCCAATGGGCTGTGCAGTCAGGAGAGCTGCTAAGTGTGAGTCTTTGGAGTACTATCCATATACTTCCTTACTCCATCCTCACCCATCATTAACTTAAAACAGCATTTCTCCAGGCATACAGCAAAACCCATGAAATGCAACTTGTTCCCAAAAGCATCCTACTGTTGTGTTTGGAGAGATGCAGCTTCTCTCATCTTGATAACAGAAAGAATGGCATTAACAACATTAGTTCCAGAGTAGGCTGAGAAACAAATACTTGTACTGTACTTTGTGCTTCACGTATACATGAGGTTTTACACTGACTTAAGGAAACAGTTCATTTGTGATCTACCTAGCGGTGACTGCACGTCACAAATCTGCATGAGTTGCATACACCAGAATTTAAATTTTCTAATCCAATTTAAACCTGTCCAAATCTGAAAGTGAGGATACTGCTAAGAGAACTACCTGCCTGGGGCTATTTTGAGATTCTCTTGTTTATGTGACAATTCAGATATACAGCAGCCTATGGCAAATACAAGCCAGCTGCATTCGTTACACACTTTGTTACAAATACTCATAACCAGTTGATTATTTTTCCCCTCTCTTCCGCCTTTGTCAGTGTCTTATTTAGATGTTATTTGTGGAGGACCTAGAAAGGCCAGGAACAAAATACATACAAAGACCTGAATGCAAATCCTTACTGATTTCTTCTTCCCAAACCTAGACCAAGGTCCCAAAATGCAAAGCTCCATAAACATGAATGAAGAATAAGGTTAACAGCCTTCTGTATTTCTTCCTTGTGATGTAGGTTAAAAAGTTGATTGTTTTAGACCCCAAGAAACGCCTCACCACTCTACAAGCTTTGCAGCACCCATGGGTCACAGGGAAGGCAGCAAACTTTGCACACATGGACAATGCACAGAAGAAACTTCAAGAATTCAATGCCCGGCGTAAACTTAAGGCAAGTCTCTGAGTGTAGCCTCTGTTTTTGTTATCAAAGATAGCCATTAAATGAGTATCCTTGCAGAAACCTTGCGCACTTTTCAGGACAACATTCCATAGTGTTATGGAAGCTTTACGTTTAAGATGACTAATGAGGATGAAGAAGTTGAAGCTGATTTTGTCAATGTGTGCAGCTAAGCAAATAAAAATGTATGAGATAGATTCATTGAAAAAACTGAAAAGACAGAACTGCTGAGATTGTACATAGCTTTCACATTTCCTTCCTTTCTTTCCTTCTTCCTGTCTCGCTTCTGTCCTGTACTGCTTGCTCCTCCTAAAGAGTACTGGCCAGAAAACCAAATTCTGAGTAGTTTCTTCCTAGATATACATAAATCTGGAAGATGTTTAATCTACTGTAGCATGTTTTGATATGTAAATCATTCTCAATCTGAGGGTGAGATTAACAGGCCCAAAACATGCATTTTCAAATATCTCAGAGAACAAATGTGCAGTAGCATTCTTTGTCTGGAATTTAAGTGCTGCAAGGCAGGAATGCAGGCGAGACCTGTGCTGAGGTTTTGAGTTACCACTATGCTCCTTTACTGTCTGGTTTACATATCTGCTGTGGGAAGTAGGAGGGAAACATTTTTAGGTGCAAATAGCAGGCAACTGGGCATCTAACTGATATAACATCAGGAGACTTGGTTCTTTCCTAATCCTTTTTTTTCAGTTGTTAAAGATTTGTGTGTGTCTAGGAGAGATTTCCAGGGATACTTCACAGTCAGCAACCTCAGTGAAGCTGCACTGGTAACCCTGGGGAATAAGAGTAAAAAGCATCTTATCTGAGAGCTTTACAATGCTCATGCAGAGCCAAATTCACAAGTAATGACACTTAACTAGGTTTTGCTCATTTTCTTTCCCTGAGAATCTCTACAAGGCAAAGAAAAAAGTGTTACCTTTTACAAAGGTCTCAGATACTGTAGATGTGATTCACAGTGATGGTTTGCCCATGCAGAACTGACTATACATATCTATTGTCTTTCTTCAGAAAGACTTCTGTCCCAGTGAGCTATTAAATTCCCTGCCCAAGAGGGTGCAAGGAAATGCTGCCCTTTTTGTGTGTTTTGATTCTGATTCTCTTTATATTTTATAGCTTTGGTCACCAACAAAATTTTTGGTTTTTGAAACCTAGTTCATTTAGATCCCTGTTTAGTCACCAGTTTATACTTCTGTGTTGCAAAGCTGTTGCTTTTTTATGTCTATTTCTTCATCACTTTTCTATTAAAGATTAAATGGCCAAATCTCCAATTATGAAGAGGATTAACTGGAGTTAGCAGTTATGGTAAATAGTTTTACACATATATATGTATAAAATGAGCAATAAATATGCGGACAATTTATTCCTGTCCAAAAAAAAATAAGAACAAAGCAGAAAAACAGGTAATGAATACATATTTCATAACTGTTGTTTTGTTATAAAACTGCCCTGTCTTTCCCAACACACGAGTCCAGGGGCAGGCTTTATTTACATAAAGACATTTTTTTATAGAATAGCTCTTAAAGCTCTTGGTCATGATTTATTTTTTTATAGATTGTGTTGAATTTGTTTCATAAATATCTATGTGGCTTAGTAAGAGTAAATTATATTAAAAGCATCTTTATGCATTATAATATCATGAAGTAGCCAGCTCTGTTTGTAAATCTGTCAACTGAAATTCTCTCACCACTAATGTGGTTCTCTGCGATTTTTCATATACAAGGTCTAGATTCTCAAAATTATTGACACTTTTACTGGCTCATGCCTTGCATTTTGACTTGTTTCTTGCCAACATTTATATAGTCTGTTTTTTCATTAGCATTTTCTTTTCTATGTTTTGTGGTTAGCTTTCCAAAACATACACAAAGCTTTCTATACTCCTCATCCCTCCCCACAGAACACAAAAGGTGGCTTCTTCTGTGATGCCTAAGCAAAATGCTAGCCAGGTAGAAAATAGCTAGAGTTGTCCCACACAGAAATTAGTATTTCTTTTCCACAGTGTTTGTTTTTTCCAGGCAATAAAGCTCTTCAGGGCAAGGGCTGATATAACTAACTGTCTTTACATATGTCTTCATTTTGTGACATTTAATGTGATAGGAGACTCTATCTCCAATGTGTATTAATACATATACACAGGAAGCTGCCATCACCATTGTGCACTGTGTATCTGATAGTGATGAATACAGTTTTCCATTTGTGATCTTTTCATGGAATACTCAGTGGTAATACCATTGTTACTATTATGAGGGAAGATAGCTTTCTTTTGCCCTCTGACTTCAGCAGTTTCCAAAAAATGCAGCATGTGCAGCTGAAAAAAAAAATCCATTCATGTTGATCAATATGTAACTTCATGAAAGCAGCAGTTTTAAACCTCAATCCAGTGTTTCAGGTGGTCTTGTAAATCTACTACAAGCAGATACCAGGCAGGTATCCAAATGCAACATTGCCATGAAGACAAAATGCAGTTATGTTCCCAAATGGGATAATGGTAGGCCTGTAGTGCTGACCGACTGTGTCCCTCAAGAAGTGCTTGCTTGGTTCTCTCTTTCTCAGGCTGCAGTAAAAGCTGTGGTGGCATCAACTCGCCTTGGCAGTGCCAGCAGTCACAGCGTGCACGACAGCAACAAGCCCAGCCGTAACCCGTCTCCCATCCATGACAGCAAACTCAAAGAGAAACCCTCTCAGGAAGCAGAAGTAACTCCAGAAGAAATGTCTTAGATCAATGTGCTACCTTGCTTCAGCTAAGTCATTTCATACGCCAGCTCACCTGTCATTCAGTAAGAGAGAATCGTAAGCTTGGCCTCTCTGGTTCTGCTTTGAGGTGCAAAATGCTGGTGATCTTACCTTCAATGCATGTGACTGCTTTATCAAAGTATTAAACTGTTCCATAAGGCATGTCATGGAAACAGTGTTATTTGCAGTAATACCTGCAGGTAAAAACATGGGGATGAATAACTACCTAGAGTAATGCGTATACTTCATGTACATCTATCCAGTGTTTCTAGATGACGTTTGAAACAGAATACTGTTTCATTTGGTTTTATGGAAGTAGGTGTTTTCTGTATGTCATGAGTTTCTCTGAACTGCTTCCTTCCAGATTCATAGTCCTGCAGCAGACAAAATGGAAGGAAATATCAAGCCAATGCTTTTAAAACTTATATATGAAGTAATGCTTTTTATCTGTAAAATTAAAAAATATTTGGGGATCTATATGCAAAAAACACATTCCACTACTTCTGGGAAGCAATCAAAACATTAGTTCCACTGGGCATGAAAATGTGCATTCCTCAAGCTTGCGTTGAGAATGCCTTATTCTGACTTCTCCTCTTTATATACAGTATTTTAATGACAACCAAAATTACTTGTATTTATGCCATTTCATTGTCTAGTTAGCAAAACAAAATTATAGACTAAAAGAGGATTACAGTAGATGCAATTTTTTGAAATACCAGTATATTTATTAATTAATTTCTAAATGTGCAGCTAGAAGACATTTTTATATGGCCTAAGGGAATAATCTGCAACTATACAAGTTGTAAATGCTTGGAGGAAGCTATTCCACAACTTAATGATTTTGCTGTGGGGAACATTCTTATACAAGGTCTGGGAGCAAGTAGTACAATCTAATTGCTTCCCAGATAGTCTAACCTCATGAGTAACCAGTTTGCACTTGTCAGCATAATTAGTCCAAATTTTCCTAGCAAAAGACCCTTTCTGTAAAGTGATACACCAAGCACAGATCCTGCAGCCACCCCGCGCTCCTGTTTCTTAAGTTAAAAGCTGTGTGCATGGATGAGTTTGCAAAATTAGTGTCAGGCTCTTCACCTGTCTTGATTTTTTTTTTTAACATAATAGAAATTGAAGAAGTAACATGCACCAATGTGTGTGTGACCATTTACATTTGTTATCTATTGCACATTAATTTCATAATATTATTGGTACATTACAGAAATGGCAGAAACATGATCATCTGTGTTTGTTAAACTTTTTAGTACCGATAGTTACCTGACACCTGAATACACTCAACAGTCCTCTTCTGCTTTCATTGTTTTTGTGTTGTTAGGCCTTGCACAACTTGCCTTGAAAAATATACCAGCTACTGAAAACAAAAGTCATTAATAAAAAATTCATTAGCTATGTTTCCTGTTGAGATTATATACTATGTCATTCATATCGTAGGCTTGATAAATAAAATGTAATCTCATTTAATGCAAAAGGAAAGATTAAAGATACTGTCTTCACTAGGTGAGAATGCATGCTAATGAATGTATTGTACTTGGAATTTTTTATCCGTTTCTTATCACTTTTTGAACTGGATTGAAAAAGTTTGCTAATTCAGTGTGGTTGAAGTTTAAATTACGTGCATCCATCCTTTTCCCAGGTGATGCACTTTGAGGTCAGCTGAAACAGCTGCTGGGGCCATGGCAACTGTGAAAAGGCCAACAGGACACTTTTGCAGATTTTCGCTTGCAAACAAGTAGAGTAAGACCAATCACTTTGGAGAAGGCAATAGTTGCATCCATCTGACTCCCTTTTTACCTTCTTTCTTATCTCCAGTGAGGTGACTGCAGGACAAACACATTTCTCAGCTACAGATCTTCCCCTGTGGTTATAGTGGTAATACTGTAGTGGTTGGTGGGGAGGTTTGGTAGCAGAGGTTGGATTTCTGTAACATTTTGTCTGTCGTTGGGGATGGTTGCTTCTAATCTGCAGAACTGGAGACAGCTGCACAGTCATTGCAAGTCTATGAGTGCTTGAGCAGAAATACCTCGTCTGAGCAATGGTTTGCTGAATGAAAAGCTGATTCTTAAAGTTGTTCTTTGCTAAATTATACGATAGCCTATCGTAAATATGAACTGATGCTGTGCAACTGGAGACCTCTCTGTGACAGCATGATCTCAGAGGCAGCTCAGTCTTGTGCATAGAGGCTTTGGGGCTTCAGTTGTTTTCCCTTGGTTTTCTTTTATTTTTCTCAATATGAAACAATCAGAATATCTGTGCTGAATGAGTAACCAATATGTGACTCAGTAAAGTAGCATGCCTGGCTTATGGATGACAGTACGGTACAGAAGGAAAAGCCACACTAGGGTGTATGCATGTAACTGAAGAAAGGAGTGTTACATGCATTGGTTTTGTCTGAAAAATCGCATCCTGGTGGTATCTGCCACTTGGGAATATACCACCTGTCTCCTACTGTGACTGAAAAATATGAACACACCTGAAAATCACCTCTGGAGATGCGCCAGTTCCACGTCTGTGGTTATAAATTAGGTAGAAAATTACCGATGTTCTTTTCTGTTGAAATCCTAAGCTTGAATATTTAAAAATATTCAACTAATTAGCAAAGTCCTTCAAGTAGAAAAGAGGAACTTTGCTAACTTTTTGAAGTCTTTGAATGTAGCAAAACTTTTCCTTTAGAGGCACATTGTAGTACTAGCCAATTAAAGTCCAATATTTGAGAGCTAGGCTGAGGATCTCATGGCTAGTAAGTGGCTAATGATGTCCCACCTTTGCACAGCAACAGAGTTTTTTACAAGTTCAAAAAGATTCACTCCAATAGAACAAATTTCCTGTCATTTCAGATACCTTTTTTGTGATTTTGTGGATTACACAGTAGGCTGCACCTCATGCTCCCAGTGCTGGTTTGTGGAGGTTTGCACTTGGTGGTGTGCAAGCATGCTGTTAAGACACAGACACACCACAGTCAAACTTTTGAATGTAAAAGAGCTAAAGGTAAAAGTTCATGGTACAATGTGTGCTTCAGGAGAAGGATACTAAGAGCTCCATCCCCATGAGTCAGGCATGTGAAGAGCAGTGACAAAGGCTGCCCAGCATCCCCTTTGCAAGGACCGCATGCCACAGTGACTAATAAAAAATGCTCTGAAAAGCTGTGTGGTGCTGAAGAGGATAAAAGTGGCAACCAAAAAGTTTTCTGAAAAGGCTTAGATGAGCAGGGAGCCCCAGGCTGGAGGAGGCTGTGGCTCAATGTCTGCTGGGCCTCAGCACTTATAAAGGTCCTTCTCCTCATGCTGTGAGTGATAGACAGGTACAGCTGGCAGTCCTGGGAGAAGTGAGGACCAGCAGCAGGGATAGGGAAGAAGATGCTAGAAATTGTAAATGGCCATCTTAGCAGATAGATAGTCATATCTGCTAAGTAGTAGGAGAGCTCTGGAGAATAATCACCCTCCAAATAACAATTGGCAGCTGTCCTTCAGTTCCTGCACGCAGCCTGGGGCATGTTGTTTTGCAGAGTCCTGCAGTGCAGCACCAAGGGAGATTCTGAAGAGTGGCATATGAAAGTGTAGAGTGGAGGACTCCCAGCAGACTCTTGCACATTATCCTGCACGTTACCTGCTTACAGGGTCACAGACACTCCCAAATCTCAGTACAGTGCTTGTGCAGAGGCTCTGCATTTCACCTGGCAACTTGGTTTTGTGTGGCCGAGTTTACTTTGTTGCTGCTCATGTTACAAGTGTATTGCTTACGTAGGCATGGCATTCAAGGAACAAAACTCTGTCTCACATGGGAGAGAAAAGCAGGAATGAGACTGACACAGCAACATGCACAATTAGAAGTAGAGCACAGCGTCCTGGAGATACCAAAAGTAAGCAAAGACACAGTTGAGACATCCTTGCAGTTACTTTATAAAATAATAATAGCTCAAAGCTCCTTTCCTCCCTTTCAGGGTTGTTTCAGGTAAAACATAAAACCACAATATTGAGAATGAATTAATCTTCTGTATAAAGAAATGTACCTTCCCTCATGAGCTCCTGCACAATGCCACATTGCATTGAATAAAAGTCATTAGTTTTATTTAAAAATAAAAAGAAAATAAAATTATAAGCAACTAAGAGGGAAAAAAGACCCAAAATACAGTAATTACCTAGTTACACATGGAATGTAAAGATCATAGTTCCAGAAGATGTGTAAACTTTTGCTGACAAAACTCTAGATTCTCCACAAATGCAAAATTTTCTGTATGTCTGGGAAGTAAAACTCTTGGCCAGAGTGTAGACTGATGGAAGATCAGTGCAAATACGGAGAGCATCCCTGGGAGTGTGAATCCACTAACTTACATGAGGGTAGAATGATGTACATGCATACAACTAAAAATCCAGCAAAAGAAAAAAAACCCCACAACCAAGCAACACCCTGCACTGAATGCTCTTCTGCCCCTCCAGAATAGAAATGAGAACATGAACTCAATCATGAACTTAGTCAATGTTGGAAGACATTCAGGTCTTGTGCGGACAGGCATGGTATAGAAGCAGGAATAGAACAGAATAGTTAAAGAATAGTCAATTCTGAACTTACCAATAAAATTACACATATGTGGTAATATATATATATGTACACACACACATAAACATGTGCATTTATCAAAAGAGACTCAAGAGTTTCCTGAACAGTCTCTAAGAGCCATGTGTTCATTAACAAGCACCGTAAACTTTAAAGCTGTATTTTGCCCTTTGCCAGCATTACTCAGCTGGAACTGAAATCCATGTTTAACATTCATGTGTACATGGATCATCACCGGATGAAATTCAGGGTATGAAAGGCTAATAAATACAGTGGTATGGCTGTATTTATAGGTATAAATACATATATATATATGTATGTGTATATATATGTGTGTGTGTGTGTTATTTCCCCAGCTCTGGCTCCTTCATACCAATATACATCTGGAAAAAGAGCGCTTCAGTGTCCTCATCTTTTCGCATGGCTCAGCATGGACTTGGGCCAAAGTGGAGTGACAATACAAGCACAGCATTTTGTGATGGATTAGAGCTGCACCAGAAGCCCATGCCACTTGTTTCTCCACTCAACAGCACGAGTGACCAAGAATTGACAATCTAACCCTTAACCTGTATACCAAGAAGTGGTTCGCTGGCCAAGAGATTAAACAGCATGTCTTCACTTCTCTTGAGTAGCACAGGGCTCCTCCAATACTATCAACTATATTCTTTTGTGTTCATCTGAAATGCTGCAGCATTCCAAAGCATTATATGATAATACAGAAAGAGCGACCTTTTCTGGTTTTCCATTTGAAACTCTGGTTTCAAAAACATATGTTAACATGCATGCATGGCCAAATGGCTTGTTGTTTTTCTTCCCCTTTATGCTTTTATCTTTTTTTCCTGTCCCTAGACCCCATGGGGCAGCCAGGAAGAGACATCAGTTGACAGTCAGTGGGCGAAGAGCGACCTGAGACTTGGCAGGTTTCAGTTGTACTATGCTAACAAACCTGCTGTTGCCCTTGAGTCTATCACGTGGTTTCACTCCTGTTCTTTGAGTTGTTTGTGCTCCCAAAGAGTCCAGGTTTTACTGGTCAAGTATAAATGCATGCCTCTGTCAGCAACCCTTGCTGTGATTAGTCATTGGTAGTTAGTACCCAGGGAGAGTTGTTTCTCCTTTTCCTCCCCATTTCGTAGATTCATATTGTTTTCTGGCACCTTCTGTTTCCCTTCTCGAGAGTCTATACCTGGCTGACAGAAATAGCCCAATGTTGTGCAACAATTGTCAGGGTGAACCAGAAAATAATTCAGCTCCCTGAATTACTTTCCCACTAGAAAATAAAAATGCTTCAGCTGCTGAATGTGCTTTGTCTGTACAAGATGCTACTGCCTGGGATGAGGGTTTCAGAGCAAAGCAACATAAAAACAACCATGCCAGGTTCTGCTCCTCAGCACCATGAAGCTCTTGCATCAACAGCATATTTTTCCTTCCATGGAGAAAGTGTGGTGTAGGTCAATCCAAAGCAGCACATCAGGCTCAGAAGCTCTGGAAAATATAATGTATGCGATGACCAATATTGTTTACTTAATAACAGGTTGATATATACTTGATATATTTTATTAAGCAGTGCAACTTGCAGTGTTGGCAGCAGCAAGAGCAAAGTTGGTTCATAACACTTTGTCTCATTTGTTGCCTGGAACTGCTGCATAATACAAAACTGAATGGAGCCAATCACTATGTCTACAAATGCATACACAGGGAAAGTCATCAAAGGGAAAAAAGATTGTAATTCTTATCCCTATGTTGAGTGGATCTGAGACAGCTCTCCTAGTTGAAATTACTGTATCAATGACTTTAGGCAGTTATTTTGGTAACTCAAAGCCTGAGGCAAGTCAGGGGGCATGACTTATATCTACAGATAGCATGTGATCATATCCCATAGACAGTATGCTCCAATAGCCACAGACCTGTATCTGTTCATCCATGGAACTGGGTGTGTAGGGATCTGCTTTATCATATCAGCCCTCAGCGTCATCTGCCATGTCCTTTTGAGCTACTTCTTCCAAAACAAGGCTTTTTCATTAATCTAGGAAGTTTTAATTAATTGTGCACAAAGTCAGCAGTGGTTGATGTGTGTCTCTGTGACACGACATCCCAGAGGAAGGCTCTTCCAGCCCCTGTCAAAGCAATCGTGTTGGGCACCATATTAGTTGTGATAAGAGAACATTATTTTAATCTTGCCCTGGACAAATCAGAGGACCTCTAAGCTTAACAGTTTTCTAGTAATTAAATTAGCTGATCAAATTGCCATACTTAAATAACCAAACAGAGTGTATGAAGAGAAAAAAAACCAAACAGGGCTGTTTAAAGGCCATATATCTGAAACAATGCTACTAAATTGTGTCTTAATACTCCTGCTTGAAGTTAGCTGGAATAACTATGCCCATTGAAATCAGGTGGCCTAGCAATAGAGGCTCTCCTGTAAGAATGTCCTTGCAGCTTAAGGAAGTTTTTACAGACATTAACCAGAAAACTCTCCATATGTTAGTTCTAAATAGCTGTGTTGCACTGTGAGAAATTGTAGCTACTACACCTGCAAGAACCAGGGTATCTGGAAAAAAAAAAACATTGCAAGGCATGATCATGCTGCTTGGGAATGCTAACTTTACATGACTGAGCAGAAACACCACAAACCCCTAAGTGTCAACAAAAAAACAAATATTCACAACAAAAACACCAGCTTGTGCTATGGAACACACCAAAGAGAGCTGCTTCTTAGCTTTGTCTGAAGAAGGAATAAGGTAGTGTTTCCTCCTGGGTCTCAGGTTCCCTGATTTTTGTTATTTTCCAGGCACCACCTTAAGCTCAGCTTATGAAAGTAGGACAAATGTATCCAGCACCAGCCTCCTCTGATGGAAGAACCTTACTACTAGTTCCACTTTTGATTTCTAAGACATGAAAGCTGTTTGGCTTGTTCTATTAATATGGCTCACAATCTCTTCCTCAGCTTGCTATGAGGCCTGGAGTAGTCTTTAAAGGTGTACAGGAGTTTGTCAAGAAATATTCCATGAAACTAATCAAATGGAGCATATGCATACTTAGAAAAAAAAAATGAAGAATTTTCCAAATCCTGCTGCAGCAGTGTCCTTCCTGAGAAGTGTCTTCCTTCGGAAGACCAGTGATGCATGGGACACTGCAGAGGGTAACCAGATGGTGCCCGCAGTGTAGTGGTGAGTGCTGTGTTTGCTCTGCTCAAATCTTTGCTGTCTTGGTTGCAGGGAAATAGTAATTATAAATTAAGATATTTTTAAGTGAAAGTAATTAGAAACAAGAACAGTTAAACTGTCGGCTGCTGAGAACTAACCCCAGCTGTGTCTTCATGCAGTTATGCACAACAGGAACCACCTCCTTGTTCATGACACATGGTCATGGAAAGGCATGCTAATGCTTCTGAATAAATAGCAGAAATTTCAGTTAATGACCTATAAGGGCATAAGAGACATTGTTTTGTAGTTTGATTAGTTTTGGGTTGGTTGGGGTTTTTTTTCAGAACATACCATGTTGAAAGGCCTGTACTTGAAATAAAAGTAACTCTGAAGTGATTAGGTGCTCAGGGAGAAGATGGAGAAGTAGAAAGTGAATCTTAGGCCATAAAATGAAGATAAATAGGACAGTATTTCAGCACAACAAGGGTGGCTGACCCTGCTTGAGAGTGAGTGGGAGAAGAAGGGAAGGGTCACTGAATCTGTCTCAACTGGTGAACTGGTTTGTTAGGTGCACTTCTGGTGGCTCTCAGCTTTGAGCCTCCTTGAGGACCAGACTATAAGAAGGAAGTTTTGTTCTTCTCCTAATTCAAGAGGAGTGTATGCTGCACAGTTTGGGTATGTGCTGACATGTCCAAGATGAAAAGACAAATGGTGCTATTGATTTGTAACACAAAGTATTTTATACATTTGTTACAGAAGCTTGTTGATTTTGGAGCAATGGTGGCTGGACTGAATAATAATGAAAAAATGTCATATAAGCCTTTCTCAAATTAGCTCTGTGTTCTGTGTACTTGACTCTTTTACTGCTTAATGTAAAGTCCTCTACTGTCAACACTGTTTACTTGTAATAGCAAAGCTGTAACCAACTAAATAGAAGCTTATGGACTGCTTGTTAAACTGTGAACTTCTACTTCAGATTAAGCTCGTTTATGTAGTAACTTTTCTGATATTGTGCAAATGAACCAGAGAGAAATTGGAACAAGAAAAAAAAAAACAACACAGTTTTGCTGTTTCATTGTATTATATTTGGGACCAATGTACCTGCTTGTGTACTTGCATGGAAATGCTGATAAGCCATAAGAATATGCTTTGATGGTTGGAAGTCTATTTTTAATAAGTTGCTTGTGTGAATGATCTGATGCTAAATAAACTAGTAAATCTAAAAAATGCTTACATCTATTATTTGCTGATGGCCAATAATCAGCATAGGACAAGGAATGACAAATATTGTTATAGGGTAATTATATGGATTATATGGTGTTATATGGGTTCTATGTGTTTAAATAGCACAGCCTTGAATTAATTCCATCTTGGTATAGCATTTCCCCTTCTTCTCTTCCCTCAAAACCTTAGTATAACAAAGTAAAAAAATAAAACCTGTGGAGTACAGAACTAGGGGGCCAGAAAGACCTTTTCAAGGTCTCACATATTCTTAAAGACTCACAACCGTGAAGACACTGACACTTCCGTGTGCAGTCCATCAAATCGTTTTGCTACTCTTATGATGGGAAAGTATTTTATAAAGTTCTGAGTCTTTTTGTTGCAATTAACTGTTTGTCATGGTGATCTGTTTCCTGCAACCATTTCTTATGAACTAAATGTTTTTAAAATGCTCCTTTTATAGCACCCTTCTCTCTTAGCAGCACAAACCAAGTCCTTCCCCACAGATCATGTGTCCTAGGTCTTTCACTGCTCTTGTTGCTTACATATGGATTTTCTGCCAGTAAACTACTCTCTGTCTTGAACTATGTAACCCAAAGCTGCACATGGTGCCTGAGTGAAGGCCTTGACAAGACTGAGGTGCTGGATGGATCATTTTTTGTTGTTACTGTATTTGTCTTTCAGCACCCTCAGTGGCATTCCCGTCCACTCAGTTTGCCATGAGTTCCAACTGCTATGAGTCTGCAAAACATCTGCTTGGACAGATGCCCACTTTCTTGTATCAATGCAGCTTGTTAATCCTGCCACCTGCATCTTCTTAGGCTTGCAAACTGCTTGAAGGCAAACTCCCTTCACCGTCCTCTGCAGATGTTTTTTCAAAACCCCTGAGGGATGTAAGAAATAAATGATAATAAGTGCTGCAAGATGCTCTGCATGGTAACAATGCTCCAGAAAAAAAAATTTCAAGTTTGCTTCTTCCGTGGATGCCGAAGAATTTTTTTGCAAGGTTCGTGAAAATATCTTCTTTCCATTTCCCTAACACAGTGGGAAAGGGTGGTGGAAAGTCAAAAGAGAAGAGAGCATGCATATAAATCACGTCCTAGGGACTCGTGAGTTCCCGCTGGAGCTCAGGATTTTTGTGCCTTGGTCTGACCTCTTAAAAACAGCACATCAAACAGTGGTGAGGAAGCTCATCTTATAGCATAACAATACACTGGTTTTATAGTGAGCTTGAGGCAAACAAAAAGAGGGGTCATACAAAAGAACCAACAGGTCTGTAACCGGACAGAACTACTCAAAAAGGACTGGCCACAAGTTAGGATAGGTGAATTTAACAAAACCATCCTGCCTCATAATTAACAACTTGCATCTCTGTTGATGCCTGGTGTAGTCTGCTTCTTATGCAACATTCTGCAACTTATGCATCATTCTGATGTCCTTCTGAGGAGTTAAAATACCTAAAATACCTTTTTCTTTCAACCTGTTGTGCAAGTAGATTTTTATCTAAAATACCCAAGAATGTAAATGATTCGGGGAGTGATTCAGTATTTTATATGCATTGTGAATTCTCTGTACTTTTATTTGACGATTTTTTAAAAAGTGTGTGAAAGTCCTCTTTCCTCTTCCTCACTTCTTTTTTTTCATTATCATACTTCCATTTCTTCAGGCAAGAAGTGTACAGTGGAGTGGGCATCAGATTTCCTCAGTTTCTCTTCCACAAATGCTCAGTTTCCATGGTACAGGCTGGGAGGCCCAAAGGCAGAACAGAAAAATATTTTGTCCATGTAGAGCATATACAAAACTTGATTCTTCATCTCACCTGCTGCTTTGCACCAGGAAGTGTTGGTTCCTTATGATCCCAGTGACAGGCCAATCGGCCTCTGTAAATTATCATTTAAAGTGCTATTTATTAGAGGTACCACAAAAAAGAAAGACAGGGTGGTACAGATAATTTTGCATTCCTTCAAATGCTGGGAACCCTGCATTGTGTAGCATCAAACAGGCCTCTGGTACAGCATCCTGTGCAGATCCTGCCAGTGGAAGGGTTATACCTCAATTCTTGTTATTCAAGCCATTACAGGGTTTTCTTTAAACAATTTATCATTTCATTCATCAAACTACTTATCATTTCTACCATCAAGGAGGATGTCCACACGAGAACCTTTTGCTGCACTGTCAGATCTAGGGAAGGCTATGCAGGTGGTGTAATCGCTGTTGCTGCATGGCAGTGGCCTGTGGGCTCTTCTGCTATCATTAAGTGGATGAGACCATCCCATAGCCAGGGAACAGGTGCAGCATATGAGCACCAGCCGTCCTCAGCACAGGTTAACGGCACCTATCTGGGTGTTGCATTAAACGTAAGGTAGTTTGGCAGAAAATAAACCTCTTTGAATTCCAGCTTATCCTCAGATATCAGAGGGGATGGGGGCAGCTGGGCTTGGATTCTGAATGACGACTGATTTGGTTCCATGAGTCTGGTCACATTTACTGTATCAAAATCCCACGATTAGTATGCACAAATAGCATCATGCACCCTCAGTCCAGTTGCGTTCATGAAGCAGCACAACCAGAAGTTTGGTCCCATTCAGTGAGCACTCTCACAGCTAGGTTAACAAATAGTGCACTTTATTGAAGCAGCAGAGGTGCAGAATCTTTTGGATTGCTGGTGATAAACATCCTGTCTGCAAAAAAAACAGGCAGATGTTAAGAATATGAATAACACTGCTGGAGATAAATGCATTAAAATATGAAATGTGGTTTCTATTCTAAAATTTTATAGTGATTTATAAGTTTCCCAAGAAAGCCCTCTGTACAGCTGAGTGTTTGAGTTTCACTTAATTGGCATTCTTGTGAAGGGGTAAGAGAGGTTCAACCATTCAACTGATCCGAGAAGGCAGAGATTAAATACTCCCAAGTTGTCTGCAATGGTATCTTCCCCCCAAATCCCTCCTCTCTTAAGCCATATTTGTATTATTTATTTACTTTCAAGTGGAGCTTGAGTGACTCTAGACATATATAGCTTTGTTATAATTCGTGTAAAATGTTCTC
>WBNH01003656.1:60979-84641 GCA_013401255.1 Urocolius indicus | reverse complement strand
CCTTATTTATAACTTTCCCTTTAATTTTATTAAAAAAAAAAAATCATTATTATAAATGTTGTACTATATTGTAAGCAAATCAATTGTTTATATGCCCCGCTACCTGGGGAGCAGTATAATGTTATACATCCATAGTAGATGAGTTTACTGAAACAAAGTCATGGAAAAAGGTACTTAGTTTACACACTCCTAGCCCTGTTAAAACCGTAATTCATTTCCAATCTCAGTTTATTCATGCACCTGATAACATATTCTTAAGTGAATGTTCCTAGTGATTCCAAGGGGAATAATCTCTGCAGAATGCAGGACTGAATCTGTATGTTGGAAGTGAATTTAAAAGCAGTCAAATTCATATTCTGTGACTATTAGAACAATGTGAAGTTATATTCTTTGTCATGCTCATCTAAATTAAATGGAGATAATCTATTCATAGAGAAAAACAGAGGGAGAGAAGAGCTGTTTTTTTATTTATCCAGATCTTCAACACAGGTATGAATGCATAAGCATGTATTCCATGCTAATGCATTTTTTTCACCATTAGAGCAGGTAAATGGTTAATGAGTGCATGTTGACAAACAACATACAGACAAAACTAACATCTACTCTGCAGTACACTGGTGAAAGGGATGCTGACATTGCAGATCACAGCAATCATTAAATTTGTTTGAAGTAAAATAAAATTTCTTGAAATTCAGTGTAGGAGAAAGTACTCATTTACCTTGGATCAAAATAGTTGGTGAATCATGTTTATGTATAGAAACAAATGAACTGCCATTTGTCTTAGAAAAGAGTGTGAATCTCACAGTACAGTGCTCTGTACCATGCTGATTGTACAAAAAATGTTCTAAATTTTGTGTCCTTGCATCATATGTGATCATTCATGGAAGAGTCTTTCAAAGCAACAAGTCTATATATAAAATAGCAAAATCAAATAGACATATAATTTGTCTTTGGGTTTACAAGAGGATAAATTAGAGCAAATATCATGACTTCTGTAATACAATTTGAAATAGAAAATGTATTATTACCAACCTGTTATAAATTTTCTCTTGTACTAAAAATGTGAGATTGCATTATTTTGCATTTAAGTTGGGACTGAACAGGAAATCTCAAACTCTTAACTCCTGTAAACCTCAACTCCCATTTACAGAAAATGTTCACTGTGCTTTTTTATTGAGAAGTTTGGATTTCTCTGATTGTCTACATTGCTCTATACAGTAGTTTTGAGTTTTTACTTTTCATGGAGTTGGGGCACTACAAATGGCATTAAGACTTCAAGTGTTCACAGAATCAAACCTTTGATGGATTACTTTTCAAAAAAATGACCATCACCAAACTTTCAAAACTGCACACTGAATACTGAACCATCAAATAATGAAAACACTAGTATTAAAAAAACTACTTTTTTTAAAAAGCCATCACCATATTATACAGCTATGTTTTAGATGACCAGATGATAATCATTTAGAAATTATGTTTATCTTTGTTGTAACAGATTTTCTTGTGAACTTTTTTACTTGGTTATTTGTGAGGCAAAGGGCAAAGACTTTCACATTTGTACTCTTAAATTCATATTTAGATATCTAAACAAATGGCCAAACTTTCAAATGTGATGCTTTTGCCACAGCTCCCAGTGAAATCACTTAACATTACCAAAATGTGCAGTATGTCTGAAAATTGAGCTGTGTGTAAGTGCCAAGTATATAATGTAAGATATTATCATCACTACTCAGAATGCCTGTTGGCTAAGAACTAGTAGTCTTTTATGCTGAGCAGTAACGTATTTGTCATCTTTGAAGGTTCTACTACAAACTTCATTGTTACACTTGGTGTGAGTACAGTTCATTGCACCTAAGTAAAGCATTTAAGCTGAGATGAGTGATTTCTGGGATGTCATATATCTTTACCTTCCTATTGTACAAGGAGAGAACCTAGGAAACTAGCACAGACTAGATATTTAAGTTTAGAAGGCAAAATCTTACCTTTTCTATGAGAAAAGGAGGTTAAGGTAAATGATCTCTAGAGGTACTCTCACACCTAATAGTTACTTAGGTTGCATAAATAATCTTAACCGGGTTTACCATTGCATAAAGCAATTTTATGAACTGAATTTTCTTCAATTCACCTTAAATTCTGATGGTAGGGTTTTTTTTGCTTTCTTGTCTTTTCTATTCAGAGATACAGTCATCATCCAGTTAAACAGTAGCTTGAGTCTATGTCACCCAACAGTGCTAGCAGAAGAGCATCCAAATATGCAGTTATGACATAAAAAATACATTAATTTTTAAACAAATTTCAAATAATAGTGCTCATTTTTCAACAAGTTTGTGAAAAACACACCATTCTTCATTCTCACACTTCAGAATCCCTGTCACTTTGAAGGATCTTATTCCATCAAAGTATTTGTTGCTTGTCTCGAAACTTAAGGTATCTTAAGGCCTTAAGCCACAAAGTCCTTCCAATATGACTGATTTTCTTAGACTGTTTATGTCCTGCAGCTGGCTAGGCCTTTCTGATCTTAAGAAACTCATCTTTTGTCCTCTTTTCTTGCATAATAAATTTCTTGCTGCTTCTCTGAGATTATCTCAGATAATATATTCTCTTCTATTAAACTTCTACTTCATTTCATTGTCCTACTCTTGAAGTTTTTGCTTTTTTTGGAATTCAGTTTTGAAATTCTCCATATTCCAAAATTTTCTAAGAAGAAAACCAATTCTCCATAGTATAATTAATATTTAACAAAAATGTTAGCATTAACCATTTCCTTCCACTTCAGTTGACTCTGATTGTGCTAGTAGCTGGAGTAAAAAAGCATACGAACTGATAGTGTCTCCTCTGACAAAACAGATCTTTTTTTTTCATTTCAGAGTAGAAGTTTTGTAACAACAAGCATATCTCATACATTTAGTTGGATAGATACACAAATCTTAATATACTGATAAGTAGTGAAGTAAGGTACAAGTCATATATTATCAGCTGCTTTGCAGAAGTTTTTTTATTTATATCCCATTAAAACTGTGTAAGAGAAAAGTTGCTTTCTTCTAACAGCCATAAAGTTTCAGCAAGTTCCTCAGGTAGGCTAACAAACCAGAATGCTCTTACTCTGTAAGTGAATGATTTTGACTTTCTGTGAAAATACTGTTTCACATGAAGGAGGTGTCAAAGTGTACCTGGATCTATCTGCTGGTGCAATGTGACACACAAATGCTTCATTTCATTGTGTGACACAGATTAGATTGAGATTTTTCATCTATTCAAGCTGCAAGTTGGATTCTCTTTTCAACTAACAAAATATGCAATTTTTTTACCTAACAAAATATGTTAGTTTTCAACTAACAAAATATGCAGTTTTTTACCTACTAATGTCTTCCCTTTAGAAATACAGAACAGTGGTTGCCCTATACTTTGATATTAAGTTTTCCATCAAAAAGTATCTCAAAATTAACAGTCAAAATTGATACTCGGTATTACTTTGCTGAAAAGGGACAGTAGTATTTATTAAACTGAGGACTAAGGAAATAAAATGCACTATTTTTCTATAAACAAAGTATTGTATTATCTCTTGGCCATTGTTTAAATTAAATAGTTAAGATTTTTATTTTTGAGTATGGCAAAACAATTTCTTTACTTTGAAATATCTCAAGAGAAGAGGAATAAAGGTTGTTTAATTCTAAATACAATTAATAACATTATTAACACTTTTTAACCTCTTTTTAACATATACTTTAAGTCTACTAGCATCAATCAAAAAAGTGTAATTCTCTTAACTATTTTACAGTTTCCTATTATGTATATTGTTTGGGTTTTTAAAAGTAGCTTTGAATTTATTTAACAAATGCAGTGCTCACACTCCTTTCAGGCTCATTATCATCATACCTCTCTCTATTGAATGTTATCAACACCATCCCACTGAATCAACAGCAATTTTTTTCTTGTTGGTGGAATCTTTGAATGAATAATTCATCTGGAAGAGCCTTCTATGTTGTATATTTCCAGAAGATAGAGCAATTCTCTTGTCAATCATGGTGGCCCTGTCAGAACTAAGTTGCATACAGTATGTACTCCAACTGTACAGGAGATGAAAAGCAGCTGAGATTACCAACTGTGTTAATCCTGGCCATCCTCTTAGCTTTTCTTTGACAGAACATTGACATTCAAGTCTCAATCTAACACTGCATTGAGAAAGCACTGTCAAATGTTCTTCTCTGTTCTCACCAAGAGTTCAGTTGAATGCTCTCACATATATCAAAACTACACTGGTCACAAGCCACAGTTACTCATCTCCAGAGAGTTATTTTTCACTTTGGGTTCTGAACCTCCAGTTTTTCTGTGCCCAGACAGAGTGGGTCTGGGCTTTAGATTGGCTCAGTATGAAGCCAAAGCTCCAAGTAATAGTGTGGAAATTTTCACACCATGTAGACTCCTTTAGGCCTAAACCTCTTCACAGAAGTTGCTCTCAAGTGTAGTCCCTTTGGGAATTGGTTCATTGTTTCTCTGAAGATTAATCTTCAGAAGACTAACTGTTTCTAAGTGGTCATGCAGTAAAACTAGAAGCATAAATGACTTGGACACTAAGAATCTTTCACTTGGAAACAAACACAAATATAGGAAGAGATAAGACGTGGTACTTCAGAGATGGAGCAGATTAACATATTATTAGACTCTGAAAGTAAATATTTAAAAAATGTGTCGTTTCTTCTTTGTTTTAAAATTTTTTCATTGTATTTTTAAACTGAGCTTTGACAATATCATAAGTGTATGGCTAACACATCAAAGAAAATTTGAGTGACTGACCTTAACTAGGTATGACTCTCTATTCCCATTCACTGCGGGCATTTATAAGACACTATCCACATTTCCAAGTAGTACAGCATTATAGCAGCAGCTCTCTACAGCAAGGATCCCACATGACAACATAAATGTTTTGCAGGGAATTACTTCAGATTAGCTACAGTCTCATTCCGTGAGATAAACAGTCAATAGAACTTGGAGCATATTTAGCATGCTTGTGATTTGGCTTTGTAGAAAAGTAACACATTTCAGTCCAAGACTGAAACAAAGTCAGTGGAAAGATAAGGAGATCTAGTTTAAAACCATGCTTACGTTCTAAACTCAGATTCAAACATATAACACAAACTTACATTTCTGAGAATGTGAGACTTAAAAGATGTAGAGTTAAAGAACAGGTCTAAGACCTCTAAAGATCAGTGAGAATGGAGAAAATGAAAGGTCTTTGAGTTTTCCCTGTTATTTACGAATCTGTAACATAATATTAATAGCTATGGAATTGTTGCTTACCCCTACAAGAGGTAATATGTCATATTCTGGAAACAAATCCTTCAAATAAACAAATATATTGTTGTGTGCATATATGTAATAATAATGGCTAATTACATTCCTTAGAATAATTAATTCCTATTAAATATTCTTAACAATGAGATTTAGTGGTGAAATGTGCTGCAAACCTTCCATTTAAAAGGTGACTGTTGAGTAAGAACATATTTAGTCCATCTCGGACAGGGAGTATCAATTTCTATAGTTATCCCAATATCTAGGAAAGGTACTCTCCAAGATTTGTTGCCTGTATACGGTGAGGAACTTGTGGATGAAGTGACAATTTGTGGTTGTCTTTCTCAGAGTGACAATGAAGTACTTGAGTTTCACATCTTAAGCAATAGGAGGAAAACTGCCCATGAAAACTTTACTCTTGGATCTAGGGAGAGCAGAATTCAGTGTGCTAAAGGAGCTACTCAGTAAGGTCCGCTGGGAATATGTTTTTGAAAGTTTTGATTTCCATGACTACTGATCACTTTCTAAAACCATCTGAGAGCCAGGAGCGGGCAATCCCAAAGTGCTGAAGTGGGATCCAATCACTTCACTACAGACCCCAAGCCAGGGACAGTGACTTTCTTCTTTAAAACTACGGCTGGAGGAGGCCGTGTCTCGTGGGAAGGATCTCATATTCACAGCTGCAACTGTGGGAAGGAATGCACAACAAAGCAGCTCATTAAACTTTTGCCCAGAAGAGGCTATGTCTCAAGAAAGGGACCCAATAACTGCAGAAACTACAACTGTGGTGAAGAATCCATGCCAGAGATATTCGCCAAGGGTTGTGTCCTGTGTGAAGGACCCTGTATCAGCAGAAGCCGTAGCTGCTGGAAAGAACCCACACCAGAGTTCATTTAGGACTGTGTCCCATGGGAGGGATCCTGTATTGGAGCAGGGGAAGAATGCCAGGAGTAGTCCTCATCTGAGAAGAGAGAAGCAGCAGAGACTATCTATGAGAGACTGACCACATCCCCCATTCCCTGCCCCTCTGAGCTGTTGAGGGGGGAGGAGGTAGAGATAACGAGAGCAGTGAGCTGGGCCCGGGAAGAAAGGAGGGATGGGAGAGATCTTAAGATGCTGGTTGTAATTTTCTCATCATCCTACTCCCTTTTTGGTTTTATTCCATTCTGTTTCTTGTAGGAAGTAGAATAAACTTTCCTACTTTCCTCTCTATGTCTAGTAGTGGAGTCTGTTTTGGCTGGAGCCGTAATTGTCAGTGAGCCCTCCCTGCCCTCATCTCAATTCACAAAACCTTGGTTATCTTTTTGCTCCTATTTGGCTGAAGGTCTCTGCCATCCTAATGAGGGTGGGTGTCAATGGGGGACACCAAGTGAGAGGCTGTTTGTCGTGGTGCTTCTGTGCTAGCTGGGCCAAACCACAACAGAGATAATATTGTTCCGTTACTCGATGAGGTCAGTTCACAAATAGGGGTATACACACAACAGAGATGCTTAATACCTTCTCTGTCTCTGTCAGATCCTGAGATTTCTGAAGCCACGAGTTGGAAGACTGTGAATGCGGAGGTGATAAACACAGTTAATTGGATTTGTTCAAGACTTACTTCTGTCACTGAATGCACTGTGAAAGTCTATGGAGACCAATGGAATTCATCCCAGTGTACTGAAAGAGCTGGCTGATGTTATTGCAGGACCGATCTCCATTATTATTCAATGGTCTTGGAAATCTGGAGAAGTCCCAGTTGACTAGAAGCTAGAAAATGACCCGATTTCAAAGAAGTAAGAGAAGACTGGTAATTACAGCACTGCCAGTCTTGCTTCAGGCTATGGAAAATGATGTAGAAGGTTATTCTAGGAGTTACTAAAAAAAAACCTGAAAAACATTCAGTCATTGGTCACAACCAGCACTGACTCATGAGCAGAAAGTCCTGCTAATCTTAGTCTCTTTTTATGACAAGGTCACCTGTCTAGTCAACCAAAGGATATCAGTACATGTGGTGGGTTTGGATTTGTTTAGACAAATCTATAGTAGGTTGGGTGAGCAAATAGCTGATGGTCAGGCTGAAGGACTTATAGCAAATGACCAGTCACCAGTGGAGTTCTCCAGGGCTTGATTTTAGGCTCAGTCCTCTTTAATGTTTTTATAAATGATCTGTACTCAGGAATGAAATGTACATGAAATGTTTGCTGATGATACTAAACTAGAAAGAGCTATGGAATCATTCAAGAGTAGAAAAGTCCTATAGAATGATCTGGATATACTAAAGAGCTGGGCAATCATGTGCTATATAAAATTTAGCAAAAGCAAGTGCAGAATTTTCCGCTTGAGACAGAGTAATGCTGTTTATACCTACAAACTAGGGCATAGTAGGCTGCAGAACAGCCCCATGGAAAGACATCTAGTGATCTGAGTTGATGGCAAGTTGCTTATGGTTCAACAGTGTGTCTGGCAGCCAAAAGGGGAAAACATGCCTTCAGGTGCATCAAGTACGGCATAACCAGCCAATTGAGGGAGGTGATTGCCCCACTCTACACTCTACTGGTATGTCCCCACTTTCAGTACTGTGTGAAGTTTTGCATGCCTCAATATGATAAAGACACCAAACTATTAAGAGTGTATCCAGAGAAGGGCAACCAAAATGACGAAATCCTTAAGGACAAGACTTATGAGGAGCAAATGAGTTCACTTGGTTTATCCTTGTTGGAGAAGGGAAGGGTATGAGGTAATATTCAAGATCCTCAAGGGGACCAAAGGAAGAGGAGGCACTGATCTCCTCTCTCTGATGACCACTGATAGGACACAAGGAAATGGTATGAAGCTACATCATGGAAAGTTCAGATGGGACTCACTGAAAGGTGCATTTGGTCACTGAAACGAGCTCTGTAGGGAACTGATCATAAGCCTGTGTTCAAGGTGCATCTGGATGATGTTCTTAGTCATAAATTTAGTATTAGGTAGTTCAATGAGGAGCAGAGAATTGGACATGATAATTCTTTTGGATCCCTTTCAAATTGAGATATTCTGGGATGGATAAATTGTTCAGTGCATTTACTCTGTACTCCAAATTCTTTGGTGCTGTGAACAGCCATTTTAATTATCTTAACCTTTCATTATTAGCAGGCTTATGGACAAGTGATAGCCTCTCAACCCTGGAAGGCACATTCAACTACACCTTGAAGAATCTCTTAACTAGTACAATAGAATGCAACAAAAGCAAGTTAGATGCACAAGTCAAAAAGTCTTAAGGACTTTCCCTTGAAGCACTTATGTATCAAATACATGAAAGAACTACACACTTTTTATCAGCAGCATTGAAAGAAGTCCAAGGCTTACATACATTTATGAGAACAACTTACAGTAGTAGCCACTGCTACTTTCCATTTCAGTAATAGCATTATTATTATATTTCTTTAAAAGTTTTTTAAATACTTCTAATAATTTGAATCTCTCTTGCAAATGAGACACTGTTTGGTTTACAGTTACATGTATGCAGTGTGTCCACATGGAATATTCAAATAAACAGCATGTATTGACATGCACCACTCTTCATAGGGTCCTGCTTCATGGAAACACGTCCTGTTCATCTTTTCCACTACTGTATGTGCCTAAAGCCTGTCGTATTCTACAAATTAAATTAAATATATGGGCTGCCATTCAGCAAGATCTTGACTGGCTTGAGAGTTGGGCAGAGAGGAAGTTCATGAGCATCAACAAGGGCAAGTGCAGAGTCCTGCACCTGAGAAGGAACAATCCCCTGGACCACTACAGGCTGGGGGTTGACCTGCTGGAGAGCAGCTCTGCAGAGAGAGACCTGGGAGTCCTGGTTGATAATAAACTAATCATGAGCCAGCAATGGCACCCTGGGATGCATCAAGAAGAGTGTAGCCAGCAGATTGTGGGAGCTTCTCGTCCCCCTCATCAGGAGTTCTGTGTCCAGTTCTGAGCTCCCCAGCTCAAGAGGGACAGGGAACTGCTGGAGAGAGTCCAACACAGAGGCACTCACATGATCAGGAGACTGGAGTATCTTCCTGATGAGTGAAGGCTGCAGGAACTGGAGCTGTTCAGTCTAGAGAAGAGGAGACTGTGGGGAGATCCTGTTAATATTTACAAATATCTCAATGGTGGATGTCAGGAGGTTGGGGCAACCATTTTTCTATTGTGTCTACTAACAGGACAAAGGGTAATATAAAGAAGCTGGAACACAAAAAGTTCCATTTAAACATACAGAAAAACTATTTCACTGTGAGGGTGAGGGAGCCCTGGCACAGGCTGCCCAGGGAGAGTGTGCAGTCTCCTCTGGAGGTCTTTAAAACACGCCTGGATTTGTTCCTGAACGACTTGATCTAGGTGGACCTGCTTTGGCAGGGGTGGTTTGGACTAGATCACTTTTAAAGGTCCTTTCCAACCCCTACCATTCCATGATTCTATGATTCTATGATTTATCTGAATGTCAATGAACTCTCAGTTACATGAAAAAGTTTATGTCCCTACTGAAGGACTTTCCAAAACTTTTGAAGTTTTTTTCATGTAAAAACAGGTCAGAAATGTTAGGATAAAAAGAGGTCAATCTTTCTTCCAACTTCCTATATAATACCTAATTTCTTAAACCTAACAAAAATTTGAGGTCTTGAGTTGATTGTACACCACAGAAAGCAAGACACTAGCCAATAGATTCCCAAATTACTGCCAGTAGTCTGTTCTGCATATATACACATGAATAATTTTACAATTCTAACTTGTAAAAAAATTTTGAAAGAGTTTGCTTAAATTAGTATATCCCACATTTAGGACTGATTTTGATTCAGTTAGGTGTTTACGGTGAAAAATAAATTGGCTACTTTTATCCCAACCAAGAGAAAAAAGATGACAAGAAAAGCAAATTAAATATATCGAACTCTACTCTTGAGAACTGTCTGGCCTAAATAATTCTTCTAATTATTATTTTTCTGTATACCAATAATTTGCCTCCAAAAGTTTCTTGTTCAGTTGTGACTCAAAAATGAACAGCCTTTCTTTTACTTGTTCTTCTCCTTTCTTGATGATATCCAAACATGGTTCTGTTTGATAGCTATTCAAAGAATATGGAACTGGATTAAATTATTTTTGCCTCCTTACTTTCTTTGACTTGAATCCGTTCATATATACAAATGAGAGAAGAGGGTAGAGCATTTAATTTATAACATAGTATTGAATATCTCTTTTATGATATGCATTCTCTTTATCTTTTAAAGCTATTGTCTGATAGGTAAAGACAACCTTGCTGTCAAGCGCATGTTTCCTTAATTGTCATGGTTAGGTACAGCTGTGTCTAAATGAAGACAGAGGCAGAATATCTGGTTAATTGTCTCAGTTTTACTATGGCTTAGGTGCTGCATATCCTTGAGTGAGTCTCTAAACCTCCACAAATATTAATTTTATTCTCATTTCCTAAGAAGGACCACAGCAAGGAGCTTTAAGATCAGATGCTACAATGATTGATACGTAAGAGAGAAGATAGATATAGAACAATTATGTTTGGACTTCTAGGTGACAGTTAATTCGTATGTGTTGTCCATCAAAATAGATTATAACTATTTTTAAAAACTGCTTATTTAATTTTCTCTGAAGTCCAAAACCAAGAAGAGAGCAAAACATGAAATATTGTTTAGACAAAAATATGACAATTTACCAACACAGTTAGTTAGTGTTAATTCAAAAAACTTTTTTCTGACACTCCTACACAGAGAGACTTTTTTGGAAAGTTTCCTTTTTTAACTGAACTTATGATACATGTAAGAAGAAAATTCACCACAGGAAATGTTTCTGTTCAAAAGCAAAGCTCACATACTGGATTTTAAACAATATTTTGCAAAAATATTGTGTATTTCAAATTTTAATCTGCAGCAAAAGTAGTGTAAGAATATGGAAAAATACTTCTGACATTGTGTATTCACTATTTTGCCTGAAATATTCATAAATTCACAGACATATTCAATTTTATTTAAAAAATTAGGTTTCTGATGTATTCAAAATTTGTATCCTTTTCTATAGAGCTTAATCTTCCACGTTTTTCACAACATAACATAATTCTATTTTTAAAATTTTAGTTAAAATAATGCAGAATGGAGAATTAGTGTGCATTTATATTTGAATTTCATGGACACCTGGTGTCTTTAATTTTATATGCAGTGCTTTTATTTTTTTTTTTTCCTAGTACATTTGCAAGGAGAAGCTTACCATTCTGGAATTATGCTTTGTTCCTACAGAATATTGATGCCAATTCATTGCCTTTTTACAGTTACCTCTGTAGCTTGGATATCACATAAGTAATATTATTTTGTAATTTATTGCACTGATTTTTCTGCTATCCACCTTGTTTTCAGATGGATAAAGATGATAAGAAATAACTACATTTAATATGTACAGTAATTAATGTTCAGTAACTAACTCATCAGAAAGAACCATTTAGAGGCCAGTGTAGACATGGACCAATTGTTTAAAAGTCTGGTTAACATCAGAGCCTCTTTACACTGCGAACAGTAAACAATTTCAAATGAGGATTGGTTTATTATTGTCGAAATTTAAAAATACATCTTTTAAACAAAATGTCACACCCCAAACAAAGGAATGTCTGGGAAGTACATTTTCTGAAACCATAACAGGTGCATGCAGGAGTAGCAAACATTCCCAACAGTGCAAAAAAATGTTTTACCTTCCTCTTGCTACAATACCTGACTCTCCAGGCAGGCTTTCAGCTTTTGTAATTTCCCCTACTGGAACAGATTTCACACATGTGCCTTGCAGCTAGCAGAGGATTAATGAAACATGGGCTTACACTGTTAGTTCTCTTCTGATTTGTTTTCAATGACTAAAGTAATGTACTTTCTGAGAGCAATGTGCTTTAAGTTGGTTGTTTTTCTCCCTGTTTGCAATGCACATCTATCTGTGGTAATGTCAGAAATAACAAGCCTAATCACGAACACTGAACAGGTTTTTGAATTCAGAATAAATAAATGATTTTTTTTTCTCAAATATTGGAACAGAGTCCTATTCCTGCATTTTCTGAGCCACAGGCCTCCAACAGAAGAACTGAAGATGCTCTGAAGACATGCCAATACTTCATATTACTCACCTAAGAAAGAACTCAGCCAAAAAGTCAATGCTGTCACCAGTGTGAGAGGATGTGATGAACATCACCAGGAAAGGTGAAGAACTTGAACTCAGAGCCAGTTGATCAGCCTTGTTTTAAGGCTCACCATTGGTAATAAATTTCTTTGGAGTCTCAAGCAAGACTAGTCATTCAAGTCGGCCATGTGACTATAATGCTATTGTTTTCACCTATAAGAATCCTACATCAAGAGAAGACAGGAAATAAGTCGGTTTTGGATGCAATGAATTAGAAATTAGCTGAGGCACTAGTGAGGATACAAACTGAATGAATTAAACGAAATCAGCTATTTGTTGCTGATATGTTCAAATGCCACTGTCATCAACTCATTGTGTTACTAAACTGTGTATTTGGCTTGTCTTCCTCCCCTACAGAGAATATTCTGAGGTCAAATGTTATTCAGTACTAGATAGAAGTTTTTCTGTTCCATGCAGCAGCAGGATTCTCATGATTAGAATGTGATTGCAAAGATAAGGTCTTGCATGGAGAAACATTAGGTGAACCAGAGTAAGCGATAATCCTTCACTTCTCTTTTTCTTTTTTGCAAGTGCTTGGCCCTATCAGTTACTCTCTGCTTTTGTGTAGCTACCCTACAGACATCCTATCGTCAGATTGGTAATAACTGTCAAACCTACATCTGTCACAAGAAACACACTTGGGGAATGTGTGCTTGCAGCTCAGAAAGCCAACTAGGTCTTGGGCTGCATCAAAAGAAGTGTGTCTAGCAGCGTAAGGGAGGTGATTCTCCTCTTCTGCTCTGCTCTCACCTGCAGTACTTTATCCAGCTCTGGAGTCCTCAGTATGTGAAGGACGTAGAGCTGTTGCACTGGATCCAGAGGACGGCTATGAAGATGACCAGAGAGCTGGACTGCCACTCCTAGTAAGACAGGCTAAGAGAGCTGAGATTGTTCAACCTGAAGAAGAAAAGACTCAGGGGAGACCTTAGAGCAGCCTTCCAGTAGCTGGAGGGGGCCTGTGAGAATGCCAAAGAGGGACTTTTTACAAAGACATGTAGTGATAGGGCAAGGGGTAATGGCTTTAAACTGAAAGAAGATAGATTTAGATTAAATATCAGGGAAAAGTCTTTTATTGTGAAGGTGGTGAGAAACTGGTTGCCTAGAGAGATTATGGATACCTCCCTTCCAGGATTTTAGAAATAGATGATCCTTAAGGTTTGTAGTGGTTTTGACTGTGCCATGTTTAGCGAGGAGTTACTGGGGTGACTTCTTTAAACAAAGAGCTGTAAGAAGCTTCCCCTGTAGCTGATAGGGCTAATGCTAGACAATTCTAAGATGGACCCACAACTGACCAAGGCCAAGACAATTAACATTGGAAGTAACCCCTCAGTGAATAACATATATGATGAGAAGGGGAAGAAATTGTTGCAGTTGCTAAGCTGCAGCAGCAACAGGGAGTGAGAATGTGAAAACATCTGAGCAGACACCAAGGTCTGTGGAGAAGGAGGGAGAAGAGATGCTTAGGCCCTGAAAGAAAGATTCCCCTGTGACCTGTGGTTAAATTTCATGGTGAGGCAACTGTGCCCCTGCAATCCATGGAGGACCACCAAGGAAGAGAAGATCCACTGGCAGGCCTAAGGACCCCACGCCAGAGCAGGTGAAAGCCTGAAGGACTCTTTGGGAAGCTCACCCTGGAGTATGTTCCTGACAGGACCTGGGAGTCCATGGGGAGAGAGTAGCCTACACCAGAGCAAGTTTGCTGTCAGGACTTGTGATCCCTATTCTGATGTTTTATTAATAAATCAAACCTTTTCTCCCCAAGTTGAGTCTGTTTTGCCCATGACACTAATTGCTGAGTGATCTCCTTTTCCTTATCCCAACTCTCAAACTTCTTGCTATTTCTCTCTCTGCTATCCAGTTTAGGAAAGGAAGTGATAGAATGACTTGGTAGGCATCAGGCACACGGCCAGGGCTAAACCACCACAAGGTCTCTTCCAAATCAAACTGTTCTATGAGTCTATGATATCATTTATCTGCAGAATTTTCCATTTGAAATATCTCATGGTACCTGACAGGCAGTAGCCTTCAAGACAAATTACAGCAGACACTTCTTCAGGATTTGTGCCTGAGATTGGGAATGAGTAGTGGTAAAATCTGCCTTCTAACTTCCAAGGAAAACTTTCTCACTCTGTGTATAGTGTTCTGACTGGACACAGCTATCAGAAAAGGCTTTGCATGAACAATGAGAAAATTGTTTCAATCTGGTCCTTTCCTAGATTTCCTAGAATTTTGAAAAAGTTACTTTGAACAAAGCACAACATGTTAATGCTTTAAATATTACTTAATTAGATACGACTTATAATCTTCTTATTCTAGATCATTATTAGCTAGGTCCTCAACACTTTTGAAAGATTTTAGTTTGTGTGAAATTAGATTTTAGAAAGATTTTAGAAAGATTTTAGAAAGATTTTAGACTTTTAGTCATGCGTGCAATTTTGAGTAATATCAAAAGAGTTTGAGAAATTGTATCAATTTTATCCTTCACAGACTTATGGATAATTAATTTGAGCTAATGATTTCACTCCAATAATGTTCTTTTCTCCCTTGAGAATAATTTATTACCAGGTGCTATGATTTCACTGATTTCCAATGAATTACTTTGTAGCAGTCAGCAGTCAGAGCTAGATATTGTCATATGTATTCAGTATATCTAGCAAATTGCTCTTTAATGTAGTTTGAATATTTTGAATTGTCAAGGTTTAATCCCAGACAGCAGCTACGTTCCACTTAGCTACTCACTAATTCATTCCCCTATTTCCTGTAGTGTGGAGAGTGTAGTAGACCACTGGTTAAAAAGCAAGGGACATGGTGAGGAGACACTGTTAGTGGAAATGTAGAGGGCTGGGCCAAGGGTCGTGACGACCTTGAGAGCAGCCATTATACAGCAACAGGATGTGAAAGGAGGAACAA
Source organism: Urocolius indicus (assembly GCA_013401255.1). Classification (NCBI taxonomy): domain Eukaryota; kingdom Metazoa; phylum Chordata; class Aves; order Coliiformes; family Coliidae; genus Urocolius; species Urocolius indicus. The sequence continues at coordinate 69,281 of WBNH01003656.1, read as the reverse complement.
GAATGTTAGATGAGAGGAGTCGACCTTTAACAGAGGACCAATAGCCAGCCTAGCTTTCGCAATATGTATGGGCCTCATTATTGTGGTTATAAAAGGATGTATCTTTCCAAATAAAGTTGAGACTTGTTGATCACCATCGGGTGTGCTTGTTTCCTGTTGTCCACACTGTAGGATGGGGGAGGAGCCTTGGAAAAGGAAACAAAACTCATAAGTTAAGTACAATATGCAAGCACTGCTCAGCAATAATCAAACATCCCTGCATTATCAATGTAATTTTTCAGTACAAATCCAAACTACCACCCTGTACCAGCTACTAGGAAGAAAATTAACTCTATCTCAGCTGAAATTAGGACAAGAACATTGGAGTCAGAATATAAATATTGAATGTCTGTCCCTTTTTTTTATGGAGCTTTAAAGAAAATTTACAGCTATTTAAAATCCTGTATGTTCCATTGTTATCAGTGTCATTTTATTTTACTGAACTTTTCTGATGACTAAGTTTTACTTTGATAATAAAAATTCAAGGTAAGAGTATTTACTCCTCTAGACTTTTAATAGAAGTCTATGACTTGTTTATTTAGAAGGCTTCTGATGGGTCTTGTAATACCAAGTACATTACTCATCTTCACTCATGGACCTCTTTCACCTTTCACTGTCCACTTGGTTTATGAATAAATAATCCATGCGTTCATATTTCCCACTTGTCAGACTCAGGCAGCAGTGAAAATAAGCAGCACAAATTGGCAGATAATGCACCTTATTTCCATGTAGAAGCAGGTGCATTTTCTTCAGCATAAGTGGCAAGATGACACTAATCCACTTTGACAGGCAGGCCGATCTAAAATTACTCAGCACACTTTGCTGCTGGTTGGAGGACAGTCTTCCATGAGTTTATTCTGAAATTCTTCAATCCCCAGGGTGTTAATTAAAATTTACTGGATGATATTTGCAAGGCTCAATAGTTCTAGTTACAGAGATTAGCAGTTACTAAATGTTAGTGCCAGAGATGACATCTGATGACTGGATCCTTTATTGATGATATTTAAGATGGTTACTCCCCCTGCCATTGTTTCAATTCTTGAAGAACCCAGATCAACTAAATTTCTCAATAAATCTTCTTTTAGATAGCAGTTGGATTATCTATACTTGAATTTCTTGTCAGCTAATAGTTAAAGATTTGCAAAAGAGGGATAGATTCATTAAAAAAGCCTTTTAAAAATACAGAAGCCAAAAGCCCACCTGTACTGTAATTTTAGGAACAAAAACCAGAGATCAGTTCAGTGTTGTGAAAGGAAGAGTGTATATTGTGGTTTAGGTACATCCAGGAACAAGAGATCACTAGCAGTCACTTGTTTACTCCTCCCACTCCCAACAAGGCAGTGGAGAGATGGTATCAAGGGCCTTTGGAATTCCCCAAGGAAACAAAGGTGTCATTCACCATTTATAGTCCCAGGCAAAACAGAAGGGACTACTTGACTTTGGGAAGAAAACAAAACTTAATTTGCTCTGCCAAAAAGCAAAAACATAACAAAACAGAAATACCCAACTGAAAGCATTACAGAGTAGGGTGATGAAAACTGCAACCAGCTCCTTTAAGGTCCCCTTTCCCCCACCTTTCCCCTCTTCCTGGGCTCAGGCACTCAATCCCACTGTCTTGATCCCACTGTCTTTACTTCCTTCCCCACTGAATGGCTCAGGGTGACAGGGAATGGGGATTTCAGTCAGTCTATTCCAAATGACTCCTGCGTTTTGTCTTTCCTCAAGGCAAATGGACTTCTCATCAGTCTTCCCTGCTCCAGTGCAGGGTCTCTGACAGGTTGGGCAGCCCTGCACATGCCAGTCCAACGTGCTTTCATCTCAAGAGCTGCAGCTCATCTTTGCCTTCTCTGGCACAGGGTCTGCAACACTCATCCCCTGTGTCATGAGGTCCTTCCAGAGCTGCTGGAAACCATTAGGTCTGCCATTGCCCTCCATAGGTTGCAGAGGCACAGCTGTTCTCTCCATGGGCTGCAGGAGGGTCTGTTCCACTTCCTTTCCTCCTTCTCTGACTGCAGGGTCCACGTAATCACCTCCATCTTGTCCCACCCTTCCATCAGATTTTGTATTCTTAACTAGTGATGACAGAGGTACCAGATGGTCCTCTCTGGGCCAGTGGTGGGTCCAAACTCAGAGCCAGGGGAAGTGTAGCATGCTGTTTACAGGGGCCAGCACTGCAGCACCCTCCACTTGTTATTAACAACAAGTGGCTCCATGTAAACCTATCACAGTGTACTTCCTAATTAAATTCAGTTTTCAGTTCAGATTTTCTAAGAAACTCTCAGACTGGAGAGTGGCTAATTACACGTGTCAACATAAATAGCAGCCGTGTTCAATTTACCGAAATACAGCTATCAATAAAGTTTACAGTCTAGATGCCTACTAACTGGCTTCTTTCACTCTTCACTTAATGTTTCATCTATGTGTTCAAATACAGACGCTTTGAAATAAATATCTTTAATACTTTTGTTCCTAATAAGAGCAAGGTGCTTCCTTATACTCTGATTCATTTTTATTTACAAAATTCACTAAATATTAGTACAGTGGTTTTTTTTTATCCAAATTCTTGAGGTTTCTGGTCAGTTTCTTGCAATGGTTTAGGAGTCACATTAAAAGGGGATAGAATGGTTTGGTAGAAAATAAACCCTCTTGTGTTCTAGCTCTCCTCACTACGGTGGGAGGTTCAGTGCAGCTAAATTCTGAGTGATGCCCAATTTGCCATAATCAGGTGGGTTCACCTCCTGGGACCTATCACGACTCTGGATTCACTTATAGTAGGCTGCACCTTCAGTCCAGTTATGCTTATGAACTAGCACAGCCACACTCTAGGACTTGGTCACATTCACTGAGAAACTGTGACAACTGGCTACTTAAACAGTGGCGTCCTATCCGTGCAACAGAGGTACAGATTCTAATGGATTGCTGGTGATAATGACTGTCTGCAAAAAAAGCGTGTGCAAAAATATGTGTATAAGTGATATAACTTGTGAAGTTATAGACAATATAGCCTGGCTATAAAAGTGAGAGATTTCTAAGTTTTCCACAGAAGTGCTTAGTTTAAATCTCAATCAAGGTATCCCAAGGGAAGAGGAAGAGATGTAACCATTCCAGGAGTGAGAGTCAGTCTGTGAGGGAGCTTCCCTGAACCGTTCATGATGGTGTCTTCCCCCAATATCCCCCTTTCTTTAACCATTTTTGTATGTTGTTTTTTACCTTCAAGTTGGAGTTTGAGTGACTTTAGTCATAAATACCTTTATCATGATTCTTTCACCTTACATTTAAAAAAAATTCAGGGCACAGACTCAAGGAGGAGTGGTGGCACCTTGGAGGCAGGTAGCCTTTGGGATGGAGGTGTGTTTTAGTATTATAGTTACATTATAATGAGCAAAGTTCACACAAAGGACAGCATTTTATCAAGATTTGATGGACTATCAGCTCAGGGTACCAAGAGTGCTGCTTATCAGTTCTAGAGGACCATCTCGTTCCCAAGTATAGTCACAGAGTCTGACTGCAGAGCCTCCACTTTGCTCCACGCTCCATAGTATTTGCAGGGAATTGCTTTGTTGTGGATTCCTCACATAGCAGCAGCAGCTGTATCTACTCTGTAAGCCTTCTTTGTGAACAGTGTTGATTTTTAGCATAAGTTTTAATGTAAGATTTAATTTCCAGTGCACTTAAGTAATTATACCACAGCAGGTAAGAAACAGCCTTCCTGCTTACCAAAGACCTGTTTTTACTGATCTAACACAATGAGACCATTTTCTTGTACATTCTTGGAACTGGCCAACCCCATGAATGAAGGTGTAATCAAATGACAAAATATTTGCATGCTCCATAGCTTTCATTTATAGGCTATATTCCATTGGTTCCTCATGACCTTACAATAGTAACAGCAGAAAGGAAAGCTGCTAGGATTTGTCTCTGTGATCAGCCACTTCTCTAATGCACCTAAAGACCAGAAAACTCACCATAGTGTTTGTCAGAGGTAGGCAATAAAACAAGTGGGCACATGGAACTAGGGGAAAAAACCACAACCAAACCCTCAAGGTCACAAGCTCTTGCCAGATATTGCATCTCACACTGTAGATATCTTTATTAAACTAAAAATGCTGTTTCTTGCAAAAAAAAAAAAAAAAAAAAAAAGCCCAAAAACTAACAAAAAAACCCAAAAAAACCGAAACACCAGGGAGGAATAAAGCTACATACATGACAAGACTATTTTAAACTTCACTTTAAAGTTGTATCTCCTAACACCGTGTGGCAATTCCGTTAGAATCACTGAACCACAATCCTCAGAATCTTAAGGGTTCAAAGGGACTTCAAAAGATCATCTAGTCCAACCCCCCAGCCAGAGCAGGACCACCCAGAGTAGGTGACATAGGAACTCATCCAGGTGGGTTTGGAATGTCTCCAGAGAAGGAGACTCCACAACTCATCAGGGCAGCCTGTTCCAGTGCTCTGTCATCCCCATAGTGAAGAAGCTTGTCCTTGTGTTTCTTTGGAACATCTCATGTTCCATCTTGTGGAGTGCTTACGTTAAGCAAAATCGGTTCACATCACCAACATCTGTGTCTCCTAGACTTCCCAAATAGCTGAAGAAAACATTTTTGATCATTCCATGTGTGACATACATAGAATTTATCATATCAGTGTGAAAACAGCAGCAAGAAGACAAAAACAATAGAGAACTAGAAGGAAAACAAAAATCATAGAGGAGAAGTAAAATAAAAGTATGAAAATAAAGGGCTGGAGACAGAAAAGTTTGGTATAATATGGAAGAATCATTGTCACATAAAAATTGTGAAAACCAGAAAAATGTGAAAATATATAGTACATGTAAATACCTTACATAATTTGAAATCTTAAAAAAACTTAGATCCTAGCGTCCTATTGTATTGTATTGTGAGGAATATTTTGTATCCATTAACTTTATGTAAACTAATGTAAACTGATGAACATTGTATTTGACACATATTTCAAGTACACACCTGATTTTACAAAGCTATTTCAGACCTCAGAAATAACATACTCTTCTCATAACACCCACACTGTAGTGATTTTGCCTGGGTCAGGATCCATTGGAGGCTCACACTTTTTTTTGCAAAAGTTTTGTTACATGGGCCTCATTTCTTGAATGTATTTTTTTTTAAAACATGATTTAAAATAGTCATGGGAATTCCGGAGAATTTGTCAGGATATGTTTGCCCGGGTTGTGACACTGATGGTACTTGGCAATGCTATAACTGAAAAAAAATATTGACACCGGTTTGGAGAGAGTAACAAAAGTCAGGAGCAAAGTTAAATCTAAGAAGAAAGGATAGGTGAGGGAAGGTGCTTTCAAGATTTTAATTTTTAGTTTTATCGTTATCCTACTCAATTTTGATTGGTAATAAATGAGACTGAATTCTCCCCATTGAGATTGTTTTTCCTGTGATGATATATGGTGAATGATCTCTCCTTGTACTTACCTCAACTCTTGAGTATTTCATTATATTTTTGTCTCCACCAACCATCTGACCATCTGAGGAGAGTGGCTTTGCTGATGACCTGGTGCCCACCTGGAGACAATCCACTGCAGAAAATGAGGTGTTCACAACATATACAGTATGTACAATATGTGTGTTGTGTGGTGGAGTCTGGATGGAGTCCTTGTGCATGTGTGCATGTGTTGGTAAGAACTGCATCAGACTAGAGAATGTTTCTTCTATACAAAACATTTGAAAAAACATCTAGTCTTGGATTTTCTTTCTCAAAAGAGTTGATGTATGAAGATAGAGTAGCATAAAAGCCTCAAATACTGACTATGTTGTTCAGCTATAGGCTGTACAGAGCTGCTTAGATATATAAATGCTCTTCCATTTAGTATAGCATCTATGTATGTGAAAACACAGGAAACAGCTACCAAGTCTCATATTAATGTCCAGGAAATAAAGTCACATTAGCAGTCAGAACTGTATCCTGACTGGAGAAAAACATTTCTCCATCTCCTCAGCTGCACATGAGCAACTTTTAGCCATACATAAAAATCTGGACACACCAACCTTTTAATTTTATTTAAAGATTCGTTCCTATCCTGTTGAAGGGCAAACAATTTCACAATGACAATAGCGTTAGTAAAAGTGCACTCTTTTTCCTAACATGGACACAAATTAGGTCAGACATTTCCAACATTCATCACTTCTTGGCATTACAGCTTCTAGAAGACATGTTCCCATCTCTCATATTCTTACTCTATATATGAAACATATTAAAACTACATTAAAGAGCCTGCAATTTATATTCATGATATAGGAGGTGACCTTTTCACTCATGAGTGGTATAGTCATGTGGAGTGGGTAATGAGAAAACCCCTACAGAGAGCGGATAAATTTCAAACCTTTGGAATAATTATTAGACATTTTGTAGTATTTATAAACCTCTCTTATTTCAAACTGTCACCTGATTTATAAAGCCATCTTACTCTTGTAAGTGATAATAGTAGTCTCAACCAGTGCCAAAGATTGATGAATCATCCATGTAGGGGCTTCTTTTCCTGGTGCTGAATGCCAGAGAAACGCAGCGAAGAGTAAAAAACAGAACTGTAGGGAAAACAGAGGACAGAGGAGGATGAAAGATAGCTTAGAAGAAACGAGGGAGGGAACATCTGTACCGCACTTCACTGATGATAATCTTTGCACAGTTTATGACACAGAGGCAGTGGGAACAGTGAGGTAATCATTTAATTTGCCTGTCATCTGCAGAGAGTATTTCAAATTGCAGAGTGAAATTCTGGCTCCATTGAAGTGAGTGGCAAAACTCCTGTTGATTTAAATGAAGGCCAGGATTTCTATGGCTTCCCAGAGGAGGGGCAGATGAGCAGAGTGTCAGTTGTGCCACCTCTGTGATTCTGTCAGGTTTCATCAAGATCTTAAAAGCTTTTCTGCTGTTCAGTTTCCAGAAACCTATGAGGGGCTTGAGCACCTCTTAATGGTTCAGATAAAATAGATACTTTCTCAGAAGTGATAAATTTTTTAAAGTACCATACGAGAGGATCTGACTCTAGTTTGGAACAGCTGTGCATAATAAACATCATGTTCACAAGCTAATGCATGGGTGTATGCACATTTTAAGTAACATTTTGTGGTTTATATCTTTTCCCTTTCCTTCAGCCTCAATCTGTGCAAGAAATGGCCTCAAGAGCATGTAACAATTTAAAAAATACCATCAATTATAGTTGACAGAGTATAAAATATGCTCCTGTAATTGCAGCAAGAAATTTGGATTTTGAAGGCAGGAAGAATTTTCCCGAAATATCCGAGATGTGCAGTTAAGAATTCAACTGGAAAATGTTTCTCTTGATAAACAAGCAATCCATGGACACAGAAGTTGCAGAGGGCAGACTTGGTAGTCTGTAGCGCAATGCACTTGGAGAAGTAATCTTATTTACAGAAGATTTTAATAGGACTAGGCCGTGACACAGGCATGGTAACTGAAGAATGACATCCATAAGAAGAAGCAGCTACTTGCATGTGTCTAACCATGGTATAAAATGTGCTGTAAGAAAGAGAATGTGGAAGGACAGGAAGGAGAAGAAACCAAAGAAATGACAAAGCAAAGATGGTCTTCCTTTAAGACCCTACCACATTCTAGGGCAGGTATTTTCTTCATAACTGCAATATTAAGCTGGTAATAATTAAAAGAGATGGTCATTTGTCCATCCAAAGAGAATCTCTATTTGCTAAACAGCTTCCTGGCTGAACTCCTCTCCACCTTCAAAATATGAAGAACTACGTACACAGTGACTGGCAGTCCAGTCAGCACACACATTTCACAGACACTGCCATGAAGCAGTCGGGACAGATGGTGTTGCAAGTCAGATTAAGAGCAAAAATAGACAAAATAACCACAAAAAAAAAAAAAATTTCTGTAGTATGAGAGGCGGTACAGGAGCAAGAAATAATTGATGATATTCATTGTGATTGAGAAAACATCTACAAGTGTCTGTATTTTTATTCAAACCAGAGCACATCTATTTGCAACTGAAGATAAAAACTAACTTAAAGAATCTGACTTTGCTGTCATATAGTCTGGAAAATGTACTAGTAAAACCAATTTTATGTCATATATTGGTAAACACAGTCAGTAGATTCTATAATTACTCATTAAGGGGATCAGCAGAAAATAAGAATAGAATCAAGACATTTATTATCTAATACCTCTCTTTTGAAGGCATATACATTTGTGAGTATATTTAGGACTTGTGAACAAGTGGACTAAGATTATGCCC
>WBNH01003656.1:50979-55979 GCA_013401255.1 Urocolius indicus | reverse complement strand
ATTATAATTTCACTTGGTAACCTAGGAAAACAAATAATTTGATGTGTAAAGCTAGTCATAAAAAGCACATACTGTAAACGCCTAAAACTAAAGGGGAAACTGATCCAAAAGAAAGATTTTCCCCCAATTTAGCAAACATTGAAGCATGCTGCTTGACAGTTTGAAAGTCTACAATGTCAGAATATGTTTGCTAAGTGATAAAATATGAACCTACTTGAGGGTGGAATGTGACAATCTGATTTTTTTCAATAGTTTGTCCTGACTATAGGCAAATACAGGCCATTTATGCATACATACCCAGGAACACATTCATATCAAAAGTAGCGGGAAACAAATGTCTAAATATGGCCATTATTATTATTTTTAAGTATTGCCTTCTCATACTGTGACTTATTTGTCATATTCTAAAGCAAGCATAATCTTCATCATTATTGTCTTCATCATCACAATCCTCATGTGGAGAGTTGAGAGGAATGTGCTCTGCAAAATACAAAAATCATTAGAATCTGAGCTGCAGCATTTTAATCATCATGAGTGAATTTATGAAACAATCCTTATGTTTCTCTCTCTGTAATGATATATTATTATGTAAATACAGGATGACATGATGACAAGAACTTCTTCTGGAGTTTTGGAAATGTTCCCTGTATTCCAAGCATTTTCTCCATTTGAAACAGAGTTAAGAGAACAATTTACCTCCTCTATTCTACAATTAGAGCTTCAGAAAAAATGTGGCAAACTGTAAGGACAAAGATTGTAGCCATCCACTGCCATTAACAAGAGGAAAGAAGAGTGTATTGAAACCAGACCCTTTCATTAAAAGTTTCCCCATCTCTTCATGCGTGCAGAGGTTACTGCTCTTCTGCAGCACTTATTGACAATGAAATGGCAGTTTGGAATATGGATTGAAACATTTCTGTCTTCCTAAAAGACGACAGTTCAGTCGAAGGCTCTACTCTTCTTCATCAGCTTCCTAAATGCATTTAGGGTCATCTTAGTGTCAGCTATGATTCATCTTGTAAAGCTTTATCAGTTTACACTCAGATCAACAAAACTGTGTGCCTGATCACAGTGCACACTAAGCTTAGTGACACTGTTCAGTCAGATATTTGTCAGAGAGGTGAAGAAATTAAAAGTTTTACCCTATCTTCTTCTTTTCTCAGTTTAAAGTTCTTCCGGTCCCTGGCAGAAATTATTCCTACTCTTTGTTTCCACTAGACTTCTGGGATATTTCTCAATATCATTTGAGAGGCCTTAATCTTATAATAGGAATTTGGCATCTAAAAACATAACTAAACACAGAGATACATTTCATCTTCATATCAGTTCAATTAAACTTTTTTTTTTTGTCTCATTTTTTTTTTTGTGAAAGCACTTCATGTGTGCAGAAGAAATAGTAACACAACAGTACAAAAAAAGATACACAATTTATGGCAGAGATGAAAGAAATCTTCCAGCTACATCAGACAAAAATGTATTCTGCCAAATAATCTTCCAAGACAGCCCTTTTGGCAAGAAAAGCTAGTCATGAAATTGGCCACCTTGAGTAAGATACAACTAGGTCTGAAAATCAGGATAACCTAATAATCTTTAATCACCTATTGTTTATGTACATCTTTTTGGTATCTCAGTCTACATGATGGTTTCACTTGTTTAACTGCCATTTCTGTCTAGCTACAAGCATTTCTCTTCTTTTTTTTCCTTCCCATATATATAAAATGATTCAGATCTACAAATTTTGGCTCTATTTTAGGAAAGCCATAAGAATTAATCAACTCATAATTGTATCAAATATAAAAAATAACCACATTAAGGAAAATACATTTTCAAGAGGAATGGATCAAGAAAGTTTAATATTCACCTCACAGAGATGACATCACCATAACTCCACAGAAACTGTAGATATTAATGGGAAAATATTTGTACAGAAAGAAGCTCTAATAACCAAGATACAGTCCTGATTTTGAACAATCAATCCATCTTATGAGATACAGACCCAGAAGCTCTTGAGAACATTTAGGTTTAGTGTGCAAAATAACTTTGTGTATGATACTCTGAAAAAAAATCCCAACATTTATTTGAACTTTCAGTGATCTATCACAACTGTACCTGTGTGATTTGGTTGAGAGATTTACTGTTTCTCTTTTTTATAGCCATCGTGTAATCATGAAACCTGAACCTTCAGCTTTAATGTTGGCTATTTAATCTTGTAATTAGGTTTTTTGTTTGGTTGGTTTTTTTTTTAAATGAGAATTAAGCACTGAAAATTGAGTGTTCCTGAGACAGAGACACAAAATGTAAAGGAATATAATTAGATAAGAAATCCAAAGTAGAATTCAGTACCTTAGAAACACAGAACAAGTGCTTCTTTTCCACTATGCTAAATGGACTCCCAACACTGGACTCTAAAATACAACATATTGTTTTGTCCCACCAGAGGGAGCCCATAATATTTCATGAATGCAAAAGGAAAACCCTGACAATTATGTGGAAAAAATAAAGCTATAAGTGTAATATATATGTGTGTGTTTGCACGTTTGCTAGGCATTGCCTGGCTCACCTGGGATTCTACATTTCATGGCAGAGCATCATGAATATCAGGTCAATAACAACTGCATTTCCATGAAATAACACCAGGGGCAGCTAGCTACAAGTGTATCTTTAGGTGAAGACCAAAGATCAGTTGTAAGTTGAACAGGAACAAACACCAATTAGACTTGTATTTAATGTTGATATAGAATATGGATAAACTTACCGAATGAGAAGAGACGAGTTACCTCTTGTAAAAACTTTGCTTTGGTTTTGACCTTCCCTGAAATTATATTGGTTCTTAGCCAAATATGACTTTCCCTTCTGAAAAAGTGTCATATTAAAAAAAAAAAAAATCAACACAATTTTAATCATGTTGTCTCTTGCTCACTTTTTCTTTTAGAAGAAAGACAGACTGTCAATCTGTTGCAAACAAGCAGGACAAATAAAATCTGAAACTTGTACGTGCATGGACAGAATCTGAGATGTGTCCTCCTTACAGATGAGACTGGGAAAGACCTTCAGTTGCTTTTTATCTTTTTCTGCCAACAAGCTCCATGCCAGCTGTCAAGGTAAAAGGACATTCCAGTTTTGAAGCCTAATCTCTCCTCAGCAGCTTTACTGCTTTTTTACTATTAATGGTATCAAAATTCAATAGAATTATTTTTTACTTCTTGTGGAACTGAGTAAAAGATAAAAATAATTAGACAAATGTTGTTTTGGTTGGTTTTTGTTGGATTTTTTTTTTTTTGAGGGATTTCTTTACCTTGTGTCTTAAAGTTTAAGTTAAAAGCATGCTTGAATGAACAGTAATAATAAGATTGGGAAAATCATCCAGATGAAAGTTGAAAATACTTACAGAAGAAAAATGTAGGTCTCATATATGATGCATTTATTAAACTGATTTTAACAGTGATGCTCATCCAATGAAACCATGAATGATACCATGTCCAATCAAAACAGCACAGCTTGAATATTGTCATAATCATTTGCTAAGAAAGACTCTATCCTCCCCTTGCAATAATTCACACAGAAATAACTCTGTTTTATTGAATGTTTTAAGCTTTTTTTACAGCTTCACAAATAAAAACCGAATATCATGAACTCTATTGCACTAAACACAGTTCCACAAGCTATCAAGACATTTATTTTTGACTAACACATACTCAATCTACTGTAGAAAGAAAACTTCTATTTTTTACTGAATGCAATAAGAGAGTTAGATTAGAACGTAAATGATCCTACTGATTGTACCTGAATCTCTTGACCAGCAGGTCTGACAAGCTCCAGTTATCCTTTCCTACTGGTAGACAAAACACGCAACTACATCTTTGCAAGTTACAGATGATGAGGAAGAGTTGAAAAATTGAGGAAATTAAAACAGATTTTAATATTTATTTTTTTATTGTAAAATAAGCTCTCAGTAGGTGTGTTCTGCACCAATTCATTACAAGCTTTAAATATTCCAAAATTAGTCTCATTATCACAAATATCTGGTTTGTCGTGCTAAAGAATTTCAAGTCTCTCATGGTGCCTCATTGCTGTCACTACTTTTAAGCAACATTAGATGTTTTGCACAATTAGCTGGTCATGAAGTCTATAATTTTTTTAAAAAACGAAGTTGATATGACTCTCACAGTGTCATTACTTGTAAAACCCTTCAAATCCAAACTCACTATAACAGTCTCCCAATAGTTGTACTCAGTTGATTAACTCCAACCTGTTTATCACTAGACCACTCATTTAATTTAACAATCCACTAAAGCCTCAGTTAAAATGCATCATGTGTCCCCTTCTTGGGAGTTAAATAATTACCCATGTCTACTATGTCTTCTGATTTCTTTTCTAATGAACATCTCTAGTCCTTAATAATTTAAAAGGATGTCAAGTTGAGCCTTAATTAAAAAAGGAATGCTTTAAAAGACATAAACAATGGCAAATGTTTAGATAGTCGAAAATGAATGGCTACTTTTCTCTCATTTATCAGACTGGAGACGAACACTCATCAAAGTTAAGCATGGAAAAATATCACAAAGCAGGTGATTTAATACCAGATGCAATAGAATCTGTTGCTACAAGTAACTTTTCCACACTGAAGGATAGACTCACTAAAATTTATTGTCAGGTGGCTAGCTCCCAGACTGAATCTAACCTAATTAGAATCATAGAATAGTAGGGGTTGGAAGGGACCTTTAGAGATCATCTAGTCCAATCACTCTGCAGAAGCAGGTTCACCTAGATCAGGTTGCATGGGACCCACATGTCCAGGTGGGTTTTGAAGACCTCCAAGGAAGGAGACTCCACAACCCCTCTGGGCAGCCTCTTCCACTGCTCTCTTACCCTCACAGTAAAATAGTTTTTTCTTATGTTTAAATGGAACTTTTTATGTTCCAGCTTCATCCCATTACCCCTTGTCCTCTTGCTAGATATCATAGAAAAAAAAGGGATACCCCAGCCTCCTGACATCCACC
>WBNH01003656.1:37328-50104 GCA_013401255.1 Urocolius indicus | reverse complement strand
GAGAGCATCTTCTGTATTTAGCAGCGGGCCCACATTCTTCTTCATCATCCTTCTGCTGATGTATTTGAAAAATGCCTTATTACTGTCCTTAACTTCCCTGACTAAATTTAATTCTAGAAAGGCTCTCGCCTTCCTAGTTGCACCCCTGCAAATTGACTAACACCTAGACATCCTAGTTTGGTAGCTTTCAATGAGTTTCATAATAGTCATCTCATTGACCTCATTAGAGANGTATTTAGCAGCGGGCCCACATTCTTCTTCATCATCCTTCTGCTGATGTATTTGAAAAATGCCTTATTACTGTCCTTAACTTCCCTGACTAAATTTAATTCTAGAAAGGCTCTCGCCTTCCTAGTTGCACCCCTGCAAATTGACTAACACCTAGACATCCTAGTTTGGTAGCTTTCAATGAGTTTCATAATAGTCATCTCATTGACCTCATTAGAGAGATCTTAGCTGATCACAGTAGTAGTGCATGCCTGGAGAGTACTTCCTCAGAGGCCTGATAGGAGTCATGGAGATAAATTATCAGGAATGACTGGGCTGATGTTGCCCAGTCTGTCAGGATAGAAGCATCTCTGTGTAAATGCAGACTGAATGTTTCTAGGTTATTTTCTAGGCATCTGGGTTTTTCTAAGGAAGAAAGAAAGTCTGGGATTAAATTCTGTGCATCTGGACAAGCATATCCAGGATCATAGTTTGTTTATAAGCACCATATTCTACTGAAGTGCACTGAAGTGCAGGTTTAAACATTTACTTTTATCTTGTTGACTTTTTTCTTCCTTTCAAGCAGGAAGAAATTTGACAAAAAGATTAAAGAAAGATTGATTTGAGCTTTAGCACATTTGCTCAGCAATAGAAGTTCATTCCTCACAGTGAGTCCTAGAAAGTTTTGTCTAGTCCAGAACTACCATTCACTGCACAAAGAGTATTACTCCTCAGAAAGTGTCATTGACTCTTCTTTCTCACTTTCTTAAATGTAATTAATTCTTTGTGCATATGTCTAGAACCATCATCCCAAGCAATTTGCCTTTGGTTTTAGGACCACATTATTTATTCTATCTAGCAAGTAGTTCATTCAACATAAACACTGTCATCTACACATCAGCTATTAGAGGAAGCCTCGTCCACAACATGAGCAGACTGTTTTTCTAAAGATCCTAGGTAAAGAGCATGACACAGGTTCCCTAATCTTCAGCTGAGATGCTTTAGCTGAAGAGAGGTCATGAAAGATCAAAACGATCTGAAAGAAACATGAATCATTTTAGTAACTATTGTACTTATTGCATGTCTTTTCTGGCAGCATCATCCAGGTGGATTAGCAATCCTGGCAAGGTGGCATTTTTGTCTGAAACAGCTTTTTTCTTGAAACTGTGACTTGCTCTCAAAGGAGAAAAAAAAATTACATAATTCCTTTATTTAATTGTATTTGAGCACATGAAAGAAAAAATTACAGTTACTGTATTGTCAGAAGATGCCAAAATTTGACCTAGTGGATATTTCACAGGTATTCTCATAAAGCTTCACAGTTTCATCATTGTTTGAGCACTGCATATTGCACATTGTAGCAATGCTTTGAGTTTTTTAAATGTCTAAATATTTTGTGTGTTGCACAGAGATATATTAGCTGTGGGACACAACATTAAGAAGATTGAAATGGTAGCTTTGAAAATACCAGTCAGAGGCAGGGCCATCTTTTGGCATCTCTTCAGCTGGAGCTACAGCTTTGGGAATCAAAAACAAGAGGTTGTAAAGGCATCCAGAAGCCTGTTATATCACTCCATCCCTGGCCAGTGAGCTTTACTCTAGTCTTGAACTCCTTCCCTTTTTTTACAGTGGCAGAAATAGGCAGAGCCAACTCAAACACTCTTCAAAAGTGGCAAAGGTTGTCCAGTTCACACATCATGTTTGGAGTACCAGAAAACTCCTGGTAAGGTCTTTCTCTAAAAGCTGTTAAAAAGCCAAGGGCTTTTGGAGCACATGAAGGATGAATTTCCAGTTAATTTCTGATTGGTTAAATCATATTAAGAAAGGAGTAATAATAAACAGCCAACATTCAGTATAGAATAAGACTACCAGGAAAATCCATCAGAGAGATTTTTGCTAGGAACTGTGTTCATTGTATTCATAAATGTTGCTAAATTAAAAATAAGAAACAAAAGAAAATACATCCTCTAAATTAAATCCTCTTGGAAGGAAAATTAATTTCAGAGCCACCATGGACAACTCTCTAAATGCTAATAACTGTCTGGAAAAGAATAACAATTAAAACAAGTATGTGTAAATCTTAGTGACAACATGATTTCAGCTGTAATATCTCCATCTCAAAAGAGATGAAACAGATCTATAATCAACAGGAAAGATAAAAAGGGTGGTCAGGAATATCAGTTGCAGAGGCCAGTAGTAGAGAGGAACTGTTTTGAACTGACTACAATCCTCCATTCCTTATCCCACCTTGCACTGTCAGAAAGTAGAGGAGACAGAGATAAAGAAGTAAATCTGAGACTGGATAGAAGGAGACAGAAGATGTCCTGAATTTTGTCATTGTTTCTTACTAACCAGTTCTACTTGGAAATAAATTAAAATATATTTCCCCACGATAAAACTGTTTTGCCCATTACAGAGATTAGTAAATGATCTGCCTCTCTTTATCTCAATCCACAAGTTTATCTATCATTATATTCTCCCTTTCTTTCACTACACTGAGGAGGGATAGTGAGAAGGTGTCTGAATGAGTGCGTTGCAGCTGGCCAAGGTCAACTCACCAGAAGACTCTATCAAGATCTGTTAAAAAAAAAAAAAAGACAGTCTAGGTGCAATTTTCAGCTAAAAAAAATCATAAACAGCAGATTTCAAGAAAGGGAAATAGTGTAAGAATGGAGCTATCAATTTTTACTTCCCTGGTTCCTTTTCTTTATTTGAAAGCAAAAACTACATGTTGTATCAGTGAGGAATGGGAAAATGGGCTAGCTGAACGTCTGATGTAACTCAATTAGACAATCTTTAGGTAAAGACATTATAGCATCACAGCATGTGAATTATAAACTTTGACATACTATTTTATGCAGTACAAATTGGCAAACATCTCTATCAGAATTACTGGAGTTTGAAGGTGGTTCAAAAAAGTAAACAGATAATATCATGAATGAGCACAAACAGTACATTTGAAACTGACTGTCTGTGGTGGAGACTAGGTGATAAAAGATGAAAGTCATGCCATAAGCTCATGAAGGAGTATATTATGTCACAACATTGGCCTTCCTAAAGGAAGACATACTCCAACTCAGACTCAGGTTTTTAACTGTAGGCATTCACCTTCACATACCAATTTTTCTTCACAGCTTGGACCACAAAGGCCTTACACAAGGCAACATTGCACTGTCACATTCAGCCTGTCCAAGACTAGCATAGATCTGAGAATCCAATAAGAGCAGCCTAGAGGTTGTTAAGAAAATATTCCAGGGGAATCACAAAGAAATTCTCTCCCCTGTCTGAATAAAAAGCACAATAATTAAGTCACCCAACATTTGTACATAATTCTTCAATAATTCATCTACAAGTACTTCCAAGGAAAGGGGAAAACAAATCAGTGAAGAGAGAAATTTCAATGTCAAGCATTAAAGAGATAATTATAAACAATAGCAAAGACTTTTTTAATTATGAAAAATACCATGACAGTATGCTTTTAAATTATATATAATGGAAAACAAGATGAGTCAGGTGAGTCATATAATCACACTCCTCTTGACACATAACAATCTTCATCAGCAATCTCTATCCTGCCCCCATGTCAAGACTGTATAAAGGGGGCAGGTTCCCTGAAGTAGGTGAGTGTGCATCTAATCTAGCACATTGAAAATTCTTATACACTTACAACAATTGCATCTTTTGAAACCACTAAACTTATTGTAGAACGAGTTATAAAATATTCATTGAATATCTCTTAATATATTTGAGAAACTAGTATATAGGATTCAAGACCTCATAGACAGAGTATTTTTTATAAAACCTATATATCCTATAAAGGCAGATGAAATATCATCACTGGGACTGAAGCCAGTTTATTAAATTCAGAGATTTTTTTTTTGTTCATCTGTTTGAGTTTATTATTGGAATATAGTATAAATTCCAGTGAATACTCAAAAGACACTTACTTTTACATAGATTTTTGTCCCAAACCTACGTCTGTGGTATACCAGTGGACATTTCCAACCTGACTTGGATTTTCCATTGTTTTCAGTTTTCCTGCTAAACATATAATTTACACAAAAGCTCAGATCTAAAAATGGAATTTGCTGAGAAATTTAAGGCTCCAGAGGAAATCTACATAAGAAATGACCACTATTTCTTTGTAACATGCACAGGAAATCAGTGGAATATAACAAGAGAGTAAATTGAAATAGGTTGATTTTTATTTTTCAGGAAAATGGCTTATTTTGCAAAATTACCAAGATAATAGTATTTTCTTTTTCAGGATACAACCCAGTCGACATCATTTTCCTTTTCCTGATGTCTCAGGTTTAGATGGCCGACATTTTTACAGGTGAATGTCCAAACAAAAGACAACCAGCTATATTTCCACAGTCACAGAATGGAAGGGGTTAGAAAGGACCTCTAAAGAGCTTCTATTCTAAAACCCCTGCTAAAGCAAGTCCACCTAGAGCAGGTCACAAAGGAATGTGTCAAGGCAGGTTTTTCCTACTACCATTCCACCAGAGCAACCAAGAAGAACTGGGAAAACCTCACCGATGCTTTTTAAAGGGTAAGGTTGGCAATTTCACCTACGTTGGATGAGCTTTCAGGTCCTAGCCATACAATAAATGTAGAGCACTGGAGAAGCATAAGTGCAATGGTGGTAATCTTACCCCATTTTCTCACCTTGTAGCTATTTAGAGAAATTATTCTGGCTTAATATTTTAGCCCTTATTTCTGTCTTTTTGATAGGAAATAAATAAAATTATATTCTAACAAAAAGCAATACCTAGAATTACTAGGTTACATTCCACACTAAAGCCATGCTGTCTAGTAATGGATACAAATAATTTGTACCTCTGTGTGCCAACTTTTCTTACTATTTTATGTATTAAATTGACTTCTTTTGCAGTGTCTAAATAATTTAGGATCCTACATCCTACGTTCAAAATCTGAGGTTAGACCCACAAGGAGATTAAAGCATTGTGACAGGGATGTAGTTCAGTGTGTGTATATTGACACAAAAATCACAAAAGTAAGATAAATGTACATTTCATTTTCTTAACTGAGTATCTGAGATGTAAATGAAATTAAGAAAAATAGTATGGTTATTCAGGGAATAGAATTAGGAATATGAAATACAAAATATTATGCCATTGATTTCAACAGAGTATAGAGTGTGCTGAAATCTATTCTATTTTCCATTTGGAGACTGTCCATTTCTGAAAATTTCAGTCAAAGGAGAAAAGTTCATTTTGGCAGTCTTGGAATGATTGATATCAATACTATGTATCCTAATCTCTTCAGTTAGGGATGCTCTTGCACTCTACAGAATGAGATTCAATACCTCCCAAAATGTTGGGCTGTAATGATAATTAAAATTCTGACCAATTCTATTGTGTTATAACTTCCAAAGCTTTTTAGAATTAAGCAAAATTGTTAGCCACAAGTATGTTGTGCAGACTACTGCATCCAGAAATGTTCATTGAATTATTTAACTAGGAATTTTTTTTTTTTACCTTCTTGAATTGTCTCTTATTCTTGAGCTATGCACCAGGGAACTGAATGTCCTCTGCTATTTCTTCTCTAATATTTACTATTTTTAAGATTTTTTATCCTTCTTAATTTCTTTTCTAAGACTGAAAAAAAAATCATTCTTCAGTCTCTTTGAGTGTTTTTGAACACCTTTGATTGACTTCTCTTAATTTCCTTCATCTTCCACTGAAAATTTTAATTTTTTTAATATACTTTTTACACTGTGAAGATCCTTACTGCTAGAAAATTTGAATTTTTAGTTGAAATCCTTACTGTGGATTTTTTCTATATGTATCTGTCTCTTTATGGGATTTAAAAGTTTTTTAGACAAAAGATGAATAGGAAGCGAAGGTTTTCCTTGGAGTGTCCTTTCCCAATCGTTGGGTTTACTTAGTATGGTCAAGTAGTTCTGAAGTTTCCCACAGTTCTTAGAAAGACATAAGAAATTTTTATGACTTGGAACTCTACTGTTTCATTGATCACATTTCCTTTTAACTGTATATGTTGTTTAAGGATAACATATGACATCAATACAAAATCCCAAGGTGTTGTGTTATCTACACCTACTGTCATATTAATCTCTCTCTTTACTTGCTTTATCTTGGCTGTTCTTGATCCATAATGTTGTATTTTTTTCACACATTAACTATCTAATTTCTGTAACAACCCTTTTATATGACCTCTCTCAAATGTGCAATTTTTGCAAGTCTCATTAAACCATACCTTGTCATTCTTCTTCTTCAAAAGCTTAACTGAAAATCTAAAAAAGTCAAGTAAGGGACATGTCATTTTTCTGCATTAAAAATATGTGCATAGAAGTCCTCTATCAGAGAACAGTTTTAATAATGTTTTTATAACTCATTTTGGTATACAGAAATAAAAGAGATGAGAGTGAGGGTATGAGTGACACAGAAAAAAACTTTACAGCAAACAGCACTGATTTTTAGTACTTGGCTGGTTCAAGTAGCCAACAGAAAGCGCTTATGACAAAGCAGTTATATATCTCATCTTTCCATGTCTTTTAGTCTATACCGGTAGGCTTTCATAGCACTAAACCCTCTTCCAAAGGAAAACACCTAAACTCCTGATATCAAGAATGAAGAAGGTCAAATCTCTAACAAAAGTCATAGAAATAATTGCTTCTTTATTCAATTTCGTGTTATTGAATAGGTCAGGAAATGTGACAGGTTGTGAGATCTGGGAAAATCCTCTAGTGGCACACGAGAGAGAGCATAGCTTGAATGAGTGAAAGGAGGACAGGACCTGCCTAATAGCACCTAGTCATGTAGCTCAGGAGATCCAGCACACTTCTTCTGGAACACTTAGATATCAAGGGCCACCAGCTTTGAGCAGAACTTAAGTTTCACACCAAATTAGCAGCTTTTGGGCTCTTGCAGATCCAGCCTGAAGGAGCAGCTCAAGAGCAAACAGAAAATTTCTAGTGGAGCAGGGAACCAAACTGAGGCCATGGGCTTATCTTCCTGCTAGAATCTCCCCAGTACCTTAAATGTTTTTGTAACTTGTCTTTTAACTATATAAAAAAATGTATTTCTCTCTGAAGACTTTCAGGAAATTTCTATGGCTTAGAGGGTAAATTTTTTAAACAGATCTTCCAGCTTTTCTTGACTATTTATAAGCAATATAATCCTGGAGCTAGAGGAGGAATGTGACCAAAAGATACTCAGGGAGCCCTCCAGTAAGACTGTTATTTTAAATAGTTTGTGAAATGTTTAGAAGGAAAACTTTCACCAAAACAAATCTCAGCTCCATTCCATGACCTCACAGTCTAAATTTTTATTTGATACGCAGTCAGCTCTTTATTTAACACAAATGTTGCTTCAGGATTTGAGAGCACATAAGACTGACATTGTAGAACTGTGCAGGAAGGAGGCACACAGGTATCCCAGAGACATTTTGCTTTGTGAATAATGATAATGATGATAATTAATAATTATTCTGTACCATTGGAGAATTCCATTAATTGGTAATCTCCTGCTTTAAAAGTCCTAATATTTTATTTCTGCTTCTTGCTAACTACCAGGTAGAATGCTAATGGAAATGTGGACGACTGATATTTTAATAATCATAGCTGTAATCACATGAACTCATATATAGTTAACCTTTAATTACCATACTGGATATAGAGAACTGGTTACAGTTAAAAACAGAAGTTATGGTGGCAATTATTTTTCAGTATAAAACCTGAGCTTCTAGTATTTCAAAAGGAATAGATATAACAGATTTTATCTTTAATGAAAATTTAAATCCTTGGGAATTTGAGATGGCTTTTACTATATTAATGCAAGGGATAATGTTAGTAGTGCCTGAGTGAAGGAGAAAGGAAAGAATTTATTTGATTTATAGAAGTACGCAACCCAGTAATCAAGTAACCAGCTAGTCTCATTGTATGATATAAATAGCAATAGTTAAATAACATAAGTGTTTTTGGAAATTTTTACTCAAGTGATTTGTTAAGTTAATTTCCTACTCAATTTCACTTAGTATCAGGTCTTCAAGTAGAAATCACATGTCAGGATGTTCAAGTTCTTATGTCATGTCTGCTTTAGGATTGGTTGCCTGAAACCCAAGCATCACGTGCAGTCATTTTTGAAGGGATAGATGGATCCGCTCATGTGTTTAAACAGAAGACTAAAGCCATGTATGTTTACTTTTCTATCCATTTTTTGTTATTTCTATATAAGCTAATATTTTTGTCCTTACAATAGCGTGTTTAGAAATTAAAGAAAGATTTCCCTTTTTTTCTTGCAAAGTTGTCATGTACATTAACTCTGTTGCATAAAGACTATAGTAAGATTTCAGGATCTGTATTTGTTGAAGCTTTCTTGGCGACTTTCAAGCACTTGGTATTAACCATCAGTGTCTTACTTCTGAACCAGCATGGTTAGGCATGTTTGTCAATCCTTGTAACAACACATGCCTTGTTGTATATGACTTTTTTGAGTAGAGGCCACTCACTGCTATAATGAACAGGAGAGAGTGAGAGCTAGTTAAGAACTGGAATACTAGAAAAACAGAAATACTGATGACCTCGTAACTAAAATTTAGGGCATTAGATAAAACTGGGAGATGGAAATTTTTAAAACAGTGGCATCTTCACAAAGTAACAATTTGTGCAAGTTGCTAAAAACCACATTTTTTGTTTTAATCTTCCTTATCTCCCCACACATAGGGTCTCATTTTGAGGCAGCTCTTTATTTTTACTGTGGAGATCATGCTGAAGTAAACTGCCAAACATCTCTTACACCTCCATGCCATCTAATTATAGTCTGCAACACTCTAGAATGCTGACAAGTGCTGAGCTATTGACTCTTGACACTCTCTAAAGCACTTAATTATCTTTTCACACAAGCCCCTTTCAGACCTGTCAGCTTCTTTGTATTGTTTATGAAAAAAGTTGCATATTAAGATTTCAGGACTATGCACCTGAAGTCAAACTTGCACATACACTTGGACCATTAAAAGAGGAATTTAATAAATGACAAGAAGAGAGATGGAAGAACTGGACTTGAGAAGACTTTTCAAACAAGCAAAGAAAGAAAAATTTGGCCCTTTACAAAGATTCCTGGGATAAATTGAAAGAATTTGAAGTTTTTTATTAATTTTACCAAAGATTAAATAGAAAAATTCACCAAGTCAGTGGCTTATATTTTTTATTCTTATTCTATCAAATCATACCAAGTGCTACTCAAATCTAAAGGTTCCTTGGTTGAATTAGATACTTGTGGGTAATTTATAATAAGTGATTTTAAGTGTTTTGAAAGCTGCTGTATCTAAACTTGTTCACATTATCCCTTATCTGTCATTGTGAAACAAGATGTCAACGTAATTTAAACTCATTTGAAATATTGTCCCCATAAATGGTGGTCACTTCCACAGTATTTAGACAGTCTTCAACTACAATGGTTTGACAATTAGATTAATAGAAAACAGATTTTTGAACAGTTACAATTTCCTATCAAATTTGCCAATGTAAGCTCATTCATGTGATTCAGTAAGATTCTACATGAATATGTAGAACTGCCAAAGCACATGTTGCCTTTGTCTTGTTTGTTGTCTTGAAGACAGTTAACAGTCACGTCACATTTAGTATGTCATGTATTCACCAAATTAGTGAGTTAATGAAGTCATAGTAAAAAGACTTTGAGTCTGAAAATCAGATATATTTACAGCATGTTAACTAAGATTTATTCTTATAGTAATTTTGAATAGTCAGTATATATATAAAAAGACAACTAGTTCACAAACCTTTTCCAAATGACATAATAAAACAATCTTTCTAAAAAGTCACATATTTAGATACAGAGGGTTATTTTGGAATATAGGCACTAATAATTAATAAAAAAACATCATTTTGAATTTAAAAAGAAGAAAGTTGTATTCTAAGAATTTTGTAAGGCATATTTCTTACACAGAAATGAATAAACAAAAATGAGCCATCCTTGAGAAGTTATGGCCTACCACATCATGCACCTGTCAGCTTCCTTTCTTTATTAGAAGACTTGCTAATCATGCTGAAATTCATGTGAAATATTGTCTTATGGCTCAATGTGGAGCACATAAAAGTTAGCATTGAGATTAACATGCAGGAGGTATCAGGGCAGCAAGGTTATTGTGTGATAGCAAAGTGACTACATGTGTGTGCAGACAATTAGAGGGTCAATCCCATTAACATTTTTGCTAGGTGATACTAAATAATGCATCCTAAACAGGAAGGTGTGGGAGACTTAGCTAAAAAATATTTGGTTGGGGTTTTTTCACACTAGCTTAAACTCTGTATGTGTCAAGCAATTCCTTCAATGAAGTACATTTAGAAAACAAGCTACATGAAATCAAGTAAAGTTCTTAACTTCAAATACTCGTCCCCAGAAAGGGGGGAACCAATGAGTTTGAAACATCAGTGTAACTAATTCTAAACCAAATGCCTCTCCATATACTTCATGCTCACAATTTATCTGCTCTAAATATGAGGCAAAAAAGATGGATAAATATATAAGAAGAAGAATTTATTAGGGCATTCTAATTATACAAAAAATTGAATATGATGTCCCCAGCACCCTCAGTAATTGTGATTTCTACCTTTATAGCTATATTAATTGTGTTTTTATGTCAAAACTTAATGGAATCACATGTACTCCATGAAATGTATTCCATCTCTACATCTCAGAGCTTCCTCATTCTTGATTGCAAACTCTGAGAGACACTTTCTATCTTTTCAGTCTACTTTTCCCTCACATTTCCTGCAATCGCTTCTTAAACTGCTTCGGTGACTTGGAAGGCTGCTCCTCTTACTGCTCTAATGATTGCTCTTTTGCACTGTTTCAGAGATTTACTCTATCGCCTCAGTGTATTTTTTTTTCCTTTTAGCATCACTACTGTTTTTAACTTTTGCTCCAGCATCTGTGATTACTTGTAATATATGCAGCAGCACACCAGTGAACTATGAGATTTGCTTTACCTGGCTTGTCAGGCAGTGAGTTATATTTTGTCAATGAGAGGACCTGAATTTCTGGACGTTCCAGGTTATAACAACCAACAGCCTGTACAGGGCATGGATAAGAGTATTATACGGAATGAACATGCTCATTGCTTTCTTCAAATATTTATCTCATTCAGCTGAAATGTGCTTACCTACCCAAGTAAAGAAGAGGGTGGGAAAGCTTCACCCAACGTACCAGGAGAGGTTTTGTTATGCAAAAATTTCATTTTAGTGTAATTACACGATTCCTAGACTCTTTAATTATTAAATTATAAGATGTCTCTTATTTGTAGTCAGGGTGGGGGGGAGTGGAATTAAAAATCTCTCTTTGTTTTATGAGTCTCCATTCACTAGATTTTATATATTGTAATTCAATTATAAGCAAAAAACCCCACAGTGTTATCTATCACAAACATTTATTTTAAAGAGTTATGTATTCTTGATAAATATTTGCTGTGAGTCAAGCTTAGAATGTTCTATTTAGTTATTTTTCTTTGGTAATTTCCACAGAAATTTATCCTGAATGTGAGCCCTAGGAAAAAAGACATTGGTTACTTTTTCCCTGTATTTTGAGAAGACATGTAAGATCTCTTCTCCATAATTAAATTATCCCATTTTTCCTATTCCTTACACTATAAGTCCCTCTAATCCTATTCGTAGACTAAGCTGTAAGAGCAGTTAGTGACAGTGTTCTTCCTCTTTGAGAGAGAATCAGATTGCTTTTGAAGCTATTCCAGGTTTTAGTAGCCCAAATTAGACTTCTTAGTCTTCCGTTAAGAGAACAAAAAGCATTTCCTTTCAACAGCATTTCACATAAAATTTCTTGATTTGGTTCTTATGGTCATTTCAAAACAAAAAACTCGGAATGCAATAAGTGTTCCCCATGCCTGACAGACTCACTGATATATTATAGCTATATCTCAGGAAGATTCTTACTATGGATGAAAAAATGAAAGCAGAAGATATGAATTCTCCTCAATACTTTTAATGTTAATTCATAAAGAGAAATAGATTCTTACAGACATAAATCCTATCCTGTGCTATATAACAGAAGTGAGATAGATGAGAAAAAATAAGGAACAAAAACTTGTCTGCACGTTTGTGTAAGCATTACATAAGTTTAAAGGCAGAACTTTATTAGAACAGCATAAATAAATCATCAGCTTTACACATTTTTCTTAAAACTGGAAACATCATCTCTCATTCTTTTCTAAGATAATATAACCTCAAAATTATTGGCAAAATAAATAGAAATAAAAGGACCAGCTTGCCCTTACATTCAATTGAGATTTAACCAAAGACATCATGAGGAAGCACTTGTCTATGATTTGTCTACAAGAACAACTCCACCCTACAACATATTTACTCTCACTTCACAGTTGCAACCCACCTGGTGTAGAACAAGAAACACTGCACTCTTCTGTGAATCTTAAAGCTTTAATTTGATAAAGATGTTAGGAGATGTTCAGCTTTTTCACATATTGATACATTGCACAGTTTTTAATCTCTGTCATCCTCTGGTAGCCTGTTGAGCTTTAAAAAAAAAAAAAAA
>WBNH01003656.1:3938-37284 GCA_013401255.1 Urocolius indicus | reverse complement strand
ATATATATATATATATATATATCACCTAGTTTCAAACTGTTCTGCCATGGGCAGGGACAACTTCTACTACAAAAGGTTGCTCAAAGTCTCATAGAACCTGGCCTTGAACTCTTCCAGGGATCAAGGATCCAGAGCCTTTATTGGAAATCTGTGCCAGTGCCTCAACCTTANAAAAAAAAACAAACAAAACACATCAACAAACACATGTTAGCATACTGGAAAGAATGAAAAGAAATACAAAATAGGAATGAACTTAAGAATATATGTGTCACTGTAGAAGGCAAGAGAAGCTCAATCAATTTAAGTTCACTACAAGAAGAAGTGACAATACATCACAGTATAATCAATGAGAACAATATATCAGTTAAAAAAAAATATATTTGCTAAAGGCAATTATTTGCATAGGAAGTGCAAACTGTAAACTAAAACTACTCTAGAGATAGAATTTCCATAGTGGAGGTAACTAAACAGCTGAACATTTTACATTTCATGTCAGCAGATTTCTTTGTATTGAGCCTTGATGCCTCTTCTGAAAGTCATGATCTGCTCCAACAGGAAACTGCAAGCTTGAAACAAAAATTAGTCAAGAAAATTCATTGCAGTTCATCCCAGTGAAAAGATAATCACAGAATCATAGAATGGTAGGGTTTGAAAGGGACTTACCTAGATCAGGTCACTCAGGAATGCATCCAGGGAGGTTTTGGGAACCTCCAGAGAATGAGACTCTTCACTCTCCTTGGGCAGCCTGTGCCAGGGCTCCATCATTCTCACAGTAAAATACTTATTCCCTATGTTTAAATAAAACTTTTTGTGTTCCAGCATCTGTCCATTACCCCTGTTCCCATTGCTGGAATCTACAGGGGAAAAAAAGTGATGCTCCATTCCCTTAACGTACACCTTTTATACAATTGTAAGTATTAATGAGGTACGCCCTCAGCCTCCTCTTCTCCAGTCTGAACAGTCCCAGATCCCACAGCTGTTCCTCGTAAGAAAGATGCATCAGTCTCCCCATTATCTTGGTGGCCCTTCTGGGCTCTCTCCAGAAGTTCCCTGCCCCTCTTGAGCTGGAGAGCCCAGAAATGGACACGAGACCTCCCTCTGCCTGCTGGCCACACTCTTCTTGATGCATTCCAGGATGCCATTGTCCTTCTTGGCCATGAGGGCACAGTGCTGGCTCATGGTTAGTTTCTTGTCAACCAGGACTCCCAGGTCTCTCTCTACAGAGCTGCTGTCCAGGAGATCATCCCAAGCCTGTGCTGGTGCATGGGGTTGCTCTTCCCCAGGTGCAGGACGCTACATTTGCCATTGTAATCTAATCTAAATCTCTATTTTTACAAGTTGAAACCATTATTCCTTGTCCTGTCACTATATGTCTGTGTAAAAAGTCCCTTTCCAAACTTTCTTGTTAACTCCTTTAGGTACTGGAAGGCTACTATAAGATCTTCTCAGAGTCTTTTCTTCTCCAGGCCGAACAACCTCAACTCTTCTAGCCTGTCTTCTTAGGAGAGGTGCTCCAGCTCACTGATCATCTTCATGGCTCTCCTCTGTATTTGCCTTAACATAGCATTAGCAGTGTATTACATGCATCACACATAGTTCAACATACACCATGAGGAAAGGAAATGTTGAACAAATACCACATAGAGCACAAGGAGGATGCCCTGAGGTGTTACAATAATCCATGTGCAGTGAAGTTCGGGAGAGATGACAAAGGATATAGACAGAGATGCTCAAGATATGTATTTAGACCATCTCATGCTCTGCACGGTTAATATGCAGAGGCATATGTCCCTCAGCAGTTTCAGCAGAACAGTATCTATCCTACAAACAGTAAACAAATGCATGAGAAGCTTTAGGTTTCCCAAATTAGGTTTCTGTAGAACACTGACAAGAAGGACTTATTTTCACACTTAAAAACAAAAAAACCCAACAAAAAATCTTAATATCTTTGCATGAACATTAACTCTGTGTGTTTCTCTGATGTATCTTATTGTATTTCTCTTCCTTGTATAACATTCTTTGTTTGAGTCTTAAAACAGCACAAGAAAAACAAATAAAGGTGAATACTGAAAGAAAGACAAAGACCAGACACTAAGCATGGTCGTGATTTGCAGTTTAATGAACTTATGGAGAACATCATTGTCTACTTCATCTGGAGTCTGTTGTTTTTATGTTGTATTTAAATTAATTACATAATGGAAATATTGGTACTATAAGACATAACTGTGATTTTCCTAGAGCAGATCTTAATAGAAACTCAGGCTTCATTAGTACAATCAGGAGAACAAATATTTTGCAGCTTTTCCTCATTATTACTTCAAATATTGGTCACGAAAAACAAACATAAATAAGTATTGATCAAATTTTAAGAAAAGTCTTCTCAGAAGCTATTTGATTGGCAAGTTTCTACAACATGCACTTCATTCATTCCTATGATATATTAAAACATGAAAATGAATAACACAGTTATTCAAATTTTTGTTTGCTTAAACAAATGTTAGCATTATATTATATCTTACATTGTATTTTTTTGCTTGTCCTTAAGAATGTATTGTGACCAAATATTTAATCAGTACCTAGCACAATAATTGATGTGCTTTGATCAGGAGATATAGATAGATAGATAGATAGATAGATAGATAGATAAAAAAAATCAAATCAAACCACCAAAGTTCTTCCATAAAAGCTAGAATATGTTAGGGAGATTCCTGTCCTACTTCCCAAGAGAAAAGCTTGTGTAAATTCATCTTTCCCTCTCCAAAATTGATTTTTTTCCATAAAGCATTTATAAAATACTTAACATTTTACCTATTCTTACTCTTCAAGTGAGTGACAGCATACAAGGTATAGAATTAGATTTTTAAAAATTGGGAGACAGATTTTTACAATAAAATTGAAAAACAATTTAGCACATACATCAGGTGAAATATATAACACATTTTTTTTTCTGGGTATGGTCTTTGAAAATCAAATGGAGGGTGTTGTAATCTTCAATAGGGTATTCATGCATTAGGAGTGGAAAAAAAATAATAATTTTCCCTGCCCTTGAGTTGATTGCTGGTTCTAGAATCGACATAATTCAAGGTGAAAAACCTGGAGAGTGCCTGTTAACTACTTTTAATGTCAGTGTGTGTTAATTCACTGAAATGTCATGCTTCAAATTGTATTTATACAAGTCAGGAATGTGGGTTTGTTTTTTTTTTTTTTTTTTTTTCATTCTATAGAAAGAGAGTATTCTAGAAATACTCCAGGAAAGACTTAGCAAGAATTTGTTGTGTATATAAAAGGCTGTCACTACTCTTACACTTCAATTATGCCTTAAAAATAGACTAAAAGCACAGAGAAGCACCATGACCCACATCGTGCAAGTCAAATTCTCGATGTGTGTGCACATGTATAGCTTTGTAAAGCTTTGATTCTCCTTGTGAATCAGTCTATTTTTTTTTTTTTAGTCAGTCTAATCAGTCTTATTTTTTATCAGGAAAATTAACTTACCACATTTTGCAATACAAAGAGAGTCAAGTAAGTTTTTGGATAAGTATGAACTAAATTCCTAACATAAAGATATTAGCACAGAAGGAAATTATTGGATAATGTTACATGGAATACTAGTTTATGAAGGGATAAAAAATCGTGGGTGGGACCTTCCAACTTTGAGATACATTGTGATTAATTGGAATAGCAAAGGCCACCTAGTAAGTCAACACTAGAGAATCTGTTGATTGAGCTGGCCCTGCCTATCAGAATATTGCAGCAACACCCTAAGGGGTAACCTGTGGTTTTACTTGCAGGATTGTGGAGAGGACATTATGTAGGCACATGTATGTGAATTTCAAGAAAAAATAAATAATAGAGGTTCTTCCAGGAAAGCAAAGGAAATGCTATTAGTATGCTGAAAATATGAAAGAAACTGAAGATCATTGTCATGTATCTTTTCTGTTACTATATGTACACATTTATGTTACTTCCAGTGATATTTGGCTATTTTCAGTTATTATCATCCTTAATGGAAAATAAGCATTCATTATTTCTCTCTTGCCACTCTGCTCCAAATTTGATATTTCAAAAAATTCAGTGGTTGTGTATTAAAACAAGGTGTTCAAGGAGTTCTGAACAAACAAGGTAAGATATTCCTAAAATCTTGCCAACTTCTTTCAAAAAGCTTCATTTTCCAAAAAGTATCCCAAATTTTTAGTGTACTGGTCTATTAACTAAATATTGTTTATGTGGCAAGTGCAATATATATGAAGATAGACTTATGAACACCATATGTAATTACAGTTAATAGCTACAATTTGCATAATCTTTTTAATACCATGACCTATCAAAAACAAATGGCAACCTCTGTACATAGTTTTTTAAAAAATCAAATATGTTACTTTAACACCAGCTGTTGTTGAAACGACTTTATACTGACTGTAAATTACTTATTGCCATTAAACACTGTATTTAAGCTCAAACTCTTCAGAAATATATACCTACAGATTGTAAAGCCATCTTATATAGTCAGTTACTACAGAAGAACCAAGAACTGCATTCACAGGCAGCTCTTTTACTCATAATGTATGTAGTTCAATTATGTTGAAATGCATGCCATACAAAATAAGATTTTTTTTAAACAGTATTCTTTTAATTACATTTATTGGAGTAGTATTTCATAATATACAACACTACAAGAATCTATTTGGCTTTTTTATTCTAGTTGCATAATTTGTACTTGCAAGGGCTGTGAATAAAAGAGAAGAATATTTTTAATTGGAAATAATACAATGCAGGTGAAAACTGCTACACAAATTGATATTACCATTAAGAAGGCCTGATTGTTATTTATGTTATTAGTGATTGAGCCTTTCAGAGTTTCAAACTAAAACTATATATACAAAATCAATGCTGGGAAATCTCTTTGGTAACTTCAAGATAAATGGCTATAACTTCACTGACCTGAAGCAGTTACCTTGTCTTTAGAATCACTTTCAGAGCTGTTCATTTCCTTTTTCAAAATGTGAAACTGAAATGTTTTGTGCATTTCACTTTGGCATCTGGAACACTGAAATTACAAAGACTTCTCTTTATTATATGATGACAATCCACAGCTAATATTAACCTTAGCTTGAAAGTATGTAATTGCTCTTTGAGCATTTGATTGCAACTACTGTCAAACAAACTTCTTTTTTAAAAACATATTTGCCTCATAACAACATGATTGGTTTTCTCAACTGCACACACCACCCTATTGTCTCCAAAAGCCACCTCATGTCTAATTTCTGTAGCCCTTTTGAATTCAAAGAACAAAAAATAAGGACACAAAAGACTCTTACTTCTCCATCTGTGTTCAGTAGATACATACTGCTATTATGAGAAATTTCCTGCTTTATTTCGAAGTACAAGCCATGTAGTATGAACTAAATAGTTCTTGAAAATGTTCACCCATAAGCAGAACGTACAAGAGGCTGACTTTTGATACGTAATTTATGCTCACTTATTCCAAATGGCCTTTGCAACTCAATCATTTTGCCACTCTTGAATTATGAAGTCATTAAAGCTCATGAAAATAAGGTATTTTGTATGGTACTGCTATATATGGATTCAAGTGGCAACATCACATCTTAACAGCAAAGTCTGTATTCAAATTTTCATTGCTTCCATTCCTCATGGTTTTTGCCAAGGAAACTTACAAATTTCAGGTCATAGTTTTCAACTTAACCAATGCTCCTTCCCACTCTGCCCATTCACTCAAGTTTTTAGAAATTTGTATCTATCAACATGCACATGCTTAGACATGTGAAGAGGTGCTCTCCAGTGACATTAAATTTACTTTTAAAAGAGGGGGGGAAAGACCTTTTAAGTCTTTGAACTGCATAATTTTTGTTTCCCCAGAATTTACAAACTTGATACTAGGAGTTCTCTGACACTTCTGTAATGGATAGACAGGACATTATTTTCTTGATTTGCTCTTAAAGCTTTTGCCTTTCAAGGATATGATATTTTTAAAAACATATCTGTGACAATGTCTAAGGGGGAAAGTATCTTAAAACACCAGTGATCTTGGTGTTTTTATCTTACTTATAGCTTGTATGTGTCCATGGAGAAAATCTATATTGCAGTGAGAGCAGAAAGTAAACACTTAGATATCTATTTGTTTAGCTGAATTACTTCCAGATTGTCTGAGAAACAGTAAAATGGCTTCTTCTTTGTATTTATGATCCCATTTCCTGTTATTGCGTACATGCATCTAGATGGTTCCATGATGATTGCAGAAAAGGACCTTGAACAGTTTGTACGGATTGTATTATGTGAGAGAAGCAATTTATT
Organism: Urocolius indicus; assembly: GCA_013401255.1. Lineage (NCBI taxonomy): Eukaryota > Metazoa > Chordata > Aves > Coliiformes > Coliidae > Urocolius > Urocolius indicus. Next base: position 30,972 of record WBNH01003656.1, on the reverse strand, counting down.
ATAAAAAGAGTCCTTCAAGAGTTGCTCTAGGTCTTGTTTTATTGATCAATATATGAATGAGCTTGATTTATATAGGGAGAGCATGTCTTTTTAAGGCTAACCTTCGAAGCTCATTCCATTGCTATCCCTAAGAAGATATAGAAGATTGAGTATTACAAAATTGTTACAATACAGACTACTATTTTGCTCTGTGGTTTATGTCACTTATATTGTTTTAGTTTCCAGTTCTATAACAACACCATTAGAAAAAAAGTGTATATATCATTTTTGCATATGTGGCTTTAATTTATCTGACTGTATGGTTCCTTTTAACTTTAAATCAGAATTCAACAAAATATGTGTGCAAGAAGTAACTAGTTATCTCTTAAAACAGGTCTTTAATTGATTCTGCTCTTATCTTCAACAATGACAAAAAAATATTACTCAAAAATCATATAATCATAAGGCTCATTGCAAAAACTTCATTCTATGTAAAGCCATTTTACTAGAAGGAAAAGTTTTAAGACATTTGTCCCCATATTTTATTTGACTTTTCTGAGGAAAGAGTCCTAGATACATGTAACAAACCAAAAAGAAAAAAAAATAGTGAGAAAACAAAAACATTGAAATGGGCAATATCATGCACAGTAATGCTCTGCAGATTTGAGACTTTTTTTGTAAAAACTGGTCCTTTCAAGTGAGCACAGGAGAGGAAAATCATCCTATTTTCTCTAGATAATGTCACCATGGTTTTGCAGTATGACACAGCTAATTTTTTTATTTTCTTTTGGCCGGTGAAAAGTGGCTTACAGCACCTGCCAAAAGTCTGCCTCTTCTGGAACTTGAAAAAAACAAAAATGTGTAATGCACTCCATTAAATTCATACTTAAGTAAATTTTACTGAAAAAATACTTTGTCTCCAAATATTTTTGCTAAATTATGGCAATATCCCATCTAAATGTTCTGTAAAAAGTTATTTTCTAGTACAACTGTGTCATAAAATAGTTATAAAGAAGGTGGAATTGCTGGAAGCTTCTCCAACCTTAAGTATTTATACATCAAACTGAGCATGGCATATGAAGTACATTCTTCACAAAAAAACAGACGTGTTTAATATGATTTCTCAATTGCACAGTAGTTAGTTCAGTCCTATGTGCTCAAAGGCCCATTCATTGGACCCTATTTTTGGTTTTGATAATAAGAAAACTGTATCTGAAAAATCTAATGTAAAGACAGATATATTTTTTCCTAACCTCTTCAATTTGTGAAGTTTTCTTATTTGACCAGGAAAGAACAAGTGATCACAATTGATCACTTATTGCAGTTGAAATGGATTTTAAGAATGCCATCTGAGAAGTGAAATTGTTGACACTCATTTACCGTCCAGCACAGAAGTTGTGTACATGTCATTTATGCAATTACTGCTATGTATCTAGGCAGCTTGCTGTTCATGACAAAAGAGTAGGACTAGCTTGGAAAGGGTAAAATTCCATGATTGTTTCTTTCCTAGATGAGGGCAGTTTGAGGAACTGTAAAAACTGCCTTAGTAAGAGAATGGATACTAGTGATTATGCAGACGTGCCGTGCAGAAATAGTTTCACCAGAACCTATCCCATATGGAAAACAAGTCTTGTTTTAAAGACTAAGCAATAAAATTCAATTGGTTCACAAAACAAAATACAATTATTTCCAGAACAAAATAGGCAGGTATGACAACTTTGAGCTGAGCCAGGAGCTCACGGTCAGCTTCCTAATTTATCATTAAATACTCTGACTTGAAGAAGCAAGTGGAAGTAGCTTGTTCACCCAAGATTGTCATATATGAGAAGTCCATTAAGAACAGTAGGAGAGCATGGATGCTGTATGTACATGATTATTAATGTTTTGCGCTCCTCCCTACAAGAAAGACATTGAGACTCTGGATCATGTCCAAAGAAAGGCAACAAAGCTGACGAAAGGTAGAGAATAATTCTGATAAAGAGCAGCTGAGTGAACTGGAGTTGTTTAGCCTAGAGAAGAGAATGCTCAGGGAAGACCTTATTGCTCTACAATTACCCGAAAAGATTGTAGTGAGGTGAGGATCAATCCTTTCTCCCAAGTAACAAGTGATAGAACAAGAGGAAATAGATTGCTCCATGGGTGGTTTAGATTGGGTATTAGGAATAAATTCTTCAACAAAAAGATTGTCAAGTCTTGGAACAGACTTCCCAGTGAAGACCTATTTAAAGTGTAGATGTGGTGCTTTGAAGCATGGTTTAATGGTGAACATAGTAGTGCTTGGTTTAATGTTGGACTCAATGATCTCTACGGTCTTATTCAACCTAAATGATTCTATGATTCTAATGAATTTTTACTAAATGTAGAGATCTAGGTTGTGATTTTATAGGTGAAAGGACAACCGAGATTTTTAAATGCTTATTCAAAGAAAATATTTAATCTTTTACGTGCGATAACTTCTCAAAGACCATTGATGAATGCTTGCAACAAATATAATGGGAAAAAGTATCCACAGCAAGTAACTTTAATTGAGCCTTCCATCAGCTTGAAACTGTGGCTTGTTCAGAGACCAACTTCCTTCTTTAATATTTTATCATTGTTCAAACAGATAAATACTATTATACCATAAATACATATAATAGAAATTACCTAATAAACAATGTATGAGACCTTGCTTACTAAGATTTTCCCATCTGTCACAACTTTTTTTATTAGGCTTCATACTAACATGTTGGATAACTCAATTAATTTCAGTACAATGTCTGGAAACCCCTTCCCTGCAATCATTGTCTTGAGATGGACATTTTTTTATCACAAATTTTCACTAAGATTCTTCCTTAACAAAATTTCAGTATTTTTTCATATTTCAATTGAAACCTTGCTTTCAGAATTCATGCATGGTAATGGGACTTACAGTTCACCAGAGATTACTCGTGGTTGTAAGTGGCACCATTTTCGAGACACTTCATTAATACTCAGACTCACTGTATTCCTTAAGAGCTCCAAGGAGATTCAGTATGCAGTTATACTCCTCCATCCATCTGACACTAGGTCCATTGTACTTGGACCTCTGTTCTGTTTAGACTATTGTCATTCACTGTTTATTCAGTTGAGAAAGTAGAGTAAAACTCTGAAGATGGCAAGAAGTAAAAGAATTTGTTTACTTATGCATATTTATTTGTTTATGATGGGTGAAGAAATAGTGCAACTGTTTTCTGTGAATCCAACTTTAAAAATTGTACAGTTTTTCTACTTGTGTGTTTCTTCTCCATTGCAAAAAAAAACCCAAAAAACATTCCTGGGGTGCCCTGTTTTGCTGAGAAAGAGATTTAGTTTGAGTGGAACAACTAGTAACAGAAAAAGTAAAAATATATTTTGCATTGGCTACTATAAAACATTTCTAATTTATACCAGCTCTGAGATCAAGCTGCAAGTGATGTTTAATGACAGTATTGCCTCCATAATTTTATTGATTTTACTATGAAGATTGACAACAGTAATTCTTATGTGGCTCCAGCAGAATTTGTCTTGGAAGAAGATGGTCTAATTATTTTCACATAATTCACTAGGCTGTATAAAAATCTGCTGCAATTAATATTAAAGATCATAGTCCAAGCTTGAAGACTAAAAATTTTTTTTTTAAATAATAAATAGAAATTATTCTCATAAAATACAATTTGTCTCAATGGATTTTTACTTCAAACACAAATAATAAATCTACTTTTATTTGTTGTCTAATTTTTTAATGAGAAGTCAAAAATAATATAAGTAATGTTAGAACATAAGAGAACACATGACAATACAGAGAATGCATGTCTTCATTAACTCTGCTGTTTTATGTCACATTTCTAGACAAAAATCTAATCTGAAGAAAGCCTAAGCAGATTTGATTAAATATTTTTTTTCAATGATAGAGTCACAATGCTTAGAGACTGCTAAAAAATGCCTTAGAGACCAGGCAGAAAACTGCATTCAGAAAACATAGATTCACCTAACTGAATATGAATAAATTAAAATCAACTCTGAAACAGAAACGTGAGTTTAAAAATTTCAAAGAAGTAAGAAGAGTATGGCCAGCAGGTCATGTCTGGTTCTGCTCCCCTTCCTCTGCCCCGCTGAAGTCTCATCTGGAGTCCTGTGCCCACTTCTGGGCTTCTCAGCTCAAGAGGAACTTCTGGAGTCCAGTGCAGACCCACCAAGATGATCAAGTGATTGGAGTATACTCCTTACGAGGAAAGGCTGTGGGAACTGGGGCTGTTTAGTCTAGAGGAGACTGAGGGGGGATCTCAATATTTACAATTTTATAAATAGTGGATATCAGGAGGCTGGGACATCCTTTTTTTCAATTGTGTCTAGCAGCTAGACAAGGAATAATGGGATGAAGCTGGAACACAAAAAGTTCCATTTAAACATAAGAAAAAATTATTTCACTATGAGGGTGACGGAGCCCTGGCATAGGCAGCCCAGATGGGTTATAGAATCTCCTTCCTTGGAGGTCTTCAAGGAAGACCCCCCTGGACATGTTCCTGTGTGACCTGATCTAGGTGGACCTGCTTCTGCAAGGGGGTTGGACTAGATGATCTCTAAAGGTCCCTTCCAACCCCTACCATTCTATGATTCTATGAGGGGCAGAAGAAAAGCAGTCTGACAAGAAAAAGCCATATGATCCCTCCTTTTCTGAATTGACCAGAGACAGAACTGATCAAAAAGAACCCTTTTATCCAAGGACAAATGATTCTACATTTCAAAGCCGAACAGAAGTTCAACTTCTGAATGACAAATAATATTCTTGTGAGTAACTTGAGAAAAATTACAGAGTTCCCTTAATATCTGTTAAACATCCGTCTCTATTGTGTCACTGATGTATCTGTGAATGGAGAATAGATGTGTACGTATCTTGGTGAGGAGTAATTCTTTAACAGCCTCCTGTGTACAGAAAAAGATTTTCTGTACACCAAATTGCAATTGAATGAGTTAATGCACTGTTGTGAGTTAATGTTTTTCTTAATCTATTATCTTTGCTTTGATTCCGGATTTTTTTTTACATGATAAAGAGTAAAAACACCAAAGAAAGTAGCATCAACAATGGAAACTGGAAAAGCAGAGTTGCTCCAAGTGCCTTAAAAATTTCCTTGATGTGGATCAAGAAAGTTTCACTGGTCTACCTCTTAGACCCCGTTTCCTAATCAATACCAAAGTACAACAACTAATTTAAGGAGAATTCAGAGAAAGAGTGCTGCTGAATAACTGGAAAGCCATTATCACGTTTCCCTTCCTTAACGAGTGGAAAGAACTGTAAAATTTTTTAGACACTTATATGAGCTATGAGCAACATGAGGTGACTTCTCATCCTAAAAAGAGACATGTAAGATGAATTTTATGCTTGGAGACCTTAAGTCTACTCTTACAATACTGCAATGAATCTTTCCAGGGACTTGACTGTTGAACTTAGTATAGTCTTGCGAAAAAAACACTAGGTCACATTTGCTTTGAGGTTAGTTATCTCTGAGACACACTGTGCACTCAGGAGAAAGGTGGAATAAATAGTGATTTATTTCAATTTCCTCATCTCAAGATATCAGCTGACTTTGGTTTCTGAAAAGAGCGAAGAATTTGCAAATTTTTCTATATATTTAGAGATTCTTATGCAGTACTTCTCAGTCTTACACTTCTCTTTCCAAAGCTGCTGCTGCCCAGTTATTTGAGGAGAAAAGTAGTGATGCTGAACCCCACCGAGAGCTGCTGTCTGTGACACCTGCCAGCCCAAGGTGGCAAAAACCTCTGCCAGCCCAATGTCAACCCTGATATCTGGCCAGCACTGCTACAGAGAGGAGTCTTTGATTTTAAATCCCATCAACAAATGTCACCTCTGGCACATTTTAACTTTGGACAATTGGATTATGGAAAAGGGCCCAGTTCTAGCACTTGCTGACGTGCTATTGATTTAAACAGATTTAACCTGAGGTAAGAGACTAGGAGAGAACCTTGCAAAATTGTAAATCTTGGAAATTGTTTCCCTCTCTCCTTCTTCCTGTTCATAGAGTCAAGAAGACATACACCAAAAAAATCCTTCAAACAAAACAAAATCTCAAAAACAAACCCAAAGCAAAACCCAAAGACCAACGAACAGAAGAAAATTTAAATAAGTCAAGCTCTATTTTTAAAAGTTAGATGGGAACAGTAGAATTTCTGAGAACTCTAGTAAGTTCTGGAGCCAAGGTAAAGCAAAGGGCCTGAGTGCAATCAAAGTAGTAGCTGTATGTAGAAAAATCTTTCCTTTTCCCTTTGCCATCTGTTCCCGGTCCAGGGGGAGCTAGCTGCTCCTCAGCTGCACTGGGGAGGAAGATTGTCTTGCAAAGTGCAGCCCATGATGTCTTCTGAGAAATGGAAGTAATTTCTGCTAAACTATGCCCATCGATATCCTTTCTTATGGTAAATCTGAGGCAGGCATTGCCAAACATCTTTGGCTACAGTGTAACTTTGGATAAGCTGCCTTTTGGCTTCAGTTCCTCCTTTTTTAATGTTTCTTCGTATATTTTGAAAGCTGATGGAAAAGCACTTAAAAACAGACAAGTCTATGAAGAAGTGCTGATGTGTAGTCTGCTGCCACTCAACCCAAGATGGTGCTGCAAGGGAAGTAGTCTGTGTTTTGATTATTTAAATCCATTAGGAGAACCAAAATCTCCCTCAATTATTAACATTAGTGACTACTGCTGTCTTAGATGATGTATAAATAGTTTAATCAAAGAGCTGAATATGGTGAGTAATATGGGAAAATAAAGAAAATAAGAACTAAAGAAGTAAGATTTCAAGTTTGTATTTTATGGTATCCGGAAGCTAATGTTGGTATTGTAAAGCAGAGTGTGTTTTCAGGACACCTTTCAGATCAGAGAGGACAAAACGTTCTGGATGTATTTAATTCTATTTAAATGTTTATGTGTAAAGTATGAGAAACTCTGCCTGATTTTTAGTAGACTCCTACTACCTTTCACTTGTAACAAGTTAAAATTTTCTCAACTAGGTTTCAGTTTGCAGTCATATTGAAGGATTGAGAAGTGACATTTCTGAGATTGGAAGGGCTCCTATGGACCTAAGAATTAAGACTAATTGTGTTAGATATTTACAGACTGAAAGAAATACCTAAGCGATTAACTTTTCAGATCTAGACATAACTATAAAAACCTTACTTGCATTCTATTCAGTGTGAAAGTGTAAGTCTCTAGATTTTCATACATAAATTCCCAAATATATGCCTCTTTAAAATAAGCATTTAAATATACTAACATTAACTAAAAGGTTCTGTTTTTCCTTTTTTCTTTTTTCCTTACAGTGGCTACAGGAATCAAATCTTTTCATGAAGTACCTGAATTGCTCTTTATTTTTTACTTTTCAAGAAGTTTTTCTGCTAGCTTTCAAGATTACATTTCATGTGACTAAGCTAAGATGCAGTTAAACTCAAAATTTTCCCAACAGGTATAGTACCTTTACTCTCTCAGCTATGATATTTAAGAAAGAAAATGTGATCTGAATGCTGTAATAAGGGTGATATTACATTTATTCTGTGTAATTGCTTATTCTCACTATTGCCCAAGGAATGTTAACTCATAATCCCTGTCCATTTCTAAATCTCTTCATATATTTTAATTTTCTTGATTATTGTTTGGACAATGAGGATTTGAACACAAAAATTACATTCTATTAATTCAATTTATTTCCACCTTGTGTTCATCTCTTGGCATTAAATGGTTATTGCATTCTTTAGTTTGTAATTAACTAGATTGTCAACATAAAAATTGGGATATGTTCATAACTCAAAGCAATAGAATAATCCAAGTATTTAAAAGAGCTTTTATTTTGGAGACAGAAATTAAAATCTCAGTTCATTCACAGTTGCGTAATTTCAACTGAAGCATTTAAAGTGAACTGTTGAGTCTAATGATTTCTATAGACTAATGACTCATTGGGATATGAATTTGCAGTAAATCTCTGTTGTCCTCTTTTCTAATTACATTAAAAAGCATTCTTCTCTCCTTTCATTTTTCCACATTTGTTTGTGCATGCATTTACACACTCAGACTGTCTCTGCAGCCACATAAATCTGAAATAGGGAATGTAAGACATAAAAAGTTACAGACTCAATAATTTTCTCAAGATAAAGATTGATAACTCTTAGATCAAAATTCTAGCTATTTCTGTTGGTAACAAAGAACAGAGAAGAAGAATACATATGTATAATGTGATCCTTTCCCTGGCATATCTTCATGGCATCAGATGACTATGGTTTACATATTTTCTGGTTCCTGCATTTAATAGCTGTGTTGCACTTGCTCTCTATGAATTTCTCTAATCTTTTATTGATATACTTGTACATTCTTAGCTGCAATGAGAATCTCGAGTGTTGAATTCGCCAAAGTTTTCTGTGTCTCCATTATTTCAATCATTATTTAACTTGGATTTTCTATATAGTATTTTCCAAAAATTCTATTTGATAATCAGAATGGATGAAAGTGTTTCACATGTCCTCTTTTACATCATTGTCATCATCTTACCTTTTACATAATTTTACATCGCCTTGTTATAAAATATTCTCTCAACACCACACTTCCATTCCCATAATTTCATTATTTCAATATACAGATTCCTGAGAAAAGGTTAAAGACAGAGACAACATTTGAACTTGGAGAAAAGTACACACAATTTTCATTTTCAACAATGGCAGGACTTTCACTTAGACCTATAATGGATGAAACATTCATTAATATAGCACTGAGCAACAGTATCATGCAAAGTACTGGACTAGTATCTCACACTAAAATATGCTGGTGTGTCCCATCACAGAGATACTGGAACTTCATAAGCTATTGCTCTTTGATTTCTTTCTACCAGGAAGCAATGTCATCATAGTGTTTTGATAAGAAATTGTAACTCATCATCTACAGTATCTACTGCATGAACTATGATTGAAGTAAAATTAGCTAAGCGTTAAACCATGAGGTAAAAAGTGTTGCTGACCCTTGAAACATTCTGAAGCCTCAGATACATAATTATCAATGCAATATGAATCATAATTAAGATTTTCTGAAGGAAAGAAAGGAAAAGACTATGTCAAACGATGTCTTTAACAAATATATTCAGTTAGTATTCATTTTATGAATTACGAACAATAACAGAAACTAATGTAGTTTTGGAGACATTTTGTCTGGAAACTTTGTAGAAAATATAAAAAGAAAAGCCTTACGCTTAGAACCACCAAAATAAGATGTATAAAAATATGGTTTTTTACTTATTACTTCTGAGCAGTATCTTCAGAGACCTTTCAGACAGCTAAATTATTAATTGCATAGGCACTGCAAAGAATCCATTTTATTATTCTTCCAAAAGTCCATAACAACTCTTACTAAGACATTTCAGCTTATTGGGTCAAAGTTTGTGCTGAAAATCTTTAGCTTATGGGTCTCTGGTTTGGCAGACTATAATAGTGTCAGTCTGACAGGTCAAAATCAATGTATCATGCCTCTTTATATCCAATTCTAAGGAAAAAAAACCCAAACCAAACAACCCACCACTATGCTCAGGAACATAAATATTGATTTTATCCGGCTCTGTTCTTCAGGTATTTAAGCCATATTTCAGTTCAGTTATAGTATCTCAGTTCATTAAGTGATGGCTCACAAGTAAGATGTTTTATAAAAAGTCAAATACGGCATTACAGGGACATTATATTAATGCCAATATACGAGGATACGATATTTATTTATAGAAACAAAGCCAAACAAATATATTGTTTTTAAAAAAAAATAGTTGCAAGATTCTGCTTGCTTAAGGTCATACAAGTTGCTATGTTTGTTTTGATACTTAATAATGTGACTAATCAAATAGATTTTACCTTGTAAATGACTTGCTGACAAATTTCCTACCATACAAGGAAGACATTTCCCACTTCTATGATAAACATACTTGGTATTCTCATTTGCTAAATATGACAGTAGTGTAGGTCTTCTTTTAGCATCATGGCAAACATTTACGCACATGGACCCTTTGTAGCGTTGTACAAGGAAAGTTCCCTAATGCAGTTAGCAGCCATAAGACCTTTAGATAGCTTTATCCTTGTTCTGTCTTGGAATGTCACAAATTATCAGGTACAAAACATGATCTTTAAGAGACTCTGATCCTTTTTTCCACCATAATATGGGTAGCAGAGAATAATCTTTTCAGACTATACACTTGATCCTCTATTCTACAACTATCAAGACAACTTTCAGATGACTGTTTAACATTTTACAAGGGAACTGGCCTAGAAAACACATATGCAGAACCATTATTTATTTACCCTTTAAGCACAAATGTGTATATAGCTTCATTTTCTGTAGATTCCAGTGCTTTATATCTAAGAAATTATGTTTAGTTTCTTTCTAATTCCCCTACCTGCACAAGATCATTTCTTGGTATCAGCATGTTTTTAAAGGAAAAAGAAAAAAAAGAAAAAGATAAAAATTAAGAATCGTCATAAATCATTCAGCAAACACTGCAACTCTATTCATAGCCATACATATGTTGCCAGTAATACAGATAAATATAGAGTCATAGAAATATACACACAGACTCTGGGAAAATATGCCTCTAGACAGAAACATATTGTGCATATGCAAATAACTGTCTGGCACTGAAGCTTTGCCCTTTAGCATTCACTTAGCTGTATCTTTTTCCTATGCCTACTCCCTCCCGCTTTTCCATCTGTTTATTTTTCAAACCTTCACTTAAAACTACCGTAAAGCCTCTCAAAAATTAGGAAATTTGGTCCAGCAAATACAATTGACAGGTATAACATAGAATATTGCTTGTGTGAAGGCAAAAAAAAGGGAGGATATAGAGGCGGCTACCTTCAAATTTTCCTACAAAGGTTACAGGAAATGCATTTTGTTCATTTTGTCTGAACAATGCTCACTCCCAGTTAGATTTCGGGTCTGGTTGCTATACTTAAAAGAAATTGTATAATCCAGGCCTTGTGATCAGCTTTCTTAATTTATTTTGCTGAAATGACAGGCCTGGCAAAGGCAGGCTGGCCTCTTAGATGTCTGGATTACACTGTAGCTATGGAAACAGGTGTTAAAGTGCTATGAATTTCAAGTTACACTGATATTCTGCACATCACGTTTGGTACTGATGACAGGGTATTTTACATGCTGACCAATACAACAGCATCAATCTTACTGATTTATAGGAAACCATCAGGTGAGAGAGTCTCCACGATGAATGTGGGGAGCTTTCCCCAGGTTTTACACACAGTGTGTTGCTGTGCACTTACAGGCAGGCACACATAGACACAGGAGCAGTACCTGCTGCCCCACTCTTTCCAAAGTCTTCAGGCCAAGAGGAATTTGTCTTGCAATAACTTTCCCAGTTTAACAAATAAATAACTTTGTTTGGGTTTTTTTGAATGAACACAGCTTGTAGTCTGTCCTCATATGGAGCATCAGCTTAGGGCTGAAGCTCTGCAGTCCTTCCCATGGGATTGCATGAGGCTGTATTAAAAAACAAAAAACAGGATTAAACAAAGCTAGGATGGGGGGAGAGGAACATAAACAAATACTTTTTGATTTGTTACAAAATTGCCTGTGCTAACAGTGATCATCCTTGCTGCCTCCCCTTGTGACTTCTGTAGCACCAGCAGCATGAGGGAGCAGACAGGACCCAATTGCCACTTTTCATTGTCCTGCAGAAAATTCAACTCAAAAACCCAGCATATTAGACTAGTGCCCTTCTTCAGCATGAGTGGCAAAGTCAAGAAATAATTTCTGTATAATTTTGAACCAAGAAAAATAGCTACAGAAACCACAACATGCCTGATCTTCCCCAGGGTTAATCTCATTTGTTTTCATTTTAATACTTCACGTTGTCAGTTACCTTCTCCCTCACAGTCATGTCGTTTTAGTGAGAGACTTACACTGCTCATGTGTATGGACATTCCCCAAAGAGCTCAACAACTGCTTTCCCCTTTGTGTCACACAGTCATTCTAATCCCTCCTGAACCTCCCTCTACTGTCAATAGGGTTTTTTTTCTCTTTCCTAACACTTTTAATCTTTTTTATATCTCTTATTCATAGCAACACAAACAGTGATGATGTCAGATTTAATGTCAGACTGTATCTTTCCTCCTCAAGGTTTTGTAAACTGAAAAGATTTTTCCTTCCTGTAAGAGCTGGAAAACCTCTTTAAAAACAAGATTATGTGGGTTGAAAACGTACACTGTATTTTTCATGCAAAGTAATCTTTTCAAAGTTTAGTCTTAGATTATTTACTAAAGTATGATGAAGCAATAATCACCCTAAAGAACTGAAGAAATGTGAAGATTATGCTATTTAGTCAAAAAGTTCCTGTGCAAAAATATCAGTGGGAAAATGTAAATGAAATTGGTCCAAAACAAATAAAACATGTCAGAAATAAAGGTAGCAGAGCACGTAAACTACACTAACTGTGATGATGTACACTGCAGTCTGAAATCTCCTATCCAGAAAACCCCAAAAGAATACATATCCTATAGAGCTCTGAATGACCGTATCACTTCATACCAGCTCCAGTACTTTATATCACTTTCAAGCAACATATCCTGGAAACAGGTCAGTTGAATACTTTATATAAACACTGGTGAAACAGTATAGAGGTGGTTTCTTGTAAGGTGTGTGGTTTTCCACAAGGAGCTGAAATAAGACCAGAGACTTTTGTATATGGCATGGCTTAACTATTCTATGAAACCTTCCAGATATTAGTGGTCTTTAACTGATTTCAGAAGAAAAAGTCTCTGCACTGCAATGGAGAAATATAGAGATATGTAGTTCTCTGAATAAAATACTTTGTAAATGAAGAAGAAGAAAGGATTGTTTCCAAGATTTTGAGGTATATCTGCTGACAAGTCAAAGTTAAGGTGATGATAGTCATCATATTTCGCCTCTAATTTCAAGATGGATAATATATCGGATAAAAGCAGAATGAGAGACAAAATGAACTTGGTCTCTCTTGCTGATATAGGCAACATCATGCAAGCAAATTGAAGACACAACTTTTGAATTATTAGATGGGGGATATTTGAAGGCCTTACTTGTTTAGCCTTCCTTTTAAAACCACTCTGGTTTTACACCAACTGGGTCATCCACTTTAGATTAACAGAATAATACACAAGTCTTCCTTACTTCATCAGCTAAAAATAAGCTGGTGATACACAAGTTTTCAGTAGTCACAGTCTTGTCTAGTGATGTCTGTGAACTCTCTAAGATAATGATATAGTTTTTTCTCAGTTATTCAGATTTTAAAAAGCATTACCCACATGACACAGCAGGATCTGCTTTGACTGATCACAGCAGGAACAAGCATTTAAAGGCCAGTTCAGGTTTCAGATTCTTTTCCCCATCCAAGATTTAAAGACTGGTGTTTCAAAAGATATCTCTGTACAGACAAAAGATCTTAGATCCACTGCCTCTATGGCAACTGAAGTCTTAAAAAGCATTCATTTCTTCTAGACATAATCCATTTGAATGGCACTTTCTGTGTTGTTATATCAAATCATGCCCTTCCCTAAGGAAAACTTGATTCTGTTACATCCAGTCAAAATAACTACACCACATGACACATGGTTTGCTCCAATAATTCTCCATTAATCAGCCTGTATTGGTTTTAGGCACAGGTCCCAGAGGTTAATGAATGGATCATTAAATCTACTGTGCAATCAGTCCCCCAGAGTATACTCATTCTTTGCCACATCACTTGTTTAAGGAAGCATTCTGCTTAATGGTAAAGGCAGAAATTATAAGCTTGGGAGTAGATGATGGAAACAAATAATCTGTTTCTTTTTTTAAAAAAAAATCCCTCATACAAGTATTTGGCAACAAGATGAGGAAGATGAAAAGAAAAAAGTCGGGGAAGAACGATTTTGAAAGCAGTATCATAAACAGGTTTAACTTTCTTTTTTACTTTTTTTTTTAAAAGAAAAAACAACACTTATTTGATCTCCTTCAAACACTCTCACCCATTCCCTGTAGGAAACTAGAGAAGCCTGTCTGAGTTGTGAGAGATCTAACACACACACAAAGTGTTAAGTATCACTGGCTCCTGCACAGAAAATGTCATCGTTCCCACCTCCTAGTTGACATCTTTAAATAGCTCACTTTATTTATGGTGTACATAGTGTTAATGTCCTTCAGTTCCTCTATTTTCAAGGATGAAAAAGCAGTTGCTAAGCATTTCTAAATGACAGCCCCAGGGTTCATTAAAAATATGGCAAACATTTGCTAAGCTCATTAAGTGCAATTTTTGTGCATGTGTGTATCAGATTCCCCCTCTGCATGTTACGCGTGACCAAACATCTATTAACCCTAATCCCATTGATGAGTCTGATACATTCAAACCAGCAATTAGACAAAACAAAAGGGATATTTATTGAGAGTCTCATAAATGAGCTTTCATATTGGTCTAAGCTGTTGCAAAATGACAGTTTAATTCACTTCTGTTAATCCCCACCTACTAGAGTACTCCCTTTGTTTGATTATAGGTTGTCAGATTTAGGGATTCTGATTGAATCAAAATTTGAAGTAAACTAGAAATACACAATAATTACACTTGCTAGGTCCTACTGACTACTATATAAGCAGAGTCAATCTACATATGTAAAAAAAAAAAATTAAGAATCATCTGCTTACAAAAACGAAGGTCTGTATTGCCTCCATTTTAATACAGAAAAAATAAAAACTTATTTTTTCCTGCAGTATAAAAAATTTTTATACCATTATCTGTTGAATGTGTTTTGTCTAGAATGAAGAGCATTTCTTCACAGCCACAGAGTAGGCATCTCACCTTTCTTAATCAGAATGACCACAAGTATATCCTTTTCAATTATTGTGAAGAATAGATATTATTATGGACTGCAAAATATTTTCAGTATTAACTGTCATGCAGACCATCCTGTACGAAATAACACTGAAACATTTGTTAGGAAATAATTTGCCTGATTATTAAGTAGTGCTTACAGCATTCTTCCAAGTCTTGTCAGTAACATTTCATGATGCCAGAGATAGTGCTGATTATAAAGCATGAATTGAGCTATTGTGAGTTGATAAGGACAGAACGTGATTTCGGCTGTGATAAACTAATATGAAGTTTTCACAGAATAACAGTGCTTTGCAACTGAAAACTTCTGAGCTTTACGGAGTATAAAACTAACTGAAAAAAAAAAGTCAGAAAACGTTCAGTACTTTTTCTTGATTTTTTTTTTGTTTGTTTTTGTCATGGGTGAACTTCATGCCTACAGGAGGAAAGATCACTGATAACATGAAGTCATTCCCAAGTTTTCTGGGAACGCCACTTCTTAATCAAATGTTTCAAAAAAGTGATCTTACAAGCAACCTTCAGAAGGAACTACTCACACTCAGAAAAGATTTTTAATGAATTATTCTAAATCCTATTAAACTAAGAGCAAAGCAGCTCCTCATCTCAGAAGAACTATAATAATTATCTACAGTGAAAATATTTGTTGAAGTATATAAATAAACACAGAGATTACATCAGTCATTTTCCACTGTGGTTTGGTATATCCTGTTTTGCCAAGAAGCTTCATTGCAAAGGAAAATAACTTGCTTTCCTCCACAAGATCTTACTTCTACAAAATTTAATGCTGTAAAGTAATCTACTAGCATTACATTTTCTATTTGGTTGTTCAAAGGACGTCAAACAGAAAAATGCTACCTGACATTTCTGTTGCCCACTCCATAGTGTCAAACCTACACATTTATCTCCTCTGTGATGCTGATAGTTCTGTGATTCCAACAAATCACCTGTAGAGGAACATCTTACACATAAGTTGCCAGTATGTCTTTCCCTTGATAAAAAGAATAAATCACCATTTCATCAGTGTATTTTCAATAAATATGATAGAACTTTACTACACAGTGGAAAAGTCCATGATGCAAAGGGATTATTTGGTTGTGAAGTGTGTGTATGCTTAGATATATTTTGGCTTTAAAAAGATTCTGGCTTCAAATTGCCTCACTTCATAACTCACCAGAAAGAGATCAAATCCTCATGGATTTTCTAATAACCTACAATCAATAAGATCCAGTGAGTATTAAGGCCTTAACATTTGCTACATTAAGTAGTAGTTCTTGTGGCAGAAGAGCAAACATGCATTTATAAAACATTATGATGAAAATGGTAAGTACACAGCTCATTAAAACCAAAAGCAATGAAGTTTAAAGTCCTAGAATTTTTTAAGCTAAATTGTGGTTTTAAATTATGTCAGTATTTTTATTAATAACTTGTTCACTATTTCTTGCCTAAAGGTTTGAAATTGTCCAGGTGTGCCAACACATTCTGCTTTTTAAGGCTGGAGTGTAAATTTGAAGAATTTGGGTCTAAAGACAATGAAGCAGATGTGATTTCCTATTCTTGCAATAATACGTGCTAGTGCTCCAAATCCACTGCTCAGAAAAGTTTATCTTTGACATAACTTGCAGAACAGGAGGAAAGTTTCTAACCGGTTTTGAGAAAAACAGCAGTCAAAGTTGATCGAGGTCTTGAAGGTCATGAATTTGTTTATTTCCAGTATTTTTTGTTTCATCCTTAACGAATTGTAAAGACTGAAGCAAAGAAGACATTCAGTACTTCGGCCTTTTCTACATCCTCAGTCATCAGGTCACCCTATTTGTTTAGCAGCGGGCCTACATTACCCCTCATCTTCCTTCTGCTGCTAATGTACTTGAAAAATGTCTTATTACTGTCCTTAATTTCCCTGGTTAAATTTAATTCTAGAAGGGCTCTACCCTACCTAGTTGCATCCCTGCATGCCCTGGCAATGTTCCTATACTCTTCCCAAGAGGTCAGGCCCTGTTTCCACCTCTCATAGCTGGCTGCTTTCTGCCTGAGTTGACACAGCATATCCTTGTTCATCCATGGAGGCCTCCTACTTCCAAGGATTCTGTGTCCATCTTTACCTTGAGATATGTCACAGCCACAGTTGTCTGTTCTACCAAAAGCATACAGAGCAGAGAGCAGCACACAGGCAATGAAGTAATTAACTCACTTTCTGGATGTAGTAAATAATGAATTGGCCCAAATTAAATTTCCACAAGATCATCCCACAAGGAGATGGCATATATAATCAAATGCAACAACAACAATTAGATAATATGCTTTCTTTAATTTTCACTTCCTCTTCTTAGTATTTTTCTTAAAAAATAAACTTGCAAGGATGTGGAAAGATCAAATTATAAGACTGCTGTCTCCTGGACTCCAGAAAATAATTTACAACATGTAATCTTAAAACTTATTTACAACCACAGTTTCTCTCAGTTACGATATTTGAACTGATAGGATAATACTTTTTGGTTGTTTCTAAAATCAATGTTGGTTGAGAGTCTCTCAGGTCTCAAAGGCTTGGGTTTTCTTTTTTCTTTTACAGAATTCTCATAAAGTTTTTGCCATGGGCATGACTCAGAGTACCAGCACATTAGACATTCCTTTCCACTGGGGCTGTCCTTAGACCCTTATCAAATTGTCGACATATGTCTTTATGGACACCATTAAAATCCAAATCATGAAGGTATACCACTGCACATAGCTTCAGAACTAAACAGTGGAAAAGATCTGAGCTGCATATCCCCACCTTTCCCACTGAAGATTCTATATATTTTCTTTATTAAGAAGTTAATTTTCCTTCAAATATTTTTAAAGTATCTGAGGCACTATTTCTAATTTTTCTGAAAAAAACAGAATTAAAAAAAATGAGCAAGAATCTATTCTGGTAGTTTTCTCACAAACGAAAGTGTAAGAAGCACCATCAAGGATAAATAAGAACTGTTCCTTAATTCTGCAGTTTATTTGAATGCCAGTTTCCCTGCCTTTCTCAGGAAAGAGAATACTGTTCACTAGTCTATTACACAGCTTTCTTAAGAAAATCTTCCCACTTTTTGTGATATTGTGTTTGTCGCTTTAACATAATTACATTTCGGTAACAGAAGCTTTTATACAGGAATTTTAACCTCAGAAGACGTGGTCCAGTACAAAACAGAACTTAGGTCATGAATGCCTGTTTTGGAAATACTAGAGTGGTAGAAGTGTGCATATAAACACAGATAATTCATCTGTTCAGAAAGTGGCGAATTTTCAGCCCTCACTCCTATTTCTTTATGTCTCTTTTCTTCCCTGATATATTTGGGAATATTATCTGAAAGTAAGGATTTTGTTATTTTAATGAAAGAATGCCTCACCTTTAAAGGAGAAACTTGAAGGCTCTCTATGAATATCTTTACCTTAGAAGAAAAGCTGTATTAGAAGTGTTTATGTAGCAGATTTTTTAAGGGGTAATTTAACAACAGGTAAATGTTACAAAAAAAACACAACAGAAGTTAAAACATCTACCTGCAGATCAGTTGTCTCAAAAGGTTTACATACTCTGATGTGGGAAAGTCCCCCTTTGTATCTCCATACTGATGTCTCCATAAACCACCACGTGAAGTCTAGTTATATATGTAAAGTAGTTTTCTTTGTGGATATTTTTTGTCTTTGGCTGTGGATATAGTTTGCTTTCCTAGTAAAATTCATTCAAACAATATTTTTTCTATTATAGAAAAAGTTATATTGCTTTAAAATAGCAAAGGATTGTCTAACCAATATTTGTATGCATTTATAAAAATACTGAAAACAAATTTTAAATTATACAATGCATGCATTAAGTTTTGAATAAGTTTTCCTTCTAAAAATTGTTTCTATAATTGTTCCTCAATAAGCTAGTTTATAGAAAGATCTTTGAAATTCTCCTTGATACTAATATGAAATAAGCTGTGCTTCTCAGCACCTCTCATGCAGTGTTACTTGTCCTGAGGCACTTTAAAATCTCAGAGTAAAAAAAAAAAACCTCACTAGTTTACTAAGATTCATGAAGCATTCTGAGCATGTCTGATATTAATTACCTTTTTTTTCTTCTTTTCAATTAAAAAAATGCCTTTTTTTGAGAAGGGGAAAAAAAAAAAGGAGAAAAAATGTCTTTAAAAGGTTTAGACTGTGAACCCAAAAATAAAACAGGTAGTATTTCAAGAGTTGAGCTGCAAATAGAAGTCCATCTTTTTCTATTTGATAAAACATTAACCAAAACAACCTGCCCAGTATCCTGCATGAGACAGGTGTCACCAAAGTAATGTTATGCTCTAAACTCAAACTTTGGAAGTAACATCTGTCTGAAATCATAAGTGTGAAAATAATATGTTACAAAGGAAGGAGAAAATAATAGGCTTTATTTACAATACTTTAGTGCTAGGGGTGTGTAAGAAACAAAATATCTACATTAAATAGACAGTGTCCTTTGCCAGTCTATATCCAGCCTCTAAAGCCCTTCAGGCCCAGACATTCAAACAAAGTTTTCAGATTTTCCTCTGGATTACTAAAAATGATACTAACATAAGTATCCTTCAGCTCACAGAGTTCTAATTTAAATGCATATCCTATCACAATGGAACAGCAAGTTTCTAGACCTCAACCATGCTGGCATTTGTTCCAGAGAAAGACAACAAAATGTTCCACAAAGGTGCCATTCATGTTAAACTGGCTTCTGCTGAAACCACAAATGGCTTGTTAGTCATTGAGTTACACAGCAGGAAGCACATAGTCAATGAGCTTAGGCTGCACCAGTATGTGTCAGGACCAGTCTGTTAAACGTTCAGATGGGTCCTCAAGAAGCTTCAGCTAGTCTAGTCATCTTAAAGAAATAAGGTAAACAACTAAAATTACCTAGACCAGCGGAACAGGTCTTGATAAAAGTTGCTGTTTAGTTACAGAAATAATGTTTCAAACATATGCATCCCAGGTTAAATTTTGCTAGAAAGTGTGCATGCACAACGAGGGTTACACTTTAACAGCCAGTCCCAGTTACTCTTAATGGGATTTTGCACTGTGTTTTGAAAATGTAGCCCTTTAGGCTACTACACAGTTAGCATACCAAGTAGCTGTTAAAAACGGCCAGGAAGGCCGAATATGCAATTTAATCACTGCATTTTGTGAATCAATAAGGATTGATTGAAAAATAAACACTTAGGCTTAATCTATTACTGTCATATAAAATTGGCCTTCTTGCTAAGTGGTATTAGGAAATTTGGCCTGACCTCTTACGGCTATGCAAGTGTCTTTCAAAGAAAGAAAAATCTGCAAACTGCATCCCCCAGAGTAGAACAATAAAAAAATTTACATCCTTTGACTGAATTCAAGTCTGTATTTCCAAACATATTGCATGCATTTATGGACTTTGATCAACTGTGAGCCACAATATTGCTTCACTAGGAACAGCATATTATGTCTACAAGCTCATTGGGCCAAATACTGTCTGACATTTGTGTAGGCCATGTATTACTCATATGATGTTCAAATCTATCCTACAGAAGCAAGGGGCATGCAACCATTAGCAAGATAAAACATGGTAACTTTGCTTGAAATGAGATCAAATACACACAGTGATGAGAAAAGAACTCTTAGATTCACTTAAACAGGCAACATTTCCTTTATGAAATTGAGTATCTTTAAGCTGTTAACTAAACTAAAACATCCAAGCACCAAACTAAGCCTAGTATCTTTGAGAGTACAACAGGAACAGGGAATCAAACATTTTTTTTTTCCTCAAGAGTTATAAAAAATGCTTTAATTGTACATTATGCCCAAGTAGCTTTCTTTTTTTCCGTGGATATAGAATAAATGTGGAAATCACAGTGAGTTACATAGTGTCTGGCTTAGGGGCAGCAGAGCACGTCAGCATGTAGAAAAAAAATCCTAGAGTGGAAAACACTTGAGGAGAATAAAATTATATTCACAAAACTAAAAATTGAGTCAAAGAAAGTGAAGACACACTAGCCTTTGGAATAACTCTAAGATTCATGAGCTAGATGACTAATATACAAAAACTACTGTAGCTGTAAGTTGGAGGATTTTTTTCATAGTTATTGTGTTAAGATAAAGGAGTACCCATAGCCCAGGGAAAGAAAGCTTTGCAGTCAGTGATGACACCAAGTCCTGGTCACAGTTCTCGTTATGGCTTGTAAGAAAAGGTATTCTGGCTCCTAAAAGGGTTTTTTTCCCCTGTTCTCACTGGTCAGCTCCAACAAGAAAACATGCATCTCAGGCTCAGCAACATTCAACTACCCATGGTACTTCTGAGATAAAAGATCTTTTCCCATAGCATGTGTTGCATGGATCTCTCCCACTGGGTCAATAGCATTTCAAAAGTACTGTAATACAAATGCTGAACTGAAGCCATAAAGTTAATTAAAGTAAAAATTATACTGTTGTTGTTGTTGTTGTCATTGCCTTTTTTTTTTTCCTGGATGATACTAGAAGATTAGATTCAGGAGGCAAATTATTTTTTTTAAAAACATTTCTGTAAAAGCGTTCCAGCAGTTTAAGCCTTCCTTGACTTAGATGTCAGAGACTTGGAATTTCATTGCTTGAAGTTTCTGTCCTTATTTGTACTTTACAGAAAATAGATCCTGTGGAGAAAAATTAATGTTTGACTTATTTTTTGAAACAAATGTTAACTCTTGATTATTCAACCCGATGCTTCTCTTTAAATGGGGAAAAAAAAAAAAAGTTGAACTCAACTTGTTGGACTTCATCCAAACTGACTGTTTGTTTTGTAAGTGGATAGGAGATTCCAAAGTAGAATTGTGAACGATTATGTTTATTGTGCTTACCTTTTTCAAATTGACTGAAATAGGCTTCATTACTTCTTCAACTTCACAAATTTGTGTCTGCAAAGGGAATTTTAGAAAACATAATAAATGCTTATTAGCACACATACAATTTTAATAAAACATCTGAGTTGAAATGAATGGCTAAAAATAATAAGAAATACAAGTATGGATAAGAAATAGTTGTTTTCAGGACTCATAGTGTATTTTTCATCTACTGGATTACTCATATCTTTGTGTTACTATATGAGGAGCCAATCCTCAATTTTTACCATACGAAAACAAGTTATTTTTTTAAGTCATCAGGGAGATATCAAGAAGAAGAAACACAAAAAATCCCTACAAACTTAAATCTGGAATCAAGTAAATTTCTTTTTTCCTTTTTCCCATTTCTGATCTGGGAAACACATTATTCAGTAACGTAGTTTGTAAAAGTCTATGGACTGTTAAGCTACTACACACAAAGGAGTCTGCCTCTCTCTTTTCATTTACACTTAGATATTGCAGAATGGCCTTACATTATACAAGAAGGTACTTGTGCAAGTACAAACTCTTACTGTATGAACACCAGGCTTGAGTACAATTTCCTCTTAATTGTTCCTCCACAACATTTCAGAGACATTGGCAAGTTTTCCCCATGGATTGGAAGGAAGTGAGCAGGGACAAGTATCAGCATGCATGCCGTAAAATATAATGAATTAAATGCCTGTAGACCCTTGCACTTCTCCATAAACAAAGCTCCTGCAGTCCTTACTCAGATGAATTGCCATTGAAGCCAATTTGCATTTTGCAATTCAGAGGCATTGCTGTACTGCAGTTAAAAAATGAGAAGCAGCTTATGTCTCCACTCTGAGACTATGAGACAGGAACCGTATCCATAGTGTAGTATACTATACTGGCCTGTGTGGTACTGGAAGCAGTTTCTGTGCCAGGTTTCCAAGTGGTGCCTCAGAATAACTGGGGGACTTGATTTTCAAGAATTTGTGGCTACTTTGTTTTTCTTAACAGCAAAATCCAAGTCAATTTTCTAAATTTTTAAAGCTTGATTAAATTCCAAGTATGCCATGATTCAATGTGACTTACTACTGTGCTGAGTATACAGATGACGTAAATCTGAGAGAAAAAAAAAATTGTTAATAAATATAAAATGCAGAGAAGTAACATTTTGAATAATGGATAGAATCGTGAGGAAGCATCTGTGTCATCATCCCTACATGTGTGAGTGAAAAGGAATTCTAATGAAGGCCAGCTCTAGTCAGACCAGAACTGTTGTGGTGTAATCACACAAAACTCAGTAACTGTAAATGTCAGTAAGGTTGATTGCATTTTTTGGCAAGTGAAAGAAGACTTCAGAACTGCTCCCAGGGAAGTGCTGGAGCCAGGTCAGGACCTGGGCCTCAGAGAAGCAATTTGTTGGTTCTTGGATAAACATGATTTTTCATAGTCGGTTGCTCTGTATTCCTGGCTTGCATTAGGCATAGTGTTCTTTCCAGATGCTATTCTCCTTCCAAAATTGTGAGATTTTGATCTTTTTTTGGCTTACCTCTCATCCATACAGTTCCTCTACATCCACTTCCAAAGTCCTACATGGCAGAATCCTCATTGTTAGCAATTTAACTGTGTTTACCCTAATAAGGGGTTATTTTGAAATAGATTTTACTAACTAAAACATGAGCACAGTAAGGATTGATGTCATTTCATTACATAACTAGAAACTAAGATTTATGTACACTTGGGCAAATGTGGTACACACTGGCATTCTTTGACCAAACAAAATTCCCAGGAACATTGAGATGTCTTTGGGGAGTTTGGAATATGTACATCTAAAACACAAAATGCTCAAAGACAAGTTGTAAGGAGTAAGCAACTCAGTGGTGAAAAAGAAATATGTAGAAAGGTCGTTTACAAACACACACACACACACAAACAAGTTACTTTACCACCATCATCAAAAGATCGAATACAACATTCTTAATTGATGCAAATATGGAAGAAAAAATATATACAGTGTTAACTTGTTTTCTCTACCAGATAGGTATTAGTATTGTGGTTTTCAGTGATAGCTGTACACTGAGAAGAAATTCTCTAATGTTGAACTGATAGCAAATGTGCCAGTCTGCACATTCTGTGTCTCTGATAGTCACCATACGTGCATATAGAGAGAAATTGCAATCACATGTAATAACTTTTTACCATGACTGATATGTCCAAAGCATTACTAATCATTCATGATGTAGGTTCTTCTCTGATTATTACAAATCCTGGAACAATGCAGTGGCTTGGGTTGGAGGATATCTGGAGGATCTGTTTTGAGTTTCAGGGACTCGAGAGATGTGAAGACACTATTATCAAAAATTAAGGCAAAAAAAAAATGTTAAGTACCTCAACTTTCTCCACATCGTCACCAGCTGTCCTATCTTATTTACCAGGGGTGATACATTTTCTTCAATCTTTCTTTCCTGGCCAACATACCTGTAAGGATTATTATTGCAATTGCTATTATTATTACTAGAAGCAGCAGCAGTCTTCCCCATGAAACTCAGTTCCTCTGTGCCTCAGCTTTCCTAATCCTGTACCTAATCATCCATGCAGTGTCCCTGTACTATTCCAAGGACAAATCTTGTTCTGCTGGCTTTGCATTTCAATGTTATACTTTAGTTTGACTGGGAGGTTTGTAGTGGCTCGTGTTGGTATCTGGCCTTCCTTGCTTGATTTCTTAAATGTGGGAACTAAGAATTCTTACGCTCTAAGAAAAATGCTCTTAAGAAGCTGCCATCTGTGTTCCTTTCTGATGTCTCCCAAGGGGTCCTATCCACTTATTCCTTATAAAATAAAATGAAAGTTTGTTCTCTAAAAATATGGCACCTCGACTTCTGGGCCCATTTCCCTCAAGAACGTATATTAGAATAATAAAATCAGTTTTTTTGTTAAAAGATCTTTAAGATCATTAAGTCCAACCACTAACCTTACACTGCCAAGGCCACCACTAAGCCCATTGCAGGCCTCTTTTGTTGACTGCCATCTGATCTGCTGAATTACAGGGTTTTTTTCCAAGACCCTTGCTGCTACAGAGATCCCTTCTGGAAAGTAAAGCCTCAGGGTACTTATCCTAAATGTTTCACCCCTGTAAAAGTTGCAAATGTTACCACCTTCAACTTAACCTTCTGGCAACAGAACCAAGGTAAAGGCAAACCTGGATACTTTTGAGATAGTCACTAAGGCTGGGGCCAGGGAAGCCTTTAGGCAGCTGAAATGCAGTTGCCTGAATGAGCTGACAGACTGATTAAAGCCTGTATCATATGTGTATCATGCAGACACTCCAGCACAGCTTCTGTTTGGGAGCTCCTAATACAACCAGCCCCCTACCAAGATTCTGTCATTGCGATTTTGAGTTCAGCAATAAATCTGTTTTTCATTAATGATAGAATTAACAAGAGAGACAATCTCATTTCAGATCTATTAAAAACAAAATTAGGTATATTAAACAAGGCATATAAAGTGCTATGGGAAACTTTTTTCACCAATAACCATGACTGCATTCAAAGTAATAAGATTCAAATTGCTATTGAAAAACTGCATCCCGGTTTCTCTGTTTCTGAAGGTCATCAGCTCTCCCAGCCTCACCTTACCTTGATTTCATTTGTATTAGTTTTATGACAGCACAAGTGAATGGCCTGTGAGAGAGTTACTTCTTCTAAGTAAACTCATTTTAGTAAAATCAGAGTCTGGTTTCGTAAGTTTAATCACATTGACGTGGCTCTTGTAAAGCAACACAAGAAAAGTCAGAATCCACACATCTGCTTGCACCACAGTGCAAAGTATGTCTGATTGTGCTGAAAGAGCTTGTAGCCTAGGTAGGAAATGCTAGATTGCGAGTGGAATATTACGTCTAAACATGACATGCAATTCATTCCACTTTCCCTTGTCTCACCTACATCTATTGTCAGCTCCTTTTTTTTTTTCTTTTTTCCTAGTTACAATAAAGCATAAAGATGTAGTAAAAGTCGAAAGGTTGAATTTTAAAGTTACAGCTCTTACACAGATGTGCTCATTTATTAAAGCTTAGCATTTAACCAGAGGCCATGACCAGAAGTTATTAACTCACTAAAAAATGATAGTATTAGGTCGTCAGCCATTGTGTAGTGACTGCTTGCTTAATTATCCGTATCTAAAGAGTTAAAATAGTGGCTTTTGCTGATTTAATATTCTTCCAGCTTACTGCTACTGTGCAGTGTACTGTGTGTTAACAACACAGGTCATTGAGTACCCACTGAAATCTCGCTCTGGAAATACCTGAAGGACACATTGAACTCTTCAGAAATCAGTGTCATAATGCTTCATGTGTTAACAGAATATGTGACATGGTGATGCACAGCAAAAGATCAGCCCAGGGTGGGCATCTAAAGTGCTCTGTCTTGCCTTTGAATGCTGGAGTGAAGCATTGTAATTTTATTCCAATTATACTTTTAGTGCCATGATGTCACAGTATAAATTTGTACTTTTGCATGCAGCTCATGCTGGTGTGATGACAGCTCTTAAAATATTGAGTGATTGTGGGCCCGTCAGCATAAAATTATTCTAACGTGGTGCCTTTATTAGTGCTTCAATAAATGCCTTTCTTCTTGTGTTCCAAGGTGGCATTTGCAAATGAGCTAATTTCTCAGCAGTAAAATAATTGTGTTGCATTTATTTTGTGAGGTGGGGGGGTGGAGAAGGGAGAAGAAAAATGCTGTTACATAAAAAGGGTTCTTTTGCCATCAAAACTACATTCACCACAGTTAGGTAAGTTTTAAAAAGAACACATTAACTAAATGACTGTACAATTATTTAAATGAGCTTCGTGCTTTATAAAGCCATAGAGGGGTATAAACACTTTTTCAAGCTGTGTAACAAAAGATGTGACAGCCCTCTCACAAGAAATGTTTCCTGAAAGTCAAGCACAAACTGTGTTTGCTGACTGATTACAGATATTTTGGGGTTCTGAATGCATCTCTTTCAACAAACTAGATGCAAACTGGTGTAGTGGTTTTGGCCTGGGCCAGGTTTTTCAGTAGCAGCGGGGCTAAAGAGTGGCTTCTTTAAACAAAAAGAGTTGCCAGAAGCTTCCCCTGTAGCTGACAGATTTAGGGCCACTCAAATCTAAGCTGGACCCTGCACCTGACCCAGGCCTGGCCAATTAGTGATGGAGGTAACGCCTCTGTGAATAACAGATTTGAGAAGTTGCTGCACAGTGGCAGAACTTCAGCAGCAACAGGGAGAGAGAATGTGAAAACATCTCCACAGACACCAAGGTCAGTGGAGAAGGAGGGGGAGGAAGGTGCCTAGACACCGAGAAGAAGGCTCCCCTG